>JAHTLZ010000015.1:2970347-3032399 GCA_023846285.1 Phrynocephalus versicolor
GCGAGCTTTCATGTGCAATACACTCTTTTTCAAAGCATGTACCAAAAGACCAAACATGGCAAAGATGTGTAATGGGTAGAGCATTGGAGTCATGTTCCAGTCTGATGGAACACCTGCTGAAAGATCTACATTTTCAAGGATTTTTTAAAAGATTCCAAAGAAGGGGCCAAAGCAGATCTCAAAAGGAAGATTATTCCATAGACATGGATCTATTATTTATTTATTTACCTTTAGGTCTTATCTTTCTGTGCCTCTTATGGTGTTAACGCTCTTAGTTGCCTCACCTGGGAAGAATGGGTATCACAGGCAGTTCTCATTGGGTGGAGATGATGATGATGATGATGACGACGATGACTACTACTACTACTATTATTCAAGGCTTCCACAGCAGGCTAGCCACACCAGAGATCCTCCAGAGGAATTTCTTATTTATTTATTTATTTATTTATTTATTTATTTATTTATTTATTTATTTATTTATTTATTTATTTACATTTATAAACTGGCTGACTTTCCCATTTGGGAACTCTGGGCGGTGAACAACATAGAAAAATAAATAGGCAGTAGAATATACTGAAAAATAAAGAATAAAGAAGATAAAAAGGCAAAAGCGAATACAGGAATGGTGGCAAGCAAGCAAGTAGGGCAGCAAATAGACTATCAAACAGATTTCTATGAGCTCTTCTAACATAACAAATGGAAAGCTTTCCGTTCTTGCCAAAGGCGCTGTACTGTGACACTTTGCTACATGCACTTGGTTGAGTAGGAAGGATAAGACTTCCTGCCATCCACACTGGCATGGATGAGGGATGTTCTCTTGGCTGGTTAATCTCCTCCAATGACCTTAAATGTGAAATATGTTTTCAGCAAATCCAAAGCTTTCTCTTCCTCCTGGATTAATAGAAAACAAGATGAAAATCCAATTATGGCTGTCATCTTAGTGGCCGGTTTAACCCAATTAATTTTTAGCATATTAATCAGTGCTAGCTTTGAAAAAAATTGCTGCCTCTGTATAATTACTTAATCCAGCAGCTCATCACTCTGCTGTTTACTGAAAATGCTGTGTTTGGTAGATTAGCTTCAGCTGATAATACAGAATGTTGGCTGGGGTAGATTTACCAAAGCTGCCATGAAGTAACACAAATATGATTCTCAAATACTGCTTTTAAATATGCAAATGATTGATTCAGATAGCCTTAGGCTGTACTCCATAGAGTAGCTATCCCACTGCTTTTACTGTATCCAGAAACCTTTTACATGCAAGTGGAATTAATTGCTCTCTATTTGCAAAAGCAAAATTGTTTTGTTTGGCCAACCTTTTTTAAGGTTATTCCCATTGTGATTTTAAAAATCCTGAATGAATGAAAGTGAGCATATTATATTTAAATTGCTTTAAAACGGCAGTTGAATTCTCTTTTATAGTCTCTTCATATTGTTTCTAAGTTTTTTTCAACAGCTGCCATTGTTTATTACCATTAACATTTTTCCTAATTAGTTGTACAGTAATTGCAGATTTATTTATTTATTTATTTATTTATTTATTTATTTATTTATTTATTTATTTATTTATTTATTTATGCCCCACTTGTCTCCTCAAGAGGATCCAAGAAGACTTATGAGGATGATAAAATGATTGTATAATCACCATGTGTTAAAAGAGATAATAGTGTGCCTAGTACATAGGCCTGTGAGAGGCAACAACTAGAACAATGGTAATAACTGTACAGTACTGTACTGTGTTTAAATGAAACATTCACAGAGCTAGTAATAACATTATTGCATATCAGTAGAGGATGAAATACTTGTTGATAATTCTCTTGACTCTCTTACCCAAATACTTTCAGAGGTTTGGGTATGAAAACGTATAGTTAAATGGAATAACCTTTCGTTAGACAGTTTCCCCCCCAAAAAACTTGCTTAATAATCAGACTGTCTTGACACTAACAAAAGCAAAACATAAATAATTTTTCTTTACCCTAACATTTGTAGATTAATTTGGCAGTCATAGAACAGTTAAGCTCTTGAGTTCTGACAACATGACTGCTCCTGAACCAGTATATTTTCCTCTGCAGACCAATTGTTCAACTTTTGCAACAGTTCCTTTGCCTGATTGGTCTGTATTGGGTTTACTGGATTCAGGGCGGATCGCAATTTAAAAAACAAATGAAAGCTATTTTAACATATATTATTATTTCAATCAATTTAATTTTTAAAACCCATTGATTTTTATCCACCCTGACTGCATCTGTTTTCCCTTTCCTTCTGTAGTAGAACCACTATTCCTTCATTCTTCTCATTGTTTAAATTGTTTTGTTTTGTTTGTTTGTTTGTCACATTTATCATCATAAAAAAGAGCTAATAACTCAGCCTGCCATTGAATGTACAACTTCAGAAGTCCTGATGGGGGAAATCATTTCATGGGGTCTTTTTTTTTAAGTCAGTAAAATTTGGTTATTGGTTGTTCCATTTCATTAACAAAGAAAAGTACTAACCTTAGTAGGGGGTTAGACTAGTTTTAAACTGTTGGTTAGAAGCGTTGGCAGCTTATAACTGTTACCAAATATTTTAAACTGCCAATAGTTTTATACTCTGCTCAAAGACATAACCTCTCTCCATTTTTCTGAAGAAGCATATCTGGAACCACAAAAACCATTGAAAGATAAAAAGTAGTTAGTTTTATTGGTGCTTTGTGGCTGTTTCTGGTATAAATTGCTACACTAGAATAACATAGCTGTGTGTCATGTTACATTAATGGCAGTTGTCACTATATTCCATGGTACTGTATTTCTACATTACTTGGCATTACACATTGTGTGTAAAAAGAGGCTTTTGAGTCCCACTTAAAATAAAGTTCTTTAATTTGAGACCAACTCAATTATCCATGTGCTACAACCAGTTTTCAAAAATCTCTACGGTCTTCTGTCTTTCAACTGCTTCACACAATTATTTATTTATATTTGTATACCGCCCAACTTTCCAGTAGAACATAAGAGCTGGTAAAAGATACCATGCAATTGGCATTGGCCTTTCAAGTAGCCGAAGAAGGTTTTCTGTGTCTTCGGATGCCATTGTTGTTATTTTTTTAATTAATTATTGGATCTTGGGTTGCTGTTATTTTGTATTAATTATTATTGATCAGAATGAAAGATGTTGCTTTCATCCGGCTCAATGCCCTCCTGCTCAGCTTTCCAGGAATCAGTGCAGGCCTCCATTAAAATCATAGGGCATTGAAAATGCAAGTCCAAGTCTTGTTATTACTATTATTTTAGGGAGAGAGGACAATGGAGAGAGAAGCCTCCACTTCCCTTGGAAGAGGCAGCCATTTTCTGCAGGTGCCAAAGGGGTGGTTGGGGTCGTTATGTAAGCCTCCACTCCTCCACTGGTGTCTCCCTTTCAGGATGCCTTCACCCTCTTGTGAGACAACCCCAAGAAGGTGAAGGACCCGCTCCTTCCCTCCTCTTCTTCCCTGGGACTCTTGGGGTAAAGAGGAGGAGGAAATGGGGAGGAGGACATCCCTAATGCAGGTAAGAGAGGACATATTGAGGGCAGATGGGAGCGGCGGCGGTGGTGGTGGTGAATTGCAGTGGTGGAGGATACAGTGGAACCTTGACTTACATACTGCTTGACTTACATCATACAGTGGACCCTTGTATAACAGACAGCTTGTATAACATAAAATTTGTACAACATAAAAAATTCCGGAGATAGGGGAAATTTGCTTAACATAATTGCCTATGGGGAAAATCCATACAACATAAAATGGGATCACTCCATTTTCAATGCATTCCTATGGGAATTTGTATAAAGGAAAATTTGCTTAACATAATTTCATTTGGAACGAATTAATTCCTTTATACAAGGTACCACTGTATTTGACTTGCAGCAAGAAGGGGCCTGTTTGACTTGAGTCGCAGGCTTTGACTTACATCTCGGAGCCCCGGCGCAAGGCACCGGAATTGGGCAGCCACAACCCAGCATCGCGGCTGCCGCCTCCAAACTGCTCCTGCCTTCTTCTTATTCTCCGGCAGCGGCGGCTTCGGCGAGGCCAGCTCCGAGCACCTGGAGCTGGTCCTTGGCCTCACCGAAGCCGCCACTGCCGCCGGAGTAGAAGGGCCGGGAGCTCGGGGCTGGCCTCGCTGGTTAGACAGTCGGCTCAGTCTTGTAAAAAATCTGGCTGCAGAAGTCTGGTTCACAATGGAAGCATTTTAGTTGGGGAGCTGTAAAGTTGTGGGACTCTAATGGTAAGCATAGAGTTGTTCACAACTTGGAACGTCAGGTTAAAAATCAGTAAAACTTAAATGTTAGACATTGTTGCTATGAACATTAAAAAGTGGAGGCATATAACTTGTGGACTATAATTCCACTGCCGCCTCCTCTCTTTGAAGAGACATTTCATTTACATCCCCAGAAGGAATCTCCTATCCCAGTCAAATTTGTGTTAAATTGCTCTTTTCGGGGGTCTTTTTCATCATCTAGAACGGATTAATCTGCTTTCCCATTACTTTCTATGGGAAACGTTCGTTTGACTTAAGTCATGTTTGACTCAAGTCTAGACCACTGGAACGGATTAATGACGCAAGTCAAGGTTCCACTGTATTGTGGTTGATGGCAGGGGGTTGGCATGGCAGTGATGGGGTGGAGGCAGAGGGCAGCTGCCCGGCCTGTGCGTGACATTGGTCACTCTGCACATGCAGTTGCATCAGCTGAGCTGTGTGCATTCTGAGCCTTTTTTGTTCAATCTTGAGTCCAAAGGCTGGGGAGCAGGGCAGATGAGTCATGACTCAGACTCCAGGCCTGAGACTTGGACCCAAAGACTTGGACTCAAGAGTTAGGAATCAGGACCTAAGATTTGCACTTGGGACTTGGGCCAGAGAACCTGCCAGCATCCCTCTTGTTCCCTCTTTGTCGAGGATCATGGGAATGTTCAGCTTGCCCCAGGCCATGCAGCCTGGCTCTACTCACAGAAGACATAGTGGGGAATTGAACTCCCGCCCTCTGATTCCACAGCTAGATCCCTGAACCAACAAGCTATTCAGCCACTCATGGACTTTAGCTCCCTTTAAACAGTTGGCTCATGGGAAGGAATCATTGGGGCTTCCCAGAGATGTTCTAAGAATCTAAGTGCTCTCTTTAACAGCCCTAAGCGGATGTTTTACACCTCTTCATCCTGTCGCCTTTTAGTTCAGATCACCTTTGAAATCCCAGTAGATAAAATCTCCAGTGATTTCAAGTTCTTGTCATTTGTTTATTCAAAGCAAAGCAAAGTGTCTTATATACCGCCCATAGCTTGGCCTTCATGTTACAGTACATGAATGAGTTGCTTGGAAATACGGCTGTTGTTATCTGGGCTTCTCTGCTCCCTGCTAGGTTCAAAGGAGATTAACTGTAATTATCTGATTATCTGATGGTTCCGGGTTATAAAGAGTGAATGGGAAGAGTGGGCTTTTGTTTCCTGCTGCTCTGCCTGCAAGGAGGGAGGGAAGGGTGATTCCAAGCAGAGATGTTTGCCATGCCACTCATGAGTAGATGTTTCACAATTTTGGACTCGTATTTCTAGGTTAGAAAGAGATCTTAGATTCTAGGGATTTCTGGTTCACCTGTTGTACTCTGTTTCCATCTCTTAAGATTTTGGATTTGTTTCCTCCTTTTTGGCAACATCCTTTTTTGTTCCCTTATTTTCCTTTCAATGCTTTCTCTTAATAAACTTTATAGAAGTTTCAGGCTTGGTTTGCATGGTGAATGAGAGATGGGTTCAGTATTTGATCCAGTTCCTTCAACACAGTCATTCTCCTGTTTCGTGTGTGTGTGTGTGTGTGTGTGTGTGTGTGTGTGTGTGTGTGTGTGTTTGCTTATTTTGTTTTGTTTTGTTTGTTTTTGAGTTATTTCTCCATCCAAGGAGGGGTAGTGTCAACAAGTTGCTGAATACAGGGTGACAGGACTGGTTCACAGGTTCACAAATAGCACCACAAACCACAACCATGTTGCAACTCAATTTGTTTCCTTATCGCTCCCAGAAATCCTGACATATGTGTGTCAGCTTTGATCTTAATCATTCATTTACTCTTTTGAAACATAACAAATTGTGCCCTGCAACTGTAGGTGATAGAAAGATATCCTTAATGATCTGTCACTACTTACAAGTTGAACAAATTGCTCCAACTTGATTTTAGTTCTAGTGACCTTCTTAATCTAAGACACTGTTTCTATATTTATACTTTTTAGAAGCTCATTGCATCCTCTTTTTCATTTGGAATGAGAGTTGTTAATAGTAACGCCTTGATTCTGGCGGAACTTGAAACCTTACTGCTTATTTAGACAGTGTCAGGGAACTATTGAAATAATCAAGCACATTTATTCCGTTGTTTTGGAGCTTAGTTTAGGGGATGAATGCCCCCTCCTGATCTCTTGTGTGGCCATTTTATAGGCCAAATTTAAGCTGCCTAATAAACCCATAAAATCTCTAGGGCCATGTTCATTTTCTAAAGCAACCACAGATTCTGTGAATCTCATATCCATTTTACTTGGTGTTCTCTCTAATTCAGAACTTTGGGAACCTGAAGATCAATATTAAGATATAAAGCAATAGTTCCCCCAGTCAGATCAGAAGTTTTTCTACTTTATATCAAATCTATTGGTTATTAAAGGCAACGAAATCAAGTTAATGATTAAAATAAAATTACAGTTTGAGATGTTGATTGCCAGTCATACAACAGACTCTAAACTTTCACTGCCATTGCAACTAATCTGTCTGATTTACCACCGAGGTGGTCTGCTTATTGGCTTTAGTGAGATAGAAAAATGGGTTAAACTTTGAGTAGTCAGTATTCTTTAGGTCAGATAACACTGCTTTAGAACTTTCCTGTCATTTGACTTCTCTTCCCGCCCATATTTAATAGTAAAATTTTTAATTTGATCCTCATTTATTATTTCATATCATGAGGAAGATACATTATCTCTGAATTATTCACTTTTTAAAAGCAATACTTTTAGTAACCATCTATTCAGGTGGATTTGTTTTAAATCATACTACAGTAATTTAAAATACAGTTTAAATTTAAGATTAGATTTTAAAAAAAATTTTAAAAACATTTTAAAAATAATTTAAATAAAAATCATTTTATTTAATTTATTTAATTTAATTTAAAAAAACACAGTGATTTTTATCCTTCCCATATATCTGGAACCCGTCAATTGAAAATTTATCTGTGGCTTTTAATTTGAATCTTAGCTATATCACAAACAATTAGATTTAGAAGATGGAAAACTTGTCCAAACGAGGACAACAGGCAGAAACATAAATTCTGGCAGAACAAATGCAAGGCAACAATCAGGAAAGCAAAGCAAGACCTTGAGGAGTGCATAGCTAAAAACACTTAAAAGAAATAACAAGGACTTCTTTAAGTACATTTGAAGAACCCAACTAGGAAGGCCATTGGACCATTAGATGACAGTGGAAGGCAAGGGATTATTAAAGAGGAAACAGAGATTGCAGAGAAACTCTATGAATTCTTTGTGTCAGTATTCACTGAAGAAGACATAGACCACATGGCCCAAATAGAGCCTGTCTTCATAGGGAGGGAAACCGAAGAATTACTGTAAGCCAGATAGAAATAACCAGGGAGGAGGTCCTTGCATGTCTTGATAAACTAAATGCTAACAAATCACCAGGACCAGATGGCATCCATCCACGAGTTCTCAAGGAACTTAAAATGAAATTGCTGAGGTCCTAGCCAAAATATATAATCTTTCCCTCAAATCAGGTGTTGTGCCGGCATAGCTAGGCTCACAGAGAGCCCCGGGGGACACTTTGGGTCAGTGCTGGGCCAAAAGAGTGGTCTGGAGGCCCGTTCTGGATAGCACCCTACCTGTGTTGAGCCCTGGAGGCCACTTCCAGTAACCACCAGCAGCAGCTGCTCCTGCAATATTACAAGTTAGGTTGTAAGGTTGCAACACGCAATTGGGCGCTCTCAGTGATTGGCCCAGCTCTCTGGAACAAACTGCCAAGTGAGATATGCCAGGCGTCTTCCCTGGCATCCTTTAAAGAGGCTGTAAAAAACTGCCCTAAGCACATCCGATCTCGCTTGATTTCGGAAGCTAAGCAGGGTCGGCCCTGGTTAGTACTTGGATGGGAAACCACCAGGGAATACCAGTTGCTGTAGGCACCTGGAGTAGGAACTGGCAAGCCATTCCAGTACTCCTGCCAAGAAAACTCCATGGAAATTTATTTATTTATTTATTTATTTATTTTTGAATTTATACCCCGCCCATCTTCCCACAGGAACTCTGGGCGGCTTACAGAGCTGAAACAGATCAGCAAATACATAACAATCAATAAAAACACACAACAAGACAATCAAAACATATAATTAAAATCGCAGCATAGATCTAGGCGCCCTTGTTATAGTCTAACCTCGCTGCTAGGTCAGTACGCTCATAGCGTGAGAGTCGATGGCGAGAAAAAGAGAAGGGGAAAAAAGAAAAAAGAAAGAAGGAAAAAAACTATTAAAAAAATGGAATCACGTAGAGTCGGTCACGACTGTAATGACACAAGACACACACAAACCTGGCTGATTAGGGTTGCCTTCAGCAATTGTTAAGGTGTGTTCTGTTCTCCCTGAGTCTTGTTCATTCTGTTATTAGTTGTTTTGTGCCTTTTGCTGAGCATTTGTTTGTTGTTTGTTTATTATTGTCCATTTCTTTATTTTCTTTAATTATTTCTTGGTTTTTCTTATATGCCGTGTCGTGTAAACCACCCAGAGTTCCCATTTGGGAAAATTGATTTAAATAAATAAATAAATAAATAAATAAATAAATAAATAAATAAATGCAGTGTTTGCTTCAACAAAGCTTTCACTGTGGCACAGATTTCAAGATGTGCATAAGAGCATGTTTGGCCTCATGGAATATTGGGATATTAACATTTCAATAAAAAATGAACAGTTGGGAAGCTCAGTGATTTAGATACAGTATATGGCTGCACAGCCAAAGGGCAGGATTCTCCATGGTGCCTCTTTGACAAGGCACTGGACTCAGTGGTCCTTAGGGACCCTTCCAGCTCACCAGTTCTAGGATTATATAGACACTATATTTATCATAATCATGAATCTACCTGGGATATACTTAATGTTTATGTTTCATAATGAGGACCAGTTTGAAATTGGTTTGGTATGCATGCATCTGCCAGTTGATTACATCCCTTCTCTTCCTTGAAAAGCAATAATGCAAAGCAACCTACACACTCGATCAACAAAATGCTAATGTTTGAGAAGTACTAAATGTGGGATTACTTTTGAACAAAGCTATCACTTGTGAATGGAATAGGAACTCAGGGCTGTTAGGACATATCTTTGGGAAGGTGGGGTAACTTTCTAGAAGATTCACTTTGCTTAGGCGAGGCAGCACTATCGTAGATGGCTTGGCCATCAAAATACATGTTTGGTCAGTGGAGTTTTTAAGGCTACGTCTTAACGTATGCTCGTTGCTGTGATGTGCCTATGAAATGTGTTTCACAACAGTATTAAAATTTTAAAAATCTAACAAATCTGAAATCTATCCATTATGAAAATCCAAACCTACAGAGATGAACACCATGAAGTACAGTGGACCCTTGTATAACAAATGGTTTGTATAACATAAAATCTGTACAACATAAAACATTCTGGAGATAGGGGAAATTTGCTGAACAGAATCGTCTATGAGGTGAATCTGTACAACATTAAAATGGTCACGATTAGGGATTACTCTGTTTTCAATGCATTCCTATGGGAAATTTGTATAAAGGAAAAATTGCTTAACATAATTTCATTTGGAACGAATTAATTCCTTTATACAAGGTACCACTGTACAGTATAACCCACAGGGAACCAGAAATAGCTAATGGTGGAAATCTAGTAGTAAGTTGCAACTAGAATAATCCCATAAAATCAATTCTCCCATAAGTTCAGTTACATCTCTAGTACAGTACTGACTTAACGGCTGAATTCCAACCTCTATGTACAAGAGTGAAAGTGGACAATAGTTCTGTGAAATAAGAACGAAATGACAACCAAAAGGTGCAAAAGCTGACCCGTTGATACGGAAAGCATAAAAGAATCTGACTGTAATGTGTCATAAGGCTGTAAATAAATGTGTTGGCAAGAAAATGGCTTCCCTAAATTTGGGAAAAATAATTAGAGGCAATTACTTTGAAAAACACAAAGCTGTGCATTACAAAATGCATTGGCACATAGTGGCTTTTACTTTGGAAAGAGAATTATAATTAGCCCTGACTGTATTGAGATAAAGAGCGTCCTTCAAAGAATAGCTTCTTGCCAAAATAAAGGAAAAACGGTTTTAATGAGCTACAGTTCAGGGATAATTGGAGAAGGGGACCTTGTTACTCTTGACTCAACAATGCATAACCATATTTAAAATGATTTCCTTGTGGCACTGTGGTTCTTGACATGAGTTTGATCCCAGGGGACTCAGGTAGCAAGGTTGAGGTTGACTTTCCCTTCCATCCTTCTAAGGCTGGTCAATTGAAAGCCCAGCCTAATTAAGTGTGCTTAAGCAGCAATCTTTGCTGTATAATTGCCAGATGTCCATGAAGAGAATCCTTCAAGTATGCTATGGCCTGTGATAGATAATGAAATGTTTATAGCATAAATATATTTTAGGAAAATAATAAGCTAAAAATACAAGAGGAAAATTAAATACAGCAAGCAGCGAAGAGCTCATAAATACTGCCAAATTGCATACAGCAAATAGATAAACATCAGCCAAGTACTGGTCACATATTGGTTGAAGTAGGTAGGTAGCATGTCTTTCTGTTGGTGTGTCTGTCTACATGGATGAAATCAATGTTTTTTAAAAATCAAATTGATTTAAATCACAACCTAAATCAATACATTGATTTTTTTATTTAAACTTCAAAGGGAACTGGGTTGAGGTCTTCTGGAATTGGATTTAGAACCCTAACAGATAATTATGGAAGGTGTTAGTTCATCAAGGCCCAAGTCATGTAGAAATTTGTAGATCATCACTTGGAATTGGATCTGGAAGCTAGTTGGAAGGTAGTGCAGGGGAGAAAGGACCATAGTATTTGCATAGTGCTTGATCCTATTTATGATTCTTTCTGGCGTGTTTGTATGAGTTGCAGCTTGTGGACCATCTTCAAAGGTAAGCCCAAGTACTGTACTACAATATGAATAATTAGGATAATCCAGACAATAAGAACACATTCCCCTCTCAGATGGCACGCTCAGGCAAGGCCCAGCCTGTCCAAAAAACAAGCAAGGATGTCTGGCATAAGAATGGTGCCAAAAGACAAGCTAGTCTCCAAAACCAAGAGCTTGAAGAATAAGAACATATAGTATTCTCAAGGTATACAGACTATGATTTAGCCTGCCATTTCATAAATGTCAGGCTTAAAAGTAAATGTGCTTTAGGAGCTTTTGTTTTTTTAAATGAAAAACACCTTTTGTGCTTCTTAGGTTGTAAGTTAACTGCTTTTTCCCCTTTTCATTTGAGGTGACCTGGGCTGGCTTCCAAGCGGCTTGGACCTGATAGATGTTCCTGCTAGCCTAATGCCATGAGTATTGAAGTGGACAATGTGGAGGAAAAAGCTGTCCATTCCTGGTCCAGGATCTCCTCTGCAGGACAGAAAGCCTTGGAAGAAGCTCTCAGAGTGTTTAACCCCATGTCGAAGGACCTGTCTGACACGGAAATCCAGCTGGTGACTTTTCTTCAAGGTCTCAGGGAAGAAGGCTACCAGCCCACCATCCTAAGAAGTAAAGACGTCTATGGATACAGCTCCTGCACAGCCAGTATGCCCAGCCAAGCAAAGGGAAGCGACGAGAAGGCTTCAAAAGCAGCTGCCCCTACTTCAGAGTCCGCTAAAGCTCCAGCTACGAGCCTGACAAGAATAGCCAAAGTATCGGCTCCCTTAGCGGGCATTACCGTAAGTACTTCTGAAGACTCGACTAAGCCATTATCCAAGAGCACTAACTCGACCAACCTCCTCTTGAACTCCTTGAAACGGACACGGGCGGGCACATCGAGGGCCACCGCCGTGGGCTTCCCTGCCAACATGTACCCTGGCGTGTATCCGGCCATGAGGCTTTCGGTGGTGCTGGAAGCCTTGGTCCCGCTAGAAGCCACAGCCACCTGCCTGGAGTCCAAATGCAAACAAGGGCACCTTGAGATCTCTCCCTCAGACCTGAAGCTTCTCAAGGCTGCCAGTGCCACTAAAATGCCACCCAGCCCGTTGGGCCCTAAAGGCTATCGGCATATGATAACGAAAATGCCAGAGCCTGCCGCGTTGACGGTGAGCCTTCTAAAGGGACCCAAGGGCAGGGTGCTGGAGGAAAGCAACGCTTGCAAAGCACCCGGGGTCTTGAACGGCAGGATTTCTGGAAGTGCCTCCCAGAGCTGCAGCCCAGCACCCTCCAGAACCAAGGAGCCGCCGGTGAGCAAAACAGAACAGCGAGGCGGGGCCAGCCACCGGGAGTCGGTGGGGCAGAAAAGGAAAAGACTGGAGGAAGGGAAAGAATTAGACTGCCAGACGAAGCCCAGCCCTCTTCCATCTCCCAGCCAAACAGAACGGACATCAAAGGCCTTCGACCTGCTGGAATTCCACACTATCAAGGTGAACAGCTCTTCGGATGATGAACTCAGGAGGAGAGCCCAGGAGATCCTTAGAGTGGATCTGTCCCCTTTTATCAGAATTCAGCCCCTGCCTCAGTCTCACAGTGTCCCTTGAGTGATCCGGCAGAGCTACGTAGCCCATCCCCGTGAGGACCATCAGACCGACTGTGGGTCTCTGGGGCCGGAAGAGGGTGTAACACATCTGCAAGCACCCCAGGCAGTTCCCACCCACCCCCCAGAGCATAGCTAACAGCTGGCGAAAGTTATGTTAAGCTGGGGCCATTGCTGGATTATAAAGCTGTGTGGAGAAATTCTGGAGTCGGTCTCCAAGGCTCCACGGAGAGGAATACAGAGCAGAGCTTTCCTCTGGGACACTTTTCTACAGCGCTTTTGTAATCATGGGGGAGTGTGGATCTGACATGTGGCGGCACTAGGGATATTCCTGTAATGTGATTTTCTTTTCTTCTTTTTTTTCCATACTGTAAATAACTTGGATTTATTTCGATCATATTTTATATACTTATTATTAAATACAAATATCTATTGATAAATGTACCTGCATTGCCCAAGGACTGTCAGAATGTCACCCGTCCCCTTTCTTGTTCCTTTTCTCTAGAACTGGGTTCAAAAAGGTTATTTCCTCTGATCTCCCCCCCCCCCCAATTTGTTGAAAGAGACAAAGGCCTTCTTCGTTTGCCCTCCGATGTTGTTTCCTTTGTTTGTCAGCCTGGCTGGCAACCTGTTGTCTATTAGGCATGGAATCCTGTTTGCTGGCCCCATCTCCTCGCTGCCTTGCCCTGACCTTTGCGTGCCAAATGGGTAGATGTGTGTATGTGTGTGTTTTCTTGAATGCATGGGAAGGGGAAGGTGCCGAAGAACATGCACCGTGTTCTCTGGCGCCTTCACTTGTTTCCGTGACCAGCCAATTTGAACCCCAGTCGGCTATGAGGTCATGGGAGGAGGAGGAGGAGGATTGTCCCAAACAGGGAGACTTGGCTGATCCAGCAGAGCAAGTGGTAGTGGGGAGGGGGGGACAGGTCGAGTCCTTACTGTGATCGGGGCAAAAAGAGAAAGGGCTCCCACAGATTTCTCCCAGCTTTTTGCCATAGAGGGCAGGGGCACCACATTGCTGTCTGTGAAGAGCCATCCTCAAGATGTGGTACCTCTCTGCTCCCAAGCCAATTTTTGTGTACTTTACTGTGTATTTCCTTCCTGAGAGTAGTTGTGAAAGAATGCAGTGCAGTTGACTGTTAATGTTACTCCCACCTTTTAAGTTAAAAACAAACCTGTGGCTGCCTTTGAGCCTAAGTCAGAACTTGGTAACGGCAAGTAATGCGTTCTAGTGCAATTGTTTAAATTCTCTGCTACCAGACTTTGTAGTAGGTCTGGCTTGTGGATGTTGGGCTTTTGAATGTATGGGTTATATCTGAACAATTTGGGTTATCTCTGCTGCTCTGTTTGCAAGAGGTTATTGAGCTTAATAAAGAAATGGGTGGGTGTGACTCTGGTGCTAAGTATCTTGTCCTGTAGGGCGGACTGGCAGCTGATTTGATTGCAATCCAGTAGTTTCTGTCCTATAAACCATTGAAAGTTCTTAGTTACATACATGGCTGCCATCGCCTTCAGTGTTTCAAGAATCTAACCGTACTATATGTGCTACATTTTCAGACTTACACATTTGTTTGACCACCATGATTTCTCCGGGGAATGCTGGCAAGATCATTCTTCTGAAGCTATCGAGAACATTACGTTGGAGATCTTGCATTTCAGTTCTGTTGATTCCAGAACGCCTCGGTGGGAGGAAGGGCAGGGAATGGCAGATATTAATTTTTAACACCCATTTGATTTATGTACTAACAGACATACTACTAAAGTATGACTAACCAAGCCTCTATTTCTACATTGTGGCAAACAGACTGATGTGTTGCACTAATTTTGAAATCAGTTGTGAACTTTTTATCTGCTTAAAAGCCTTTGGTCTTTAGGGTAGCCAAAGTTAATGGTGATTTTACAGCTTATGCAAAATTTGGAACAGGTTGATGTGGCACAGCTCTGAGCTGTTAATTTTCACACAGCAGATTGTGGTGGTGGTGGTGGTCATTTGTTGGTATATTTGGGTAGAGAAAGCATGGGCTGTATACAGCTCCAAGGCTGTTTTTTCATCCCAGCCCAGCTTCCCTGGGAGAAATATTTTTCCTTTTTGAAAAAAGTGCCAATTTCTCTTCCTGGAATGCAAATTTGCATTCATATAAATTGCAGAGGGGTTTTATGAAAGTGGTTGTGGACCTCCACCTCTTCTGTGCTTGATTCTTCCTCTCCCCCCCTCCCATTTTCAAGGCTGGGTTAGGCCGTGGTAGGATGTGGGCATAGATAATTGACCCTCGAATCACCAGAGCTTGGCTGTCCCTGCATTACATGATAATTCCCACCCAGACAGCAAGCAGGCACATGAAGCAGGAAAGTGGTGAATGTTTTCCTCTGAAGTGGCAGTTTTATATGTGTAGGTATTGATTTTTTAACAGTGGGTGGGGCAGGCGTTTCTCTTTGAGCCATAATCAGATGCTTTGACCATCCGCTCTGCGTAGGCCCCTGCTTTGGAAATCGGCTCTCTCAAACAGAGCCAAAATGGGGACAGATCTTTGCTTGCCATCCCAGAGAAGGATTGGATTAGCAGCTACATGGCATCTGGCTACACAGGGTCTCTGGATTTTAGTGTCTGCTTGTTGTGCGTATTTATACACACACACACACACACACATGGGGGAGAGGCATTGATCCACCTCATGAACTGCTCTTGCTGGTGTGTGCCCCCCCCCCAAAAAAAAAAGAAAGAAAAGAAAAGAGCAGCCCTTAGGACTTTGTTACAGATCTGGAAGTTGAGTCAGGTCAACTGGACTTCTTTTCTTGAGGAATTGCGAGAACTGGAGAGATTTGGTACAGACATTTTCCTTTTGGTATAGAACACCTTGGGCCCCTTAATACCTGCCTGTCAAAGGCAGGTGACACATGCCAACTCCCAGCCCTTACTGGTACTACTGAGATTTTAAAAATGCTGCCTCTGCAGAGGGGAGAAAACGGAACCACTATTTTCACAGCCTAGTGATATCCCTTTTAAAAGTAACCACTGTCATTCCTTCTTGCTGCTAATAGATTGCATTAACCCCAATGATGAACACCAAAAGTTGCCGCAACTCCTAGTTATTCCTGTCAGCAAGAAGAGCATATAGCAGGGGGATTCCTGCTGCATGTAAATGTGTTTATTTAACTTGTTCCTCCATGCAGGGTCTTTTCATGTTGTCTGTCGGAAGAATGTGTTTGTAAATCAAAGACTATATAATATGGCAAAGAGGGACTGTGGAGACTCCGAAGGTGAAGGCATAATTTCAGTCTCTGTGGAACACTTTTTCATAATGAATAAACATCTTAGAAGGAAAGATGCATTTTCTTGAAGGGATGTTTGGCTGTGTTCTGGAAGTTTTTCTTCCAGAACATGGCCAAACAGCTTGAAAAACTCACAACAACTACAAAGGAGATGTTTCTTTGATCTTTTTGGAGCCAACTCTGGCTGGCTGAATTGATGAGCATCTTCAGCAGAAGATCCACATTTTTATGGCAAATACTGTAAAGACAAAATTTGTATATACCTGACTTGTAATTTTTTAAATTCTAAAGGGTGTTCCCCCCCCTTCCTTTCATTTTTTTATTGTTGGAACTAGCCAGGAAAAGTCCTGGCCCCTATAAGCCATTTGTGGATAGCATGAGATAAAAGGTCAACAGAATGAAGTTAAAATGACTTAATGAGGAAGTGGGTTTTGAACCCATGTGGTAACACATTCTGGTCCCAGAAAACAATTAGTGTGCAACTCTTAAGGATGATTTAAGTAGAAAAATTTAGACAATTTTTGTGCCTTTCCAAGTGCCACATCTACTTAGAATGTAACACAGTATTTCCCTTTTCAGCTAGATGCTTGAAAAGCCCAGATAGTTAACAATAATAAATGAGCAGAAAACAACTTGCATTTTCTTGTGTAAAAATGCTGTCCTTAAGTAGAAGTGTGGTTGTTTGCCTTAGTTGGCTTGCAGCATCAACAAGAAATTTGGTTTTAAGGCAGGACCTTGCCTTACAAAGAGACTTTGTGTGCTCTTTGTAGCTCTAATGTTACCTTTTTAATGTTCTAAGATGCCTCTTCAAACTCCCTGTTCTTAACTTGAATATGTCTTAAATGTTCTAGATATTGTCCCTCATTATTGTAAGCCACCTTGAGCCCTTTTCCAAGGAGAAAGGTGTGGCAAAAATCTTCAAAATGGATAAAATAAATAAATATTTATCCCTTAAATCTTTTTTAACTTGTCCAAAAATAAAAAGACCATGTTCCCTAGTAGGGTTAGGACTGATGCCTTCTCTTTTTTAGGTCCCATCCATTAAGAATGCTACTTAGGCTAGGTCAGCGAATCATCGTTGGGTATACAGTTTTAACTCCTTGATCACTGCAGATGGCGACTGCAACAACGAAATAAAAAGACGCCTGCTTCTTGGGAGGAAAGCAATGGCAAACCTAGATAGCATCCTAAAGAGCAGAGACATCACTTTGCCAACTAAGGTCAGGATAGTCAAAGTTATGGTTTTTCCAGTAGTGATGTATGGAAGTGAGAGCTGGACTATAAAGAAGGATGATTGCCGCAGAATCGATGCTTTTGAGCTGTGGTGCTGGAGGAGAGTCTTGAGAGTCCCCTGGACTGCAAAGAGATCAAACCTATCCATCCTGAAAGAAATCAACCCCGAATGTTCACTGGAAGGACAGATTTTGAAGCTGAGGCTCCAGTACTTTGACCACCTCATGAGGAGAGAGGAGTCCTTGGAAAAGTCCCTGATGGGAAAGATTGAAGGAAAAAGGAAAAGGGGACGGCAGAGAATGAGATGGTTGGACGGTGTCATCGATGCAACCAATATGGATTTGACAAAACTCCGGGAGGCGGTGGAAGATAGGAAGGCCTGGTGAGCTCTGGTCCATGGGGTCACGAAGAGTCGGACACGACTGAACGACTGAACAACAACAATACAGTTTTAAACCTCTGCAGCACCCTTTTTCAAGGGTGTTCAAGGAAAGCCACACACATTGTGTGGAAGAGCAGATAGGTGGCACCCGCTTTAGGTTGTACCAGTTTGTTGCTCCCTGTGCCCAGTAGCGGTGGTTCCCAACTTTGGGCGACCCAGGTGTTCTAGCACTGCAGTTCCTAGAAACCTTGGTGGGCACAACTCGTAGCAAAGGCTTCAGGAACACTTTTGTTTCCCAAGCTTGAGAACCGCTGCCTTGCTTGAGTCCTGGGTGGAGATGTTTCTCAGCTTGTTTCCTTTTCACCGTGAGATGCTGAAGATCCCAGTTTGGATGGCCTGCCATCAGCGTTCCCTCTAGTTATCCACCGCAATGAGCGGAAAGCCTGCCCCATGCACTCAAAATTCCCAGCCAGTGGCCTGAACCAAATGTGTAGCAACACTGACTGCAGATGAGTGGCGCCAGTATACAGCTGCTCAGTCACACCCCTGCATAGCTTTTAGAGGGAATATTGTCTGCCACAGAGCTCGCAATGTGCATAAAGTGTCTTCGGTGGTTTAGTTTTTGGAAAGAATCTTGGCAAGACTCCAAAAAAAAAAGGGACGACTGTAGGGAGCTCCTATAAGAGGGACATTTATTGGATTTAATGGATACGTAGTCTGGCTGGTGTTAAGAAGTGTCATGCATGCATCCCATGTTGGCTGAGGCATTCTGGGAATTGGAGGCCAAGGAAGTAGAGTTTCCCAGTTCTGCTTAGATTTCTCCCTGGTACAGAGAAGATTGGGGTCCACGTCTGTCGTAAATAAAGGGCAATCTGAGAATGATATTTGCAGCTGCCTCTTAAATGCATGACTTGTGCTGAGAAGGAATGTTTGCCTCTTGGGCTGTTGATCACTGTTTTCGATGTCCTGTTCCATCTGTCTTCAGCCTCCCTTTTGCTAAACCGAACCAGCTGTTGGGACGTGTGTGTGCGTGCATTGACCTGAGCTCTTGCATATTATACCTCTGAGTAGAAGGCATTGTTTTAGAGGTGATAACTGGTCTTGCTCTCGCATGAAATCGGCAAGGCAATTGTAGGGATGGCGACACTCTGCCCCCCCCCCCGCCTGCCAAAAAACAGGCTTTGTTCTTGAAGCAGGCCATACCACTGGGCCAGCATGATGAATGTGTGTTTTAACATCACTCATTGGTTGAAATCTAGCAATAAGCCACAACCAGAGTAGGCCCATTCAATCAATGAAAGTTAACACAGGAGTTAACACCAAATCCCCACAGATTCAGAAGGCCTACTCTAGCTGTGACCTACTACTAGATGTCAGCCGCTGTTTCACGGCTGGAAAAAAAAATACCTTGGAACTAACTCCCTGACTCTGACGGATGTGTTGTGCATTTATGGGTGTAAAGCTGCGTTTGTGTCTTGTGGCCTCGCTGGGAACACGGTGCTCTCTGTGTGATGCAAAATGTGAAGAACCGCTGCTTCTGAATACAGAGCAGGTGTCCGCGCACAAATCTGGGTCAGAGGTATCCACAAGATAATGCAGGTGGTTGCCTATGCCACTGTTCCTAGCATGCCACTCTTCCAAGCCTCTTGGGTGGCAGCAGAAGGGTGCTTTTCTGAGAGTCTCTTTTGAGAATTATTTCGCCCCCCCCCCTGTTTTGTGGGTGAGTCTGGTGCCTCTCCACAATCAGTCTTGGATTTCTCTTAGCAAAAATGCAGTCCCTGGGGTTGCAGAGTTAAAAGGCAAGTGGGGAATGGGCCTGTACAAATGGCTCCTTTCCACTTGATTGGAAACACTTCTGTCTGCAAACACAGATCCTAGAAAGCCCATGTTAGTTTGTCCAAGGGCTCCTCCTGGTGGCCCATAAGTTGTGAGTCACATAGGATGTTATTTTTCAGAGGATGGGGAAGGATCCCAAAGGTAGGTCCTCAGTCACCTATGCCGTGCACGCTGCAGAAGTTTGCTGAAGCACATTGAGATGTCCAGACTGGGATCATCTTCTTTCTTAATTCACATCAGAAGCACCAACAAATTGTATTGACAGATAAATATACCCTCAGTAAGCAGAATATCAAGAGCAGTAATCTGCTGTCAATCAGAGCCGAATTAGTGTGCCCTAAGGAGCCTATGATTTGGTTAGACACCCCATTGAGCCCCCCAAGTAGATTATCTGGGTTTCCCCCTTCATTCTTGCTGCTCCTTTCCCTAGGAACAAGGTGTAGTTGTCTTTCTGATGGCAGGAAAAAGGACCACAATGGCAGCAGAGTCTGGCAGGTGTTTATTATTCCAAGGCACTTAAGCACAACCCCCCCCCTTGCTGCCTTTTCTGTGCCAGTCTCCATCTGTAAGAACACTTTGAATGATATAAAGCAAAGCAAAGCAAAGTGTTCTGCTTATAGACCGCCCCATACCACTACAAGTAGTCTCTGGGCGGTTTACAATTTTTTATTACAGTGTGCAGGCTACACATTGCCCCCCCCCAGCAAGTTGGGTACTCATTTTACCGACCTCGGAAGGATGGAAGGCTAAGTGAACCTTGAGCCTGCTACCAGGGATTGAGCCCAGGTCGTGAGCACAGTTTTACCTGCAGTACAGGCATTTAACCACTGCGCCACGCCTAAAAAAACATAGGACCCATAGAGATTGATATAGGTTGCTATAGTGAATCACCCTTCTCCTTACCCTTTGCATTTTTTTATTTTATTTTCCTGATACCAGTTATCTGCTGAGTAACTGTGCATCCCCAGGCTCTCCCGGGCCTCCACCATCTGTATTGTGTGGCTTCTCTGAACTCTCCTGGGTTGCCCTACACACAAACTTGGTCTCCTGCTGCTGAAGCTGGCTTTGCCATGGATCTTATCCTTTATCCTGAACTTCATGCCGTTTTCCATTGTACTATGTAACCTAAACATGATATTTTATATCATGATATTTTATATATTAGGGATTCCCCTCCTTCCCCAAACTCTGGCCTTTGGTAAGTTCTCCTAAGGTGAATGCCTACAGCCGCACTTCTAGGATCAACTGTTTTTGGAACTGTAGCAGGGAGAAGTATGGTTTAATGAAATTTGGGTATTACAGTTATGAACCAATATCATGACGATGGTCCTTCCTCCCCCCTTCAGTTTCTTTGTTCAAGATCTTTCTGGAGTTCCATGTTCTGATGTTACATATGCACCCCATGGTTCCCAGTTGCAGTGTTTGTATATTTGGGGGGCCACTGAGCGTGTTGAAAGGGATTCTGAGTATTATTATTTTTTCCCACCAGGGACGAAAGGGAATAAAATTAATCTGTTTTGTTTAAAGTGAAATTAAACTTTTTATTTCCTTGGTTTTGAAATTGTAGCAGATGATTACCATTCTGCCATTCTACAGTAAAGACAATGGTGCTTCAAAACTCAGTTTACTGTGTCTGTGTTGTGTTTGGAGTCCTTCTTGTCCTTTGGAGAAGTGATGGGTGGGAGACAGGCTTCCATGGTTAAGAAGTGGCCTCTTTTCCAAAATACCTGATTGGTGAAGTAGTGTCGAACTCAGCTGATGCCTTTTTCTGTATGTAGTCCATGTCTCTGGAACCGTGGGTGCTGAGGGGCTGGAAAGAAACCCACGAACCCTTCAGTTTTGGCTCATCTCTAAGGACTTAACTGCCAAGTTTGCTGGGTGACAGAAAAAGGCAGGAGCAAATAATAGTGGTACATTATCCTTTCTGTCCTCTGCACTCTCTATGCCTTTTGCTACACAATACAGCAGCACCTCATAAGACAAATTTAATTCATTCTACAGGTAAATTCATTTTACAAAAAAATCATCCTACGCAGCACGGTTTAATGCGGTTTCCCATAGGAATGCATCGGAAACTTATTAATTCATCTTGCAAGGTATCCCATAGGCAAAAGTTGTCTTGTGAAGCATGCCTGTTCCGGGAAAGTTCATTCATCTTGCAATTTTTTTTGTCTTATGGGGCATTCGTCTTAAGAGATACCACTGTATATGATTGGCTTCAACATTAAATTGTTGGGACTCAATTGGTAAACCTGTTATCCCGTGGAGAGTGTCCCATTGTTCCTCAAGCACAGGCAAGTCTTTGTAGTACAGATCTGTCCAAAAGTGGGCCTCCCTGTATTATTTGCTGTTCATGGTTCAAGGCTGGCCTCTGTTGTGTCTCTGCGATAAAGAATGGGCCACGTGTACATCAACACATACTATATGAGGGTTTTTTTAAAACTTCATTCCAGGATAATTCTCTTCCCAAGGTCCTTTAAAATGTCCAAAGTGGTTTTGGAGTAAAATAAATATTATGGTCATCTCTTTTACACACACACACATTCTTGCCTCTCTAACAATGAACTTTTTTTTTTGAATCCTAGTGCCACAGAGGTGCCACTGTTTAGGCACAAGATGGGGAAAAATTGATGGGCCTGAACATAACAACCAAATGTGTGACACCTCAGTTTTGTTTTTTCTTCTTGTGTGTGTACATGTTGCTGCTACTGCTGCTCCTCCTCCTCCTCCTCCTTCATCAGTCCTTTTGTTATTCTATTTTGGATTTCTCTTTTCTGTTTCTACCACTCCAAAAGCCTTTTAAAATACTCCAAAAACAGCAGAGGCAAGGCAACAGAGAATCAATCTAATCCAGAAGCACACAGCAGTACACAAGGAAGAAGAACCATTTTAAAATGCACAACAATACAACCTTAAAATTAATACACAGTAGATGTACTAAATAACAATTTTAAAAAAGAGAGAATGCCACCATATATCCATACACTGGGGGGGGGGTTTGCAAGAAAACCCCTCACAGTTCTGTTGTCCAAAACCCGAGAAATTGAAGTACTGTACTTGGATGGGCAACCACTCGGGAATAACAGGTGCTGCAGGCGCCTGGAGTAGGAACTGGCAAACCACTCCAGTATTCCGGCCAAGAAAAACTCCATGGACATGGAGTGACGAAGAGTCAGTCACGAATGTAACAACACAACAACAATAAAGATTAAAGGGTGAAAATAAGGTTTGTCATACAGAGGATAGAAGAAAACAGAAATGAGACCTGGAAACAGGGAAGAACACATAACACTCATGTCTGCCATTTCCTTTAATACAAATAGTTCATGTTTTAGAGGCTTCATTTCAGGACTCAATGAAAGGATATGAAAATGAAAAAAGAGCCCCCCCCCCCCCGCACACATTGGTTTCATTATAACAGGAAAGTCCCATCTCAACAGTGTGTGTCCTTCACACTGTTGTCTCCACACACTTGGCACATGTGAGCCCGATTCCTTTTCAATCTTAAAAAAAATATTCTAAGCTTTTGCAATGTGACCTTTTATTAAAATAAAAGCACTTTTTGTATATTAAACATTTCTTCATTTTATGATAACAGAAGGACCCTCTGTGACTGCTTGGCTTCAGCTGAGACAAAAAGATGGGGTGGGGCGGCCTAAGGGAAGAAATTTAGAGATTTTAAACATGATTTCTATCTTAACCTCTAGTGGCAGCATTGCCTAAGGATCCAAGTTTGAACAAAAGGCTTGAGCAGGGGATTTCTCACTGCCAAAGGTGCGAGTCGCCCAGCAAAAGCACAATGGCTTCAGTGGTCATTCATACTGTCACAAGACAGTAATAGGGTAGAAGAGTTCCACTGTATGGGTGGCAGTGGGTTGAAAGGAATTCTCCAGGTATGGTACCCAGAGGTGGGTATAGCATTCCAAGGGAGATCTGGGCAAAGCAGAGTTGGGTGGTGACATTACATCTTTCTTCTGCCTTCTGAAGTTCCCTTAAAATATTTTTATAGCTGATGTAAGACAGTGTTGTACTCCAGATGTTTCATATTGCATCAGCCACAAGGTGGATGGCCCTCAGTGAGGGATTGTGGGAGTTTCACTGAAAAAAAAAACATCTGGGTGGCCACAGTCTCGTTGCATTTGCAGCTACGTAAGCAAAACCTGAGGGAAATGATAAGGATTGAGATGTGTTGGTTCCCTTTTTTTTTCAATTGGCCACATGATGCAAAAGGAAATTTATTTATTTATTTATTTATTTTTACAACTTATATGCCGCCCACTACCCAAAGGTCTCTGGGTGGCTTCCAATCAAGGAATTAAAACAGTTAAAAACATCAAACAACAATAAATAATTAAAACAACAATAAAACCTTATACTAAAAACATAACACTAAAACTGCCATCAAAAGACCCTGTAAATCCATAGTTTCCCCCTCCACCTTTGGGGTTTCTACTAAAGAAAAAGCAAAGTGTGCTGCTTATATACCACTCTCTGTGCTGCTTACAGCAGAACTATATAGGTTTCACATTGCCGTCACCCACCATCACCATCAAGCAAGCTGCAGTAGGTACTTAATTTACTGACCTTGGAAGGATGGAATGCTGAGTCCACCTTGAGGTGGCTACTTGAATCTGTTGGGATTGAACTCGGCTTGTGAGCAGAGTTTTAACTACACTACTGCAGTTTAACCACTGTGTCATGAGGCTCCTTCAAAAAGGTATCTATTTGCATTAGTTCAGACAGCATTTAAATACCTGTACTGACCTTTTTAAAAAAGTTTGTTTGGTACCAATGCTGTTGTGCTAGAGCATGTAAGACACCCTTTATAAAAACAGAGCTAACAAAAGGCGGAAACAAGGAAATTGCCAGGTGACTCTTCTTTGCAATTTATTAGGTTGTTCCCCTATAACCATGACTCCTATAAGGCTATAAGCGAACTACATTAACTAGCTGCAAACAAGGATGGCAGCAAATTTCCTTTTTCTGCGTCGCCAATTAATGTTAGCAGACCTTGCGAAATCAGAATTCCCTGGTTTGACTTCACAGGAGGTGAATTCGCATTTCCCTTTCTGTGTAATTGAGCCCTTAGTGGGGTGCAGGTAGGGCAGCGTGGCATTTCCATCTCTGTTCTCCAAGCATCTAATCAGCATTTCCTGTAGAGCTGCCTGACTTTGCCTAGTGTTGGGGTGGGCACCAAGATGGTTCCACATATGGATGCTGCGGCTGGGTGCTGTCTTTCAGTGCATGGTATGGATGAGTTTGTGTGTGTTTTTGCTCTTTTTGAGCACACCCTGCGGGGCAAGAAACTCTTATAGTCAACAAGCCTTGCTACAACTTGGAGTGAAATACAAATTAATAGGGCTCTTTGCAGTGGTGAATAGAATATGAATGTGAGGGATGTGTTTTATGATGCGCACTGGAGATGGCATTTGATTTCGTTGTACGAAATTTACACAGACTGCAAAGGAGCACAGGAAACTCCCTTTCTCCATCTTGCCTGGTATTTTGAGTGGCCCGAGTTCTTCGGTGTCTCAGGCAGGAATCTTTTATATTCTCTGCGGCCTGCAACATTTCTTTGAACTAATATCCTAGAAATTGATTTGGAGGCCCATCTACACAAAACTTAGGCATGCCAAAATGACCAAGTTAGAAATGGAAGCGAGCAATTGTCGATATTGAAAGAGTGCTCACAACCTGGGGTTCAATCCCAGGTAGCCGGCTCATGGTTGACTCAGCCTTCTCTCCTTCTGAGGTCGGTAAAATGAGTACCCAGCTTGCTGCAGGCGGTGTGTGTGTGTGTGTGTCAATGTGTAGCCTGCATAATTAAATTGTAAACCGCCAGGAGAGTGATTGAAGTGCTATGAGGTGGTATATAAGCAGAACACTTTGCTTTGCTTTGCTTTGAGTAGATTCAATGGAAATGATGAAGACCTCTTAACAGGCAAAATGATTATCCGAGGGGGAAAAGCCAGTGCTTTGGAAACAAAGATGGAGCGAGAAGAGGCATCCTTTCAGCATGTTTTATACGTCACCTTCACCTATCCTTCTACCTCCCCTCACAGTACTTCCTGGGCTGGGAGAAGGTGACTTGAAAAGAGCCACTGACTGGAAAGTTGGTGTTCTCAATGATGTGTTGGGAAAAGATGCCTCTGTTTTCCAAAAAGTAACTCACTAAGGGCCTTTTTACACGACCCCTAAGATCCGCTGGTCCCTTAAATTCGGACCAGAGATCTTGAGGGTTTGTCGCTCTCCCTGCGTTCCCACCCCCTCCGCACTTCCTTGTTTTGTCTGTGTGAGGGGAGGGAGAAAAAAAGGGAGAAAAGAATGCACTCTTTCCTCCGGAGTGCCGGGTGGAAGTTGCTCCGATCCCCCCTCACTTCCTGGTTCCTCTTAAAGGGGCGGGAGGCAAAAACAACAACAAAAAGAAGCGAGGAGAGCTCGGCACTCTCCGCATCAAAAATTTTCACTCTCCCAGAGCAGGTACTTGAAAGGTGCACTGGGTCACGCTTAGGTGGGCGGGGTCGCACTTAATTTTCTGTTAGCTCCAGAGCTGGTGGGGAAACATTTTTAAGCTCCGGAGCTGGGAGCCATTTGAAGCGGAGCTTAGGGGTCATGTATAAATACCCTATGTGAAGAAGTGTAGCTAGAGCCTCCACCACCACCTTCAAGTGGTTTATCTTAAGTACAGTATGCAAGTTTTATAGCATGAAACAGGGCTTACAGAACCCTTGAAATAATTAACCCAAATAGCTCCTACAAGTAAATGAAGCCAAACTGGTTAATCCATCATAAAAGCTATATGTTTGGAGGAACTGCATTCCTTTCCAAAGCCAGGAGATGGCAAATATCACGTCCTAAGCCAGGGGTGCCCAAACTTTTTGTAAGGAGGGCCAGATTTGGTGGCTGACAATTGGTCAGGGGCCGGTTGCTCCCCAACCCTGCCGCCCCACTGCAAGCCCCACCCACTGACCCATAAGCCCCACCCACTGACCCCTTGCAAGCCCACCCACAGGAAGGAAGGAAGGGACCAAGGGAGGGAGGGAGGAAGGTGGAAACCAAGAGAGGAAGGAAGGAAGGTGGGGACCAAGGGAGGGAGGGAGGGAGGAAGGAAATAAGGTGTGGACCAAAGGAAGCACGGGGAGCCATGGCCACAGGTCGCCCCTTGGAAGAGGTGATCTGTGTGACCTTGCACCCCCCCAAAGTCCTCAGCGGTGGCAACGGCTCGCCCGCCAGCCCACCCCAAAGCTCCTTGGCGGTGGCATAGGCCCGCTGGCCTGCCCCCCCACCCCCTACATTCCCCTGCGGTGCCGATGGCGGCAGACCGCCCGTCCACCCAAGCTTCCCAGCGGTGTCAGTGTTGGCAGAAGATTTTTTTTTAAAAAACCCATGGGGCAAAGGAGAGGGAGGGAGGAGCGGGCCAGTCAGCCGCAGGCCACTCAGAATGGCCTGACGGGCCAGATTTGGGCCCCGGGCTGGACTTTGGGCAGGCCTGTCCTAAGCATTTCATTTGCTCCAAAGATGCTTTTATTTGTTTTGAAACCAGTTCCTCTGAGTTCAGTTTCAGAATGCCTCACATTACTACTGTATAGTATAAGGAAGTGAGCTGCACCTAGCAACCAATATATCATCAAGGCAGGAGGTATCCAGTGTTGTACGTATATCAGCCTAAGAGTATTGAGTTTTATATAAAGTACATCAAGTAGCCATGGATTTCTGCAAATACCCAAATTGCAGCAGTAACGTTGGTCTCAGGCAAGCAGGATTCGTTCTCAAGTCCTAGAAACCCAGCCTTTAATAAAAAGAGTAATTTCCCTCTCATTTGCCAGCTATATGGGAGCACGAACATAAGAGCAGCCTTCCAGGATCAGGCCAAAGGCCTGTCTACTGGTAATTACATTTACACACAGCGACTGATCAGTAGTTTACAGAGCCCCCACCCCCACCCCCAATTGGCCAGAAGCAGATGTGGGTGTGATATCTGTTTCAATGGCATAGGAAGCTGCCTTTCTCAGCCAAATCATTGATCTTTCCAGACTATTATTTAATTGGTAATGTGGCTTTCCAGAATTCCATCACACAGGTTTTATCTGCTGATCTGATCCTTTTAACAGGAAGTGCAAGGAATTGAATCTGGGACCTTTGGCATGCAGTGCAGATGCTCTGTTTCCTTCCAACCCAAGGAAGAGACATGCTATAGCACGATTTGCTGCATGCACCCAGTCACCTGAGAAGGACTCTACAAAACAAGGAGACACAGCTGCAATCCCTTGGAACTCCCTCCTTGCTCATTTGAAAAGAGGACCAGTCAATGCTATCAGAAGCAATTCTGGATCCACTTTAGGCTGTGCAGGACATATCTATGTTTCTTTACAAGAATCCTGAGTTTTACCAGCCAAAATCTGGTGTAAAAGGCATGTACCTAGAGAATGAAAGAAGTGTGAGTGCAGCCCTCTCTTTGGAGCACTGGAACTGTTCTCAGTCCTTCTAGATGAATATGATAATCCTTCCGTTTGCTTTCTTGATTGTTTATATCATGTTGCCTGTATACATCTTCTTTTTATGACAATAATTTGAAGAAAGTTTTTGTAAGTTTGTGCAATGCACTTTGGATAGGATTGAGATCAAAATGACCCCCGTTGTTGTATGTTTTGTTATGTTTCTATCCTGCCTTTTGCCAAGTGAACTCTAGGAAACCTTTGTGGTCCATCTCCTTCCCACACACTATACCCCCACAACCCTGTGAGGTACATTAGGCTGAGAGTGAATGTTGCCCAAGTGCCAGTCCAACCCTCTAAGCACATGGGTTCTATTATACATCAGTTTTGACTTTTGACACATTCCACTCCCAGTTTCCAGGCCCAGTTCAAAGTGCTAGTGATCAGTTTAAAGGCCCAAAGTATTCTGCCTTCTTCTATAGGAATCATCCCATGGGTGATTCAGATCCATAGGGACTGCCTCTCACCTTGGCTCATGGCAATGAATGCCCTTTTGAATAGGTTAATAATTGCAAGCAGTCAAGTCGGTTGTTTTCCAGAAGGATGGGATCCTGACTTACCAGGGTCTCACATTAGGTATTTGTACACGACCCCTAAACTCCGCCGCAAATGGCTGCCAGCTCCGGAGCTTACAATTGTTTCCCCACCAGCTCTGGAGTTTGCAGGAAATTAAGTGCAACCACGCCCACCTAAGTGCATCCCTGCACACCTGCTCTTGGAGGGTGAAAATCCCCAGATCCAGATGTAATCTGGTGAGTGGCAGGCTCTCCTTGCTTCTGTTTTTTTTTTTTTTTTGCCTCCCGTCCCTTTAAGAGAAGGAATCAGGACAACGAAGGGGCGGCTTGGACCAGCAGACAGAGGTGAGTCTGTATTCTTTTGTCCCTTTTTTTCTCCCTCCCCTCACGCAGACAGGATCAAGGAAGTGCGGAGGGGTGGGGACGCAGGAAGAGCAACGAACCCCCAAGATCTCTGGTCCGAATTTAAGTGGCCAGCGGATCTTAGGGGTCGTGTGAAAAGGTCCATTGATGACAGCATGTTGACAAGGATGGATGCAATGGCGGCCGCCACATGGGAGCACCGCCAGAACCGAAGGAGTAAGCCCTGGGTGTGCTGCAAGACCGGGATTGGCCAGGCAGCTTCCAGAAAGGAGGGACATCAGCCGGAGGACGTGACCTGGTGGAGTTTTCAACGTGGTCCTCCGGCACACTATTAAGGGTGCATGCTGGGGCTGGAAGCCCCCAGTCTCGCTGAAGATGGCTTGCCCAACCCTCCCACCTTGTAATCCTCTAGTCGTTGTTTACATGTTGTCACAGCTTGTTGGAAGGTGTTTTTGAAGGCATTAGGTTGGATCCTGTGGTTGGCAGCCAGCAGGCGGTGCCCTGCAAAGCCTGGCTGGATCTGAACTGGTAGCTGTGGGGGTGGGGTAGTGCTTTGCCCACCCAGGGGGTAGGGCATATGGCCAACTCCCAGCCCTGTGAGGAGGACAGTGGTGTCATGGAGTGGCTTACATCCACATGGTGCTGGAAAGTTCGTCCTTGGGAGTTTCTTAAGGAGACAGGCTACTTCGTAGAACAATGGGGTTCATCGCTGTTGGGATCCAAAGCAATGCCTGGCTATATTAGCTGCACTGTAATTAGTTAATAAAGTTGTGGCCTCATTTCTCCAGAGTTTATGTGTGGGGGTGAGTTGTTTCTCCACAGACAGAGTAAAAGTCAGCTATAGTCCCTCAAAGAAAGTACAGCATGTGCACAGAAGTGGTTTATCATGTCTCTTATTCTGGGGTGTGTGTGGGAGGGGCATCCTGGGACTTGGCCCAATGCCTCAGCTTGCTGCTCCCAAGCATTGAAATTCCTGTCCAGGGTTTGCAGGTGTGTGTGTGTCCAGGGGGCTGGTTCCCTCCCTCCTGCTCTTACGCAGGCAGTGAAAGACTTTTCTGGCTTTTTCTACAGTAACTGGTTGCCTAAGGTTAGGGCTGCTGTCATTTCAAATCCTCCCCAAGCCTTTAAGTTTTTATATTGTTTGTATTTAATATTGTAAACCACCTGGGGTCCTCTTGAGGAGAGAAATATGGGCAATGAAATAAGCAAGCAACCACAGCATAATGACGATGACAACAGCAACAACAATAATAGATTATTTTATATTCAGCCCCCCTCTCCCCCGAACTGAAGGGGGAAATGGCACTGAATCATGATGCAGAGAGATGGGGCGGGGGACTCAGATGAACACTTAATTCCCACACCTCAGTCTTAACACACACACACACACAAATCCTGTTTGGATGGAAAATAACAAAAGAAGGAAGAAAGATGGATGTGAAGAGGCAGGAAAGCGGCAGCCCCTTTCGAGAGCCGTCTGTTTCAATCAGCTGCTTCCCGCTGTTTCGGAATTAGAGCGGTCTAGCTGGGCTCTGCACGAGACAGGCAGGGGCGTGATCTTCTCCTCATCCCACGGCCGGTAGCAAGCGACGGCCCACACAGGGTAGGAATCTTATTTGAAGGCGGCCTCTCCACAGGCGCCCTTCCACATCTGATTAAGCCCGAGCTGTTCGCAAGGAAGGCCACCACCACACTCGAGTCACGAACGCCCCTCCTCCACTCCCTGGTCTTTTCAGGCGGGCCGTCTGTTGCATGGGGCTAGTGGAGCCCTCCTTTCTGCTGTATCCTCTTCCCTTCCTATAATCAAGTTATGTTTGAGCAGTTCCAGAAGTTTGGAGTTTATGGAAATTATGTGCCAAGACAGACTCTAAACTGCCTTGTGGGGAGCAACACCCACAGGGCCACCACTCCCTCCCTTCCTATTATAATTATAATTATACAGTAATTATAATTATATTTCTTATGCCACTGTTGGGCTTCCCTGGGGTATCTCAGTGACCCCTGTGGGAAAAGAATGCTGAGGGGAGGGGAGGAAGCAGTTTGATATGTTGCAGTAAAATGTTTCTCACATTTTTGCTTCAGGTTCATTTGGAAACCAAAATTCTTAGAAATTTCTACTCTTAAGGTACTATATCAGATTTCAAACTTATTGAAAGCAGTTCTGTGGTACAGACACCAACATGATAAATCCTGATTGAAACCTGGAACGAGACAACCTTATGCCATTTCAAAGCACATAGATAAAACAGCATATTTTGCATTTTAATTTTTTCATAATGCAATAATATAATATGGTCTGCTCGACTTGCAAAGAACACCCTTTTCTTTCAGTTTGACCCTAGAACAAAAGGTAGCAGTTGTACCCAAAGCCATGCTATTAAATGTGATAAAATCCACTCCTTTTGCATTCTCCCTGTAAGAGAACTTGTATTATTTACCTTTCCCCCTCTGTGTTCAGTGTACAAAGAAGCATTTTACCACCTTTATCCTATCCATCTTACAACATTCCTGTGTGAATTTGAGATTTTTTTTCCAGCCCAGTCCAGCTTAAAGAGGCCACATGATTTAGTAAGGACTTGAAATTAGATCTCCTGTCCATAAAATGTCAGACACCTTGAATTATTACCACATCACAATTCTACAAGGTGGCTCAGCTGCCAATGGCTGAGTCAGGCTCATACAAAGATCCTTAAAAGTGCGTTCACAATGTCATTCTCTGCTTCATCTTTCACAACCTGGTACCCTCCAGATGTGTTAGTGCAATTTCCAGCAATTTATTTATTTATTTATTTATTTTTATTTTTACAATTTATATGCCGCCCACTACCCAAAGGTCTCTGGGCGGCTTCCAATCAAAGAATTAAAACAGTTAAAAACATCAAACAACAATAAATAATTAAAACAATAATAAAAAACCTTATACTAAAATTGGCATTAATGTGGTGGTGGTTCTGTGCCACTGTGACTTATAATGACTTAAGTGGTGTTTTCAAGGTATGATGGGTGCTTAAGAAGTGATTTTACCAGTTCTATCCTTGGCCTCTTAAGTCCCAGTCAATGGGTCCTCTAAGTTTTGGCTCTTCTCTGTATGCAAGTGAAACTCCACATAACAAAAAACAGTCACGACTCACGATGGAACCTGGATATGAGAAAGCTCTTTGTGAAGGGGAGCAGAGGCGTGTGTGCTCCTTAAAGGGAACCTTACTCCCAGTCCGTTACTCTAGCCACTATTAGTATTTGTACACGACCTCTAAACTCCGCCGCAAATGGCTGCCAGCTCCGGAGCTTGCAATTGTTTCCCCACCAGCTCCGGAGTTTGCAGGAAATTAAGTGCGACCACGCCCACCTAAGCGCGTCCCAGCGCACTTTTCACGTACCTGCTCTCGGAGGGTGAAAATCCCCAGATCCGGATGTAATCTGGTGAGTGCGGGGCTCTCCTCGCTTCTGTTTGGTTTTTTTGCCTCCCGCCCCTTTAAGAGAAGGAATCAGGACAACGACAGGGTGGCTTCGGAGGTGAGCCTGCATTTTTTCCTCTCTTTTTTTTCTCCCTCCCCTCACGCAGGCAGGAGCAAGGAAGTGCAGAGGGGCGGGGACGCAGGAAGAGCAACGAACCCCCAAGATTTAAGTGGCCAGCGGATCTTAGGGGTCGTGTGAAAAGGCCCATTGCACTGGGTGCCAATACATATGGAGAGTGCCAAGTTGGGGGAAGTCACTCTAATTAGTGATTAGCCACTTATATTGTTGGAATTTTACTTACAACCTTGCATGCAGTCTGTTGTTTGTGTGACTGGGAAGGGCTTTTCTGGGCTGGGTTTATTGTTTATCTATTTGGCACTAACCATTTTTTTCCAGTTTTTGACAACCAAAGAAGGCCCTGCCTCTCTGCTGAGTGCTGTACTCCTGTCTTTCATCTATTGGTGGCAGTTTTTTGTTGCTGTTGATCTCTTTGGTTGGTTAGTATGTGCGGTGAAGAAATCAGTATACATAAGTCTGTAATTTCATACAGCTGTAAGTAAGGAACTATTTTATTAGTTCTCCTACCATTATCTCAAAGGAAGTATTGTGACTTTAAATGCCCCTTAATGAGAAAGGGGTGGACTCTGAGGAACTTGTAGCTGTTCTCCTCTGTGGATCTCTGAACTTGTACTATATAGCAAAAGGATAATTTTATCAGAAATTCAAAACTCTACAACATATATCATATATAAAAACTTAGATCACTGCTTTTTCATTGAGTAGTAAACTAACAAGTGTCACCACAGTATCTGTTTCATAACATAACATGCTGTCCAGTCCTATGCATGTTGTCTCAAGATCTGATTTTCTAGGCTAATTATCATGACTTAGTTTTAGGTGTTTGCCAGATTACAGCTGTTCATGCCAATCTCATATATGTTTCCTTAGATACATACAGTATATGTTTCCTTGACCATAACCTACTGTCAGGTAAATGCACATAATGATGCAACCAATTCTTTCTGCAGGTTGATGCAAAAACAAGTCCCATTAAATTCAGTAGATGTCTCCTCGAATGAATGTTCACAAGGACTGCAGACACAGAGCCAAATCATGCATAAATATACTCAGAAGTCAATCAGCATGATTTACATTCAGCATGATTTACATTCCGGTAAATATGTACGGTATTGCAGCCATGCTGCCAAATGCTATGCACATTTTCTTGGAAGTCCCGCTGAGCTGAATTAATTATTCTCCCCTCTTAGTTTATGTCTACACATTGGAGCGTGTTACAAGGAACTAGTTGTGATCTCAGTCATTCATAAAGCAGGGTGGAACGCAGGAGTGCCATGGTGACGCCCAAACAAGAAACATAAAGAGCCTGGATATCACAGTCCTGTGGGTCAAGTCCTGAATTCATGATCCACGAGGTTAGATATGAGGTTGGACCTGGGGACCTGAGGAGAGAATGAATGTAGCATTCAAGTTCAGTCCAGGCTTTTGTTTTCACTCTTGTTTTAGCAGGAGATGATCGGTCACTTGAGGTCCACTTGGCCAGGGCAAGTCCAAGATTCCCATGTGTGGCCTGACTCCACAGGGCCCAGGAGTTGGAGACTGCCAAGAAGAATACCAGAGAAGGAGACTCCAGGTAGACCCTTGCCTGACTATCAACAGTACCTTCACAGGTGAGCCTTTTCACTCGGGTCAAGGGTTGGGGTAATGAATCCCAGAACCCCACACGAAGGAGAGCAGCCTTGCGGTGTAGTGGTTAAGCTGCAGGACCGCAGTCGAGACTCTGCTCACAACCTGAGTGTGATCCCAACAAGCTCAGGTAACTGGCTTAAGGTTGACTCAGCCTTCCGCCCTTTCAGGGCTGGCAAATTGAGTAACCCGCTCAAAGAGTGGCAGGAGAGGTGGGAACGGACAATGTGTGCATAGCTATGCTGTAAAACAGCCCAGAGAACACTTAAAGCAGCACTCTTTGCTTTTGGCTTTTAACAAGGTCAGAGCATTTTGCTTGATATATGCTGTACAGGCCATCTGTGTAGGCTGCCAGTGATGTTCCAGACCCCAACACAAGGATGTTGATGTTAACCCTTAGATTCCCAATGTGCAGCAGCATAGGAAGGATTTGGAGTGCCTGGGGACAAAGTTAGTTTTTGCGCCCCTCCTGCTGCCCCCCCCACTGCATCGCACCCACCCAGCAATGGGGGCTCAGTCCTGCAGGCGTGGGGTGGGTAGGTACGCACCTGTGCGTCGGTGGATGAGTGTGTGTGTATGTGCGTGCACACAGTAGCGCGCATTGCCTTACACATCTCCCACCTAGGCAAGGAAGAGGAGAAGGAGGAAGAGGATGCTGCAGTCACCGTGTTCCTGCCTGCCTGCTTTGCCGCTGGTGGTGGTGGTGGAGGGGATACCCATCGCCAAGGCGGGGAAAGGAGGACTGCTGGGCGGCGGGAGGGCGCATGGCTTCCTCTTCCTGCTCCCTCTCCAGGCACCCCCAGATTGCTGCGCCAGAGGGCAAATGCACCCTTCCGTGCCCCTCGATACGCCCTTGCCAATGTGACCCAAGCCCCACAAATTGTTCCTTAAACCAGACTGTCCATCAGTTTCAATCTGAAAGAAGGGTTCTGTTTTCTGTATGTTTGCCAGCGCAGGCCTAAGATGTTTTGCTGCTTGGGGCACAAATACAAGCCACCTGGACTTGTTGATGGATTTATTTATTTATTTATTTATTTATTTATTTTTACACTTGTATACCGCTACCTACTTCCCAAGCGGGAACTCAGGGCGGTTAACACAAAATCACAAAAAGCAAGACAGTAGCAGCGGCAGGGGCAAACTTACAACATATGGGCGAGGAACAAGCAAACAAACAAAAAAAAAAAACAATCATTTTTAAAGGCGTCCCTGAAAAGGAGAGTCTTCAAACTTTTTCTAAAAGACACTTTTTCTAAAAGACACCAGCGTTGGAGCCTGCCTCAGCTCGCTGGGTACGTTATTCCATATAGGCGGCACCCCCACTGAGAAGGCCCGCGCACGGGTGCTCGTTTTGCGGGCCTCCCTCGGGGGGACCGTCTGCAGCGAGAGGGCCAAAGATGAACGGGTGGGTCGGGCCCGATCTAGTTGTCGGTGAAGCCGCTCTGCCAAATAAACAGGGGCCAAGCCATGGAGGATTTTGTAAGCCAAAACCCACACCTTGAACCTTATTCGGGAGGCAACGGGTAACCAGTGGAGGCGGGCCAGGATGGGAGTGATGCGGTCAAAACGACGCGCACCAACCACCAGCCTGGCCGCCGCATTCTGGACCCGCTGCAGTCTCCGAACAAGGTTCAAGGGGAGCCCCATGTAGAGGGCGTTGCAATAATCCAACCTCGACATCACCAATGCCTGTACCACTGTCCTCAGGGAGCTCTTGTCAAGGTACGAGACAACAGTGTTGTCTACTACTACATCACAACAGAAGTCTAGGCTAGTTAAGTTTGTTTTTCGTTCGGGATAGGAGGATTCTATTCTCTCCTTTCCTCAGAAGAGGGAAATGACAGAAGAAGAATCACAGAATAATGAAGTTGGAAAGGCCTCATCATAAGGTCATCAAGTCCAACTCTTGCTTGGTGCGGGAGTCCAAATGAAAGCATATGTGACCAATGGCTGGCAGGCTTCTTTATGAATACACCTGTGCACCAAAAACTTGTGGGAACCTTGCTCACAGGAGAATAAACATCTCCAATGTGAAGAGAAGCACTGCTCAAGAGAGAGAGAGAGAGAGAGAGAATAGTTGGTATAAGTTCGGTGCCATACCATTTTGGAGAACCAGACGTTTTCTCTTGTGTTGGAGAGCTCAGGTAATTGGCTCCTCCATTGCTGCGCTGCTCCAACAGTTGGGATGTTATCCCTGATATTCAACTGAAATCTGGCTCCTGCAACTTCAACCCATTATTACGGGCCCTGCACTCTGGAATGATTGAGAACCAGGCTCCTTTCTGAACCACTGAATGCCTTACCTTGATCCTGCCCCTCTTCCCTAGGACATCCCAAGAGTGCTACTGTATATCCTATCTGCCCTTGGTCTTCTCTTCTCAAGGCTAAACATGCCCCACTGCCCAGCTCTTTCTGTCTTTCCTCTGGGGGGCATGGTTTCCTTTGTTTAAATCACAGTACAGTGGTACCCCAACTTAAGAGCAGCTCGATTTAAGAGCAATTCAACTTAAGAGCGGAAAACTGTTGGCATTTTAACTGCTGCCTTACAAATTTTAGATATGGTCTGCTCGACTTGCAAAAATTTTTCCCATTTTTTTGATTTTTTAAACTTATTTTTTCAATTTTTTAGATAGGTACCCCGACTTAAGAGTAGTTCGACTTAAGAGCATGCATTCAGAACGGATTAAATTCGTAAGTCGAGGTGCCACTGTATATGGCAGGGCTGTCCAACTTTGAACAGGCCGAGGTCTACTTTTTCCAGACGAAAGTGCCTGAGGGCTACTACACTAAAACCTCTACTTATGAATTTTATCTGTTCCGACCATATGCTCATTAAGTAGAGCAGCCCTTGAACTGCCCCGCTCGGCTGAGACAGTGGGCTGGCAGACCCAGAGCTTTCCTGGGGCAGTGTTGGTCCTTGGGGTGGGGGAGGTAGAGGTAGAGAACTTATCCCCTCACATTTTTAATTGATGGCTGGCGGGCTACTTTTGAACCCTTCATGGGCTACTGGTAGCCCTCGGTCTACCTGTTGGACAGGCCTGGTATATGGAAATTGCCAAGGTGATTTGCATTTCTAAAAATACTTTACCCTAAAACAAAGATTTAAAGTTAAATTTTTTTTAAAAAATTCAGTAACCTCTACTAATTGAAAAAAAATAAAAGTCACTACAGGGCTTGGGAAAGGATGTTGTGGGAGGGAGTACTTACACCTCCCAGAAATCCTGTCCTTAATCTCCATATGTGGGTGAGGGGTTTATAATTGTTTCTACTTGGGAATTTTCACCTATGAGCCATTTGCCAGATCGGGGAAACGTGCAGAGGGCAGACAGATCACAGGCAGAGAAGGAACAGGGTAAGCCGTCTCTCTTCTGCCATTCTCAAAGGAAAGAGTCTCCCACCCAATGGGATAAGGAAGAGAAAAGAGGGTCCTGCCTTTCCTCCATCAGGCCATGCCTTCACCTAGATCATTGGTTCTCAACCTGTGGGTCCCCAGATGTTCCTGGACTGCAACTCCCAGAAGTCTTCACCACTAGCTGAGCTGGCCAGGATTTCTGGGAGTTGCAGTTCAGGAACATCTGGGGACCCACAGGTTGAGAAGTCACTGGTTTAAAGCATCCCTAAGTGGCAGACACTCTATAAAGGGATCTTCCCCACGGGCGGATGACAGCCCACCCGGCTGTCATCCGCCACGGCGGAGGGAGGTCGAGAGAGGACCACAGTCTCGGCTCTACAAATGGAGCCGAGGCCGTGGCTCTCTCTCTCAAGGGATCTCCGCCATGGGGGATGATGACAGCTGGCTCGGCTGTCACACACACACACCCCCGCGGCAAAGGGTGGAGGTCAAGGGATTTCCACGTGGGGGGATGACAGCCGGCCCGGCTGTCACCTCCCCGCAGTGGAGGGGGGTCAAGAGAGGACCGCGGGCTTGGCTCTTCACACGGAGCCAAGCCCGCGCCCCTCTCTCAAGGGATCTCCGCCGCAGGGAAATGAGAGTGCGCCCGGCGCTGTCATCCGCCACAGGGGGAGAAATGTCTAAAGAGATCTCCGTTCTCGCCTCCGCATGCGAGAAAGGGGGTCTCTTTAAAGGGATCTTCCTCACAGGGGAATGAATGTCAGTGCGGCCAGCGCTGTCATCCACCGCGGGGGAGAAATATCTGAAGAGACCCTGTGCCCGAATGGAGAAAACGAAAACAAAAAGAAACAAAAAACGAAATGCATTTTTTTAAAACCATTCATTTCAAAAACACAAAACAAAACCAGATGGGCCACGAAACAGAATGAAACGAAACACCATTTTTTCCATTTCGTGCCCATCTCTAGTCTGAACTTCACTAGAGCTCATGATCTTTGGTCTTCTTTCTCCACAGGCTGCTGGGGCCTGAAATGGCCTCCTATTTCTTACACCCGCCTGCCAAAGAGCAGCCCATGAGCCCTCGGGTGCGGCGCCTGCTGACGGCTGGTCTCGGTAAGGCGTGCAGTGGTTCAGAAAGGAGCCGGGTGGCCCTTTTGCTCCACCCTTTCTCTCAGCCCACAAGGAAGTGGAGACAATTCTAATAATAAGCCTTCTCCATTTCAGATGGAAACTAATTTCCCTTTGCTCCACAGAGGTGGGTGCCGAGGACATTTGGAAGGCCCTACATGAGGAACCCAAGCGCCAACGAGAAGTGGCAGCAGCTAAGGACGGCCTCTCCGTTGCTGAGCAGGTGTGAAACATGCTATGGACCAGTCCTAGTTGAAAACAACAACCACCACCTCTCCAGATGTTACTGTGGTGCCCATGAACCCGACCCATGCTAGAGACCTTTCTCGACACCCGCATCTCAGTGTCAGAGCCACCATTTCGGGGCTGGTGGCAGAAGACACCTCTTGGATCTCTCCTGCAGGGCCACCCCTACCATCAGGAGGAATATGGCTGCCGTCTCAGATGACAGGCTATGCCACCTGCCCTGACTCTCCCTCTGCTGGCCTGCAGCCTTTGTTGGAGGGTGCTGTTCTGTTGCCAGTGTTGGTCTAAGAGCCAGCTGTTAGTTCAGTGGGTCTCTGTAAGTGGAGAGAGCGGGAGGGATCGCATGTGCAAGCATGCGTGTGTGTGTCATCTTGTCGCTTGCCTCAAGCGGCACAAGGCCTTGGCCAGCCTTTCTGTCTTCCCCCCCTGCCTTTGTCTCCATGAAGGCTAGAACAATTTGCAACATTAAAGTGGAACACCTCATGTTGCACTTCAAATTAAGTGGAATTCGGTTCAATTGAGGGTGCAAAGGCTGTGCAGATGGCTGCAAAGGCCTGACCGTACTGAGAAGGGTGGCTTTGATGGGAGCAGTGTCTCTTAAAGCAACCCTTTTGCCTGCTGGGGGAGTCACTCCTGCCCAGCCCCCGAATGGAGAAGCCCTACAGCTAGACCAAAAAGCTCCAGCTCAGGCCTAAACCTCTCCATCCATTTTGTGTCTGACAGGGAAAAGATCACATTGGTCTGCTCTACAAGTGGTCTAAAGGACAATCTCATTTTCATGCGATCAGGTCATCCGCTCCCTTCAGTTATGTTAGAAAAGGGGTATCCAGTCATTTTGTCCTAGTCAGGACAGCTTACAAGAAAAATCAAATGATTCGTTTTTTTTTTTTAAATGTTATTTTTAGTCATAGAATTAAGATGGGTGTTAGGTTTTGTCTATTTTGGCTTCTCTACTATAGCCCTAGCTGAGTGATGGCAAACCTTTTAGAGACCGAGTGCCCAAACTGTGATTCAAAACCCACTCTTTTTTTTTTTTTTGCAAAGTGCCAATACAGCAATTTAACCCGAATATAGCTGGCTGTGAAGGGACAATGTCGGTTGCCCACAGAAAGGGCTCCAAGTGCCACCTTTGGCACCCGTGCTGTAGGTTCGCCAACATTGCTAGCCTATGTACAGTTGTCCCCTGCCACATCGTGGCCCATATATTGCGGTCCTGCTATATTGCGGGATCCACCACCCTTGCTGTTGACCCTACTTTCATCCCCAGCACCCACCTCCCCTGCTGCCCCAGCTGCTTTCATCCCTGGCTGCCCCCCACAGCTGTCACCCCCGCCTGCCGCTGTTGCCTCTGCCGTCCCTGCCACCTCCATCTCTGTTGTCACCCCCTCACCACCATCACTATCACCTTCCAAAGCAGCTTTGGAAAGGAGGGATGATGGTGACAGGGTCCACATATTGTGGATTTTTGTTTATTGGGGTGGTTGGGAAACATAACCCCTGCTATAAATGGGGGACTACAGTATACAAGCATACTAGCTTGAAAGGGGATCCTCGTGGGATGATAAGCCACAGTTCTTGGAATCTTGGTTTATTGTGAACAAGGCATATGCTGGTGGTAGCCACCAATTGAAGTATCGCTGCCTCCTCCAAGGTACCTTGGCTGGGACGTCCAGCTACTACACGCCGGTTGCAGCAAGTGGCTCAGTGGCGGCAAGAGCTGCAGGCAATGCACCACCTTGGGAAGCAACACCAGCGGACAGCAAGCCATCTCTTGGCTGCCAAGCTCATCGCTGACCTCAGTGACCCCTGTGGAATGGAAGGACCAACCCGCTATCTCCATGGCACCTTGGAGGAGGAGAAAGTGCTCCTGCATTGAGTGTAAATAGTTCAGGGGCAGAACATGTATGAGGACACTATCGAGGTTTGTTGCCAATGCTGTAGAGCAGGCATGTCCAAACTTCGGACCTCCAGATGTTTTGGAACACAACTCCCGGAATTCTAAGCTTAGCTTGCCAAAGCCAAAGGACTGTGGGAGTTGTGGTCCAAAACAACTGGAGGGCCGAAGTTTGGACATGCCTGCTGTAGAGTGTGTGACTTTGTGGCAGACCTTACAACCACAATGGCTGGCTACATTAATGCACTTCCTTGCTCCTCCCTGACTCTCATCCTACCACATGAATAGTTCTGGAAGACCCCTAAAGTTGTTATTGTGCTTGTTATGTGTTGTCAAGTCACTTCTGACTTGTGGCGAATCAGTGACCTGCATGCCAGATGGCCCGAACACAGGTTTATCTGACTATATTCTGGCTTTGTACTTTTCCTATGGACCAACACGGCTACTTTTGGAGAAATCCAGCTGTCTCTCTTCCTTTACATTGCATCCTGCTATTGCCCACAATATATCAGTTCCTCTTTAACCAGTATCACCACAAAGTCTTTTATGGGTTTTGGCACCACGAAATCGTGTCAGAAAAGAGGAATTGATTGCCATAGTGATGTTTCCCTCCACAAATTAAGTCAGAAAATGCAGGACAAGCTGATTGTCATAGTGTCAGGCAGTACAAGATAGCAGGAGTGATAAACAGCCTGTCGGGAATTCCCTTTGGGTTCTGTACAATGTTATCAGTATTAACTTGGCAACCTTTTGCTAGGCAAACTCATTTGGTGCTGATGAGTCAATATCTAAAAGGAATATAGTAGGACCCCTTATCTGTGGCATCAATAACCTCTAATTCACTTACCCAGCATCTGATAATATTAAAATATTAAAAGAAAAATCCCATAAATATATATTTCTATGAAGTTACTAGAATGTATCCCTAGAGGGAGCCAGAGACCATGCTATCTACAGTGTTCTGCATAGTAACATTCACTGTAATCCAGATTTTTCAGCCTTGGTGGAGCGGGACACTTGGAATTGATCTCCCATGGATACTGTGGGCACTTTTACACGACCTCTAAAATCCGCTGGCAACTTAAATTCGGACCAGAGATTGTGGGGTTTTGTTCCCTTCCTGTGTTCCCACCCTTCTGCATGCCATTGCTCCTGTCTGTGGTGAGGGGAGGGAGAAAAAAAGGAAGAAAAAAAGCTCATCTCCGTTGGAGCAGCCCCGGAAGCATTCCAGTCTCTTAAAGGGGCGGGGGCAAAAAACCCCAACAACAAACAGAAGGCAAGGAGAGCCCGACATCCACAGCTTTACAATCTGCAGCAGAATTTTTTTTACCTCCGGAGACCAGGTACTTTTAAAATGCGCTGGGACGCGCTTAGTTGGGCATGGTCGTACTTAATTTTTTTAAAAATCCACAGCTGGTGGGGGAACAATTTTAAGCTCCGCATCTGAGAGCCCTTTGCCTTGGATTTTAGGAGTCCTGTAAAAGCAGCCACAATATCACTGATTCTGGCTGGTTTGTCAGAAATGATTTTTGTTTTTTCAACAGAGGTCACTGTATTACTTAATAGCGAAAGTTGTCTGGGTTTAGCCAATGTGTGAAAGATTTATTTATTTATTTATTTATTTATTGTATTTATATCCCGCTTATTATCAAAAGATCTCTAAGCGGCTTACAAAGCCACAATTGGCACAGATAATCACAACTGAACAGACAAACAATACACACAACAAACTAATATAATTAAAAACCTGATAGCGTTCCTGGTACTATCGGATAAAAATGTCTAATAAAAATATCAATCAGAGACATGGCGATGGCGGGGTAGAGAGAGAAAAAAAAAAAAAGCCTAAGAATCGCCGAAGGCCTCCCGGAAGAGGTAGGTTTTTAAAGCCTTCCGGAAGGCCAGCAGGGACTCTGCAGAGCGCACTTCAGGAGGGATGGAATTCCAAAGGCTAGGGGCCGCCACTGAGAATGCCCGGGCCCGAGTACTCGACTTCCGGGCTTCTCGGGGAGTGGCGACCCGCAGCAAGTGCGCTCGCGCCTGCCGAACGGGACGGGCCGAGGTGGATCGCTGGACGATACGCTCTGTCAGGTAGTCCGGTCCCAAGCCATGGAGGGTTTTATAAACTAAAACCAGGACCTTGAATCTAATCCGGGCTGCAACGGGCAACCAGTGCAGGCGAGCCAGAACTGGCGTGATGTGATCATGCCGACGCACACCAGCCACCAGCCTGGCCGCCGCATTCTGTACCCGCTGCAGGCGCCGGAGAAGAGTCAAGGGCAACCCCATGTAGAGGGCGTTACAGTAGTCCAGCCTCGAGATCACCAGTGCTTGGACCACTGTTCTCAGAGAGTTCGCGTCGAGGTACGGGCGGATCTGGGCGATCCGACGGAGATGGTAATAGGCGGACCTGGTCACCGACGCCACCTGGGATTCCATGGAAAGCGCCGGGTCCAGGAGCACGCCCAGATTCCGCACCCTCTCCGCGAGCTGGAGGGAAACTCCCCCCAGACAGGGGAGGGGGCCACCGTACCCCGACGGCAAGCTCCCAAAGAACATGACCTCCGTCTTCTCGGGGTTGAGCTTAAGCCTGTTCGCCCCGGTCCAGGTCAGTACGGCCTCCAGGCACCCGTCGAGAACTTCAACAGCTTCCACAGCAGAGGTGGAAAAGGAGAGATAGAGCTGCGTGTCATCAGCGTACTGATGACAGCAGACTCCAAAACTCCTGATGACCCCCGCCAACGGCCTTACGTAGATGTTAAACAGCATGGGGGACAGAGACGACCCCTGTGGAACCCCACAAGGGAGAATCCAAGGGGCCGATAACTCCCCCCCATGCTGAACGTACTGCGGCCGGCCCTCCAGGAAGGAACGGAGCCATCTGCGAGCAGAGCCTCCGATCCCGACCTCAGAGAGCCGGTCCAGCAGGATACCGTGGTCGACGGTATCAAAGGCCGCTGACAGATCCAGGAGGACCAACAGGGTAGAGCAACCCCTGTCGGCCGCCCGGATAAGGTCATCTTGCAGGGCGACCAAAGCTGTTTCGGTACCCCGACGGGGCCTGAACCCGGACTGGCATGGGTCGAGGCACTGCCGATCCTCCAGGTATGACTGCAGCCGGACCGCCGCCACCCTCTCGATCACCTTGCCCATAAACGGGACGTTGGCGATTGGGCGATAGTTTGTTAAATCGTCCACCGCAAGGCCGGGTTTTTTCAAAATGGGCTTGACCACCGTCTCCTTCAGACGAGAGGGAAAACCCCCCTCGCTGAAGGAGGCGGTGGCGATGACAGAAGCCCATTCGGCCATGGTCCCTCTGGCAGCTCTAATTAGCCAGGCAGGGCAAGGGTCGAAAGGGGTGGAGGCAGGCCGGCAATGCGCCATAGCCCTGGAGACCTCGACAGCGGAAACAGGCCCAAGCGCATCCAACCGAGGCGACGAAGGCAGACCAGCAACTGGTGATGGCGGGGCGGGACCACTGCAACCGGAATCAAAGCCGGCACGGATGGCCTCTATTTTTGTTCGAAAAAAGGCTGCGAACTGCTCGCTACTGAAATCAGTAGGAGGAGGCCTGGCCAGACTAGGATTGCTGAGGTCACGAACCACCCGGAAAAGCTCCGCCTGGCGGTTCGAGGCCTCAGCAATTCTCAGGGAGTTAAAAGATGTTCTAGCCTCCCTTATCGCGATGGTGTAGCGACTAGACTGGGCATCAACGGCAGCCTTACTCAACGCCGTCCGGGTTTTCCTCCAGCTGCGCTCTAGCCTCCTCCTCTCCTGCTTCATTGCCCTAAGCTCCCCAGTGAACCAGGGGGAAGGCCGGGCTCGGCAACGGAGGAGGCGCTTGGGGGCGATCCGGTCTATGGTGTGGGCAGCTGTTTCATGCCAGGTGTTAGCCACAACCTCGGCCGGAGCGCCAGTCAAACCACCAGGCAACCCCCCGAAGAGCTCACCGAACCGCTGAGGGTCCATGAGCCTCCGGGGGCGGGCCAATACAGAGGCCCGAGGGTCCCCGCGGGGAGGGGCCGGAATCGCCAGGGAAAAAGAGAGCAGGTGGTGGTCTGTCCATGACACAGGCAGGGAGGCAATGTTCCCCACATCCAGACACGAGTCCCCCGACATGGAGGTAAAAACCAGATCCAGGGTGTGACCGGACCTGTGGGTGGGGCATAAAACATGCTGGGACAGACCCATGGAAGCCATGGATTCCATGAACTCCAGGGCAGCACCGGAAAGTCCACCGCCGACATGCACGTTGAAGTCACCCACCACCAAAAGGCGCGGCGACTTCAACAGAGCAGCGGCGATGAACTCCGTGAGCTCTGGAAGGGATTGTCCTGGGTTGCGGGGAGCTCGGTAACCCAGCACAATGCCAAATCTGTCCCGCTGACCCACCAACAGGTGAAGTACTTCCAACCCCTGGCTAACCAATGTCGAGGCCCTGCTAACGTGAAAGGAATCCCTGTACACGATCGCAGCCCCTCCCCCCTTTTGACCCCCCAACCTTCCCACTCCCTCTACCAAGTACCCGGGCGGACACAGCAGGGCAAGGGAAGCCCCACCCTCCGTACCCACTGGAGACAAAGTGCTAGCTTTGAAGCGTTGAGCACTTCAGGTATGTCTCTTTTTCTAGGGGTCTGAAGTAAAGAGCCAGCAAGAATGAATGAATGAAAGAATGAATGAATGAATGAGTGAATGAAACCATGCTGATGCTCTGCATGGTGACAACCATAATCGCCAAAGAGGATAACAGATAACAATCTGATATACTTGCATATGTTTATTTCTACAAAGCTCTTTAAAAATAATTTAACAATATTAATTAGAAATCTCACCTGGCTACGGAAGTCAGTGACCAGTTGACCTGAATGCTTGCTAATCCTTTTGTTTGGGTGCACATCATAGCTGGGCTTTTTCAAGGTCCTTGAGCTCCCTTAATTTGATTCTTTATTTTGAAACCAAAGTTCAACAGGTAGCCCTTCAAAATGGGAATGCATGACAATCATCATGGTGTAGAAGAACTCTGTATGCCCATTGTCTTGTGGACAGATCACTACCTGATTAAGTTTAGACTCAATGGGACTCTGGATGACTTCAGGAGTGGGGAGCCTATTAAGGCTGTCTGACTTAGAAAGTGCCAGTGGGTTCGAGTGGCTTTGGGAGTTTTCATGTCAGGGGCAGGCCATCCTGTCCATGCCCTGGTTGACCTCTGAAATGGAGGAATGGGCAAGGTGGTGGACCAAACAGGCCCTAAGCATCCCCTTCCACAGAGTGCAGTCAACTAATCCCTTGGTTTACCCGGGGGCCTCTGGTGAGAAAACAAAAGAGACAGCAATGGTGGGGGATCTGTCTCAATACACACACCAGAGAGAGAGAGAGCCTTGTGGCACAGTGGTTAAATGCCTGTACTGCAGGTAAAACTGTGCTCATGACCCGGGGTTCAATCCCAGGTAGCTGGCTCAAGGTTCACTCAGCCTTCCATACTTCCGAGGTCGGTAAAATGAGCACCCAGCTTGCTGGGGGTGGGGGTGGGGAGAATGTGTAGCCTGCATACTTTAATTAAAAACTGTAAACTGCCCAGAGACTACTTGAAATGGTATGGGGCGGTATATAAGCAGAACACTCTGCTTTTAGAGCTTAGTGGAAGGCTTACTCCTTGGTAGGCGTGAAGAAATTACTGAAGAAAGTACTGAGTGATCATACTCACCCCCAAGAACCGAAGGCATCACACTTCTGAGCCCACTCTGAAGAGCCTGCATGTCCCTGTGCAGACAAATCTATTCTGATTTAGATCCTACAGTCGAGGCGGGCCCTGAGGATGTAAATGTTGGCCCCTTCTTGTTCCCTGGTAATGGGGACGTTTTGTTTTGTTCCGTCGGAGCAGGCAGGCAGGATCCCCAGACAGGTGAGTGCCACTATGGGTGTGCTGGCTCCCAGCTGTTCCTGGCTCATAAACGTAGGCAACGAAAGACCAACAGAGTAGGCGAAGGGAGTGGCGAATGCCTCCTTGCAGCAAGGCAGGCTTCAACGTGCCTAAGATAGGCACTAGAAACAGTACTGTTGAGAAGAAAAACACCCTTGTCGAATCCCACCTTAGTGGTTAACTACTGGGCAGTCTCCAGTGTTCCGTTTTGGAGCAAGATATTGCAGCATGTGATGGGTTTTCAGTGCTAGGGATCCTTAGGGGAAGGTGGATTAGTCCCACTCTAGCTTTCAGCCTGGTTGTGGAATGGAGATGTCTTTGATCTCCTTGGTAGATGACCCACACTAGGAACTCACCAGGGGTGTATGCCCTTGTTGGTTCTGCAGGATCTTGCAGAAGCTTTTAGTACCATCCACTATGGTACCCTTATGGGCCACCTGTCAGGGATGGATTGCTGCTTTGCAGTGGCTCCAGTCTTCCCAGGAGGGAAGATGATGATGGTGAATGCTCAACACCCTGGATGTTGGCCTGAGGTGGTCTTTTCAGTGCTTCCATTCTGTCTCCCGTATTATTTAATGTGCAAATCAAACCACTGGGAGAGGTCACCCCGAGTTTTGAGGTGCTGCCCCACCAGCATGTGGACAACACAATCTCTCCTTTCAGTTTAACTACAAGGAAGCTGTTTTGGCCCTGGGCTACTGTCTGATTTTGGTAACAGACTGGATGAAAGTGAACAAAGTGAAGGTCAATCCAAATAAGACCGAGGAGCCCCTGGTCAGGGGACAGAGAAGTTGGGGAACAGAGATTCAGCCTGTGCTCTAGGGGGCTACACTCCCCTTGAAAAACCAGATTTACAGTTTGGGCAAGCTTCTGGGTTCAGCCTTGAACCTGGGCACCCAAGTTATACTGAGTGGCAAGAGGGCATAGGCATAGTTTAAACCTTTGTCCCCATCACTTAGGGGTCTGATTGGACTGTACCGTACTGACATGTGCCTTAGCAAATCCAGCCTACATCACAGCACCACAATGTACCTGGGACTACCTTTGAAATGCGTGCTCACACTTTAGCCACTCCAAAAGATTGTAGCCAGTTTACGGTCAGGGCCAGTTTTAGGGAGTTGCTGTTAGGACCACTTTACTAAGTGCCAGCCTGTTTCCAATTCAAAGTGCTAGTTCTGACCTCTTAAGCCCTAACTGACTTGCGTCCGTGCTATCTGAAGGGCTGTACTGTATCTCCTTTTATGAACTACCCTGGCATTTATATCTTTAGAGAAAGCCTTGGTCCCACTATCCTCCACAGGGAGATGTTGTGAGGCACAGGAGAACAGCTGCTTCCAGGAATGTGCAGGTTGCCCTTCTAGAGGCAGGAGAAGATCTTTATTTTTTAGGAAGGCTTTTTTAATGGTTGAGCTTTCTGTGCTGGGCTTTAGCACAGAACTCTGTACATCTTTACTGCCTTGGTGTGTGTGGTTTTGAGCTCAGCAGTTTTTAAATACTGTATATACTCGAATATAAGCCTAGTTTTTCAGGCCTAATTTTGGGCTGAAAAAAGGGGGGTCCTCGGCTTATATGCGGGCCAATACTTTTAGCCACTGAGGCAGGTGCTTGGGTTGGTGGCTAAAAGTCATTTTAAACATTGCACACCGCTTCTCCTACCCCCCACACACATTAGGGGGGAGCAGCACACAATGTTTAAAATGACTTTTAGCCACCAAGGCAAGTGCTTGCCTCAATGGCTAAAAGTCATTTTAAACATCATGCACCGCTCCCCCAGATCACAAAGGAGGAGCTGCCAGGCCCTGCTGCATTTCCCACCCTAGACTTATACTTGAGTCAATAGCTTTCACCAATTTTTAGGGGTTAAATTAGGGGCCTCGACTTATACTCGGGTCGACTTATACTCGAGTATATACGGTAGTTATGTTTCTTTTTTATAAAAATGTTATGTATATTGTACTTTTGATTTGTTTTTAAATGTAGCTGTTTTTAATTGTCCTTGATCTACCTTTGGTCTTGACATTCGGAAGAAGGAGGCGTAGTTGATTAGATAGCTCCACTGGCTGCCAATCAGCAATCGGGCACAATTCAGTGCTGACCTTAACTTACAAAGCACAAAATGGCCTGGATCCAACCTACCTCAAAGATCAAATCTCACAGTATGAACCGGCTCAGGTGCTTAGGTCATCAGGAGAGACCTATCTCTCCATCCCGCCACCTTCACAGGTGCGTCTCATAAGAACACATGAAAGGGCCTTCTCTGTTGCTTCTCCCAGTCTTTGGAACTCCCTCCCACTGGACGCCAGGACTGCCCCATCTCTGCTGTCTTTCCGGAAGCAGGCAAAGACCTTCCTCTTCAGGCAAGCTTTCCCTGAATGAGGGACTACCTACTATGTGACTTTTATATGGATTACCATGGCATAGTGGTTAAATGCCTGTACTGCAGGTAAAAGTGTGCTCACGACCTGGGGTTCAATCCCAGGTAGCTGGCTCATGGTTGACTCAGCCTCCCATCCTTCTGAGGTCAGTAAAATGAGTACCCTGCTTGCTGGGGGGGCGCAATGTGTAGCCTGCATACTGTAATTAAAACTGTAAACTGCCCAGAGACTACTTGAAGTGGTGTGGGGCGGTATGTAAGCAGAACACTTTTTGCTTTTTGCTTTGCATGATTACACTGACTGATTTCATAACACCAGTGTTTTCCATGTTACTTTCCACCCCTCATAATGGATTTTTTTCCTTTTTGCGTGCTCTTTGTAGTTTTAATGTTACCTTTTGATGTTCTAAGGGCCTTTTTACACGACCCCTAAGATCCGCTGGTCCCTTAAATTCGGAGCAGAGATCTTGAGGGTTCATTGCTGTTCCTCCGTCCCCACCCGCTCCGCACTTCTTTGTTCTGTCTGCGTGAGGGGAGGGAGGAAAAAAAAGCCTTAGACAGGGACAAAAGAATAAAGCCGGTGCCGGTGGAAGTTGCTCCGACCCCCGTTTACTTCCTGGTTCCTCTTTAACGGGCGGAGGCAAAAGAAAAACAACAGAAAGAAGCGAGGAGAGCTCAGGCACTCTCCGCATCAAATATTTTTCACCATCAAAGAGCAGGTACAAGAAAAGTGCGCTGGGTCACGCTTAGGTGGGCGGGGTCGCACTTAATTGTCTGCAAACTCCGGAGCTGGTGGGGAAACATTTTTAAGGTCCGGAGCTTGCAGCCATTTGCGGCGGAGCTTAGGGGTCGTGTATAAACGGCCTAAGATGCCTCTTCTAATTCCCTTTTCTTAACTTGAATCCCCTGAGCCTTTAGTTTTTGCCATGCTGGCAATGGCTTTTGGAAGTTAACATGCAACATTGTTAGAGGCCGAAATTTTCCTCACCCCCTCACATAAAGAAATCTGTGTTATAAGGTATTATCTGCAGATGCCGTCCTGCCCCACCCCACCCCCGCCAACAGAGGGATTTGAAGCCCTCTTTTCAGTACTTGTGAAATCGGCTTGATTAACTGGACCTAGTTTATTTTATCTTCTAATATATTATTACATTTTATATTAAGGGACATATTTTCTGCCCAAGGGAATTATGCGCAAGGGAGAACATCAGCCTTCGGAAGGGAACATTGTGCCTTGAGTAGTAACAGCTTTTCACTGTGGAACATTTCCATAGGGACAAGGGCAACGGGCTGGCAAGATATTCCCCATAAGTTCAAGGGCGCTGTTCACATTTTACAGACAATGCTTCATTATAACCTTGACGCCTTCCTGAGCAGCCCATGGAAGCGGTAACAGTGGGAGGGACCGATGCAGCCCCATTCATCAGGAGCCTTAAGAAAAGAACCTGATCTGCAGGCATCCCATGCGGGTGAGAGAATGGAGGGTCAGAGCTGTTGTACGGGTGCAGGGAGGGAGAGGCGGAATGATGAACCGAGAAGAAAGGAATGGAAATCACAGCAGGCTTCTAAGAATTGAGGCATCTAGGCAAGACAGCCATGGCCCAAGCTTCGAAGGTGGCCAGATACAAAAGAGAGCAGGCTTTATGGACGCTGAAAAACAGGAGCCTTCATTCCTACAGTGCTTTTCACTGCTGTGCCACCATGGCGTGACACACAGTAGCCAGGAGTGGCCACATGCACGTGGTTTTCTGAGGTAAATATGACCCCCCCTTCCCTTTCTTGCTAAGTAAAGATTCCCCAGGTTACACACCCAGTGGAATTTTTCCCTCACACTGGAAGTGTGACAGCATCCTGCAGCAGATATGACGGCAAGTAGGTTAATTTAGTGGATTCAGCACCCTCTCCACTTGAAACACACTGATGCCTCTTAGTATTTCCTGAGTGTCTGCCTAACTGTTTGCAGCTGCCAAAATCTATCTTCTTCTGTTTTACTAAAGGTTCAGGAAATTTGGCCACTCCTGTGTTTATACAATGGATAGGGCAGGGTCTTATGCAAAATGTCCCCATTTATTTATTTTTATTTATTAGATATTTATACCACCCACCTAGCCTGAGGGCTACTCTGGGTGGTTTACTACAAAGCAAAATAAGAATTATAAACAACAAACAATAACAGAAAATATAAATTAAACAACATTAAATCAAACATACTATAAGAAATAACTACAATAATTGATTACCACATTAACAAAATAAGGTTATACTAAGAAAATAAATTTTAAAATGAATTATACATAAGAAGAGGGAAAGAAAAAAAGATTTCTGGTGGTTAAAGATTAAAGTTCTGGGAAAGCTATCCTATATAGAGCCAAGTTTTTAATCAGCCTTTTAACCAAGCATATATCCAGAAGCAGATTATTCCATAAAAGAGGGCCAACTACCAAGAACGGCAGATTTCTCATTGATGTTTTTCTGGCCTCTCTCAGTGTTGGCACTCTCTAATGCCCCACTTGAGATGAACGAGTGGTCCAGGCAGTTCTATTTGGGAGTAACCATTCTCACCATGTTTCTTTCTAGCAAGTCCACTGTGATCACTGTAGGGCGACTAACCCTGTTATGAATGACACTGCCCACATCCCCACAGCCTGAGAACTGTTGTGAGATTAAGTAGTTGATGGACCTGGGTTACACCGATCAGCATCTTTGACCATCACTTCTAATCTTTGTAGTCAGATCCATTTGTTCATGAATTACGCCTGCAGCCAAGCCTCAAAAAGAGCACAAAACATTTAGCATTCAGTGACTGTAATCCTGTTCAAAGAGCTAGGAGTGGCATTGATATTTACAGTGATACCTTGTATAAAGGAATTAATTCGTTCCAAATGAAATTCTGTTAAGCAAATTTTCCTTTATACAAATTTCCCATAGGATTGCATTGAAAACGGAGTAATCCCTAATTGTGACCATTTTTATGCTGTACAGATTCGCCCCATAGGCGATTCTGTTAAGATTTCCCCTATCTCTGGAATTTTTTACGTTGTACAGATTTTATGTTATACAAACCCTTTGTTATACAAGGGTCCACTGGAATTGAATTGAATTGAATTTCCATCCCTCTCAAGTTCTAGGGTACCCTAGGGATTCTTTATGGTTTGGATCCCAGTTGGTCTTGGATCCCACTGGTGGAGAGTTTCCTAGCTTTAAATCATTCCTCCTCCCATTCTGCAGCTCCTGAAGGCTGCCCCGTTATGTATGGGATCCCTAGAAACCGCAAGGTCTCTCTCTCTCTCTCTCTCTCTCTCTTTTTTTTCTCTATGTGACTCAAAGAAGCATTTTAGCCCCCAAATGCCTGTGGCACAGTTATGTCTGGCGACATTATTCTCACTCCTCAGTGTCAAGCTGCGCAACAGGATTTTTAGTTGACAAGAAACATTCAAGTTACAAAACTCTAGTAGGCTTTTCATTATCTTTAAAGGTTAGTTTTCTTAGGGTCTCACTGAGTTCCCATAGCTAAGCATTAGAAGTGATTTGAATCCAGGTTTCAGGAGTCCTGCTCCGAACCCAGATAAGAAATCGCAAAGAGCTTCGGTGGGCCGAAAACCACTACTGCAAGAGTGTACAACTGTGGTTTTTCCAGATGTTGTTGGGCTTCAGTCCAGTATAGTCAGTAGTGATTATGGGAATCATCATTCAGTAACAATTGGAGGGTCACAAGTTGCGCCATTAATCCAGTGGAGGGTCTGACTAGCAGACATATGGCTAGATATATAGGGGTGGTTGTGGTATGGGTCCCAAAACGCATGTTTGGACTAAGGGTGGGTCTGAGTTCTGAAATGTCTGAGGCCACTCCGCTAGACAGTAAAATATTTTTATCAGAAATCTTTCCCCTCACAAAATAAAGTGGTCTGCTTATTATATACCACCCCATACCACTTCAAGTAGTCTCTGAGCGGTTTACAGTTTGATTACAGTATGCAGGCTACACACACACACACACGGCCCAGCAAGCTGGGTTCTAATTTTACTGACCTCGGAAGGATGGAAGTCTGAGGCAACCTTGAGCCAGCTACCTGGGATTGAACCCCAGGTCGTGAGCACAGTTTTAGCTGCAGTAATAGGCATTTAACCACTGTGCCGCAAGGCTCCTATAAATAAAATAAAATAAAAACTGGCAGCACACTTCTGTGTGCTGTGTTCCTGTAACGCCTTGCAATGAAGCAACCCCCCACCCCCCACCCCTACACTTTTAGGCTGTTGAGGTACCTCTTCACAAGGGAAGCTAACCATAGGTCATCTTCTCTGGAGCTCAGCTCCGGCCTGCCACCTGCCCCACCTCGCTGTGCTGCACTCTGGTGACTACGAGAACTCTGGCCTGGTCTGCTGCTGGGTCACCTTATTTTTTCCTCTGTGGCATTCAGCCACTCCCTGGTTGGGAGGGGATTGGGGAGCGCCTCTACCTGGCTTGCTTTACCTTGGCTCGGCTGCAAAGGCAGGGCCGATCCCTCCCTCCCCTTGCCTGGCACCGCACGAAGGGAGGAGGGGCTGTGGGAATAAGGAAAACCTTCTCCAGGAACAGGCAGACTCAGAGCTTTTGCACAGCAGAGCTCTTGCGCATGGGTGCATGGTGGGCAGGCTTCATGTACAGGAGGCCGTGCATGCACCCTACACTGGCCAGGAGCACAGCACTGCCCAAGTTTGTGCACAGCACCCTGAACAGCCAGAGGGACATATTTGCAGGTAGGAGCTGGGCTCTTCTCTCTCTCTCTCTCTCTCTCTCTCTCTCTCTCTCTCTCTCTCTCTGCCTGCCACTCTCCCATTTCTACCTGGCCACTGGCATGCAAGGTATCTTGGGCTTTCATTGGCATTTCAATACTTTTCTACAAACTTGGCAGATGGACTCCTCGTAATGGACCAGGAAGGTTGAGGAGAAAAGCCATCTCGGTTCATTCTTTCTTTATAAGAAAACCATCTCGGTTCATACTTTCTTCATAAGAAAATGTGAGAAGATGAGCGACTGAATATTAAGCCGCAGTCCATCTCTTGAAAGTGAGCGGGGGCGGGAGGGCAATTAGCCAGCCACACCTGGAGATGTCGTCCTGGCCGGCTGGTTGAAAGCCTTTCTTGAGCTAATTCTGATGAGATAGTTTCATTTTGCCAACCAGTTGTGCAGAATGGGAAGTGGTGGGTATTATCACAACTTGGAGAAGTCTGGTCATAGTAGTGTAAGACAGCATAAGTGAATGCAATCAGTTCCATCCTAACTACTAAAAGCTATATAAAAGCAAAGTGTCAGATCTGGACCTGGCGCACTTGGGTTCAGGTGTGCACCAGCTAGCTGGCTAAACATGGGCCAGTCACTAACCTACCTCACTAAACTATTGTTAGGTCAGAGGTGGGATAGCTCCATGTATGCATATCTGAGGTCCTTGGAGAATAAATTTATTGCCACCAGTATCCCTTAAAAGTTATGCTCTCAATCCCAGGTAAATAGTTAGAGATATTTTATGTGAGAGGTGGAGAAACCCGGTGCATATTCATTCAAAAGATTAGAGGTGGGCTGTCCAGAGAGAGAGAGAGAGAGAGAGAGAGAGAGCAAGCATCTAGGGGGCTTAAGACTCAATGAGCTGCAGTTTAGGCCAGAGGCAGGTGCACTATCTGCACCATATGTAATGTAGATACCGGATGCATAAATGTAATTTAATTACAAAAAAAGAAAACTGCACAAGACCTTCAGTGACACATAATGGCTGGAACTGGAACCATTCCCATTAAATTCAGATACTAGTATTTAGCAGCCAGGGTGGGGATTAAATGTCAGGGCAGGGTGCCAAGAAGGAAGAGAGAGAGAGAGAGAGAGACCCTCCCACAATACATGCACCTTTCTTAACACAATTTTATATTGTATCAAGAAGTCATTGAAAGAAATATGTTAACCCAATGCAGCATGGTTGATGCTATGAGATTTGGATGGGTACATTATAAACTGAGAGTAGAAAGGCGGGAACGTGCCTTGTTGTAGACAAGAGTACTGTACATTAAATTTGCCCTGCAACTCTGCAACCCACCCTCAGATCTTTAATCAAACAAGCAAACACTGTTTGCACTTGATTCAGAAACCTGATCTCTGTGCTCATTATAGCATTTTATTAAAAGCAGTAGGTTTCTAGCCCTCAAAGCACTAGAGATACATAGGCTTGCCAGTATGTGGGTGATGCCTGCTGAATTTCAGACACTTGGAGGGGGAGGGTACAAAGCAAGATGTTCCGTTGTCAAAAGTGGGGGCATCCTGTAATCTGCTTAGTTTTTTGTCCCTCTCTCAACACATGCCCAAGATATTTCACAGCCTGAAATGAAGCAAAGAGCTAGGAGCCCACCCTCAGAAGCCCAGCTCAAGTTGCATGGCACCAAAACCCAACCAAATGAATTTGGCATGGGAGGCAGAAAATCTCACAAGTGCCCCTCCCCCTTCAGTGCAGAACAAATACTGTACAAGAATATTCCTTTTAAAGAACTGACAGTTTACTGCTGTTGCATGCCCAAAAGCTACTGCCGGAGGCATCTACCTCACCCTGCCTGATGATAGGTTTGGCCTTGCTCCTCTCTATGACTACTGGGATTACATTATACAAATTATGCACAAAGTAGGCAGATAATTTTTTCATAATTCATTACAGTTACTCCTCCATTTTTCCTGGACTCAGTGTTTCCTCTAAGCTGCACTGCTGCATGGCACTGGATCAGAGCCACACAGCGCTGAATTGCAGTTGCACGTCTTATTTGCTTCTGGTCGCAGCTGGAACCCAGTGCAAGTGGGGTGGGGCCACAATTATTTTTTCGGTGTGGTAGGAATGGGGAACTTCTGTTCCATAACTGCACAATTTCTCAGGCTCTAGGCCTCAGACCTGACCCTTTCGGGAACAAATATGACCAGCATCCTTTGCCCTTCTCTTTTTACGTTTCTCGTCTATTAAATTGTTGTGTCTGTTTTCCAACTCCATAAGAACCACTTCAAACATTTAAAATGTGCCCTAAGCACATCCAATCTCGCTTCATTTCGGAAGCTAAGCAGGGTCGGCCCTGGTTAGTACTTGGATGGGAGACCACCAGGGAATACCAGGTGCTGTAGGCGCCTGGAGTAGGAACTGGCAAACTACTCCAGTATTCCTGCCAAGAAAACTCCATGGTCATGGAGTCACGACGAGTCGGTCACGACTGTAACGACACAATACATACACACACACACAAACTTCTAAACACAATTGCATTCTGAAACAGCAGTGATTTAATCTAACATTCCACAAAGGATTTCCTGTGTTTCCAAGAGTCCCTAATCAAAGCAGGTAACTCCAGTAAGGAGAAAATCTTTTCAAATGCTGGTCAAACCCACATTTGAAAGAAGATTCCACAAGAGCTTAAATTGTCTTTATTGTGGAGGAGTTCTTGTTGTCAAAGTGCTCAGGTTAATGGAAACAGTCCTTCCACCTTGGCATCCATAGATGATGACAACCACGTGGTGGTTGGCTATGCTGAAGGATGATTTCTGAATTTGCATATATGGTCTGTTGAATTATTGGTTGTTGTGTCCAAACCCATCTCTGCAAACAAACCATGGTTTGTTAATCAGCTGCAAACTACAGTTATAAGCCATGGTTTGTTGTTTTCTTTTGAAGTCTGGATTGTTTAATCATGGTTTGTTGTTACATCTGAACCTAGAACTTTGGATTGTCCATGGCTTGTTTTTAGCTGCCCACCTTAGAACAACAGCTGAAAGGTGTAGTTGAGAAATGGACCAGAATTTGGGGGGCTGTTTGGTTATTTGGTTTGTTTGTTTTTTGTTTTGGTTCTTTGCTGGACAATTCATAGCTATGTCATTTGGCGTGATGGCCAGGGATTAGTCTAAACTGATCCAGCAAGCTTCATGACTGTGGACTGGAAGGACTTAAATTGTCCATTCCCAAGACCTTGTGACAAATTCTTAAGGTGGGGAAGCAAAATGGACCATCCAGAGTTTGTTGGGCTGCAACTCTGATCATAAGTCACACCCATTCCTTGCCTCAGAAACCACACCCTGTCCTTTTTTTCTGGGAGTGGGAGGGGGAAGCCTTGTGTTTAATAGGGTGTCAGACTTGGGGTTTGGGACTCAGACTTGATACCAAACATACTGGGATACTTGGGACTCAGACCAAAAGACCTGCCAGTGTCCCTGACCTAAACTTTCTACATTCACCAAACATTATAGGCTGAACGTTATGTTACATTTGGCAGATGTCATCTGTATGTGAACTTGTCTATCATCCACATGTGTGATGCACAGAGATCTCAATGAAGAACAGGTTATTGACTTGTAACTGTAATCCTTCAATTGATTGTCTGCAAATTCACACAACCCCCCCTCTGAATCTGCTATGCTATTGTCCATTCACGGAGAGTGGTAGATTTGGGGAACTGGGATAACTGCTAGGCACAGGGGCATGCCCAATGGGCTACACTAATGTTAGGTCGCCCCCCCCCCCCAAGTATGCTGCAGTAATCTAGATGGCAAGAAACTTAGGCATGTGTTGTCATGGCCAGATAAGACATCCTAAGGAATAGGTGCGTTATTCCTAAGGAATAATGCTCTTGCATTATCTGTGCAAATGTACTTCTATCCACCACTGAAACCTGGGCATATCCCAAGACTGAATCCAGGGGCATGCCAAAAACTGCAGATCTGACTTTTCAGGGGAAATGTAATCCCATCTACTACATGCTGAATCCCTATTCCTCTATTTGTCTTTGGACTGATGGGGCGGGGGTGCCCACAGGGGGTGGGCACTGGGGCTAGGGAGGGCCTGACCTCCAACAACAGATTGCAATACAATAAATATTAGTGTCTAACATTTTTCTCAGATTCTCCAGGTAGTTGAGATACGTGGTTTTATAGACACGCCAGACGGACCTAGCATGATGTCACCTGCACATCAATAGTTTGTTTTTTCAAATGAAATGCTTACAGTTTCCTTATTTGTACTACAGTGCAGCTCATCAAGTCATCCACCCAGCATCACCACTGTTCACATCAGTGAAGAGATTCAATAATTCAGTTGTTATAGGTCCAACATTTCCAAATTAATATTGAACTTTGATAGGAAAGCGTTCCACGCAGTCATGTAATATTTGCCTAGGGCAGTGGTTCCCAACCTGGGGGTCAGGACCCCTTTGGGGGTCAAACGACCATTTCACAGGGGTCACCATGAGCCAGTGAAGACTCTATGGCACCTGCGGCAGTGGCCTGCCAAAGGGGGCTTGTGGCTTCTTCCAAGCAGGGCAAGGGGTCACTAAACATGAGGAACTGTATTAAATGGTCGCAGCATTTGGAAGGTTGAGAACTACTGGCCTAGGACATTCCCATTCTGCATTTTCACTAGATTTTCTTAATGGGTTTGAGTTTGTAGGTCCGCATTATAGACCATATTTCAACTATCTGTGTGGCTTGAATGTACTGTACCTTAACTATCTGAAAGGGGGGGAAACATCCTTTGCTCTTCTGTGGAGTGCCTTGCAGATATTTCTGTTTCTCATTTTTGTTGTACCAGTAATTATAATACTTTTTGTTTCATATGTATCAGTTCTAAATTTTGCAATTTCAAAAAAGCAAAAAAATTAAAAAAAAATCAACTGGACACATACTGTATTACTGGCTAGCTACATGTCACCTTGAGTCCCAGAGGACTATGCCTTTTGTATATTAGTTCCTGGGAGCCAGTGTGGTCTAGTTGATAGGGTGTTCAGGAGACCAGAGTTGAAATTGTGACTTAGCCATGGAAACTCATGGGATGCGGGCAGGTGTATTAAGCCACTCCTTGAATATCTCAAATACCTTGAAAATCCTTTAAGGTCGCCATAATTTGGAAGAGATGACTCTTAACAACAAGTAGGAGAATGTGGTTACCTTTGTGCCCTGCTTTTCGGCTTCCCTGTGGCACCTGGTTGACCTAAATGGGAACAAAAGGTTGGACTATACATGCATCATTTGCAGAACTGTTCTTGAAAGGTTTGCTGTTTGCACTTCTGCATGTCAACTCTCTAAAGGACCAGGGACATGCCAGGAAAAAGGCTGGCATCCTAAATTTTGGGTTTGCCCCCGTATGGTGGAAGGGCATACAACTTCATACTCCCTTTATAACTTTGGTGACTTGTACAGTACCTGGTTGCAGGAAACTCTACTTTGTTTCCAGAAGGGCATAGAGCAAGGAGAGACTATGGGTGCTGGATCTCTGTGGGTTACCCCAGTCCAAGCTGATTTCACGGAAAGCGGGAAGATTTCTTCTGCCAGCCCTGTCCCCACAAAGGAGATGGAAGGTTCAGGGATAGCTCTGCTTTCTGCCTTGGGAAGCTATGGAAGAAGACCTGGGGGGAAGGGGCATAAGAACATGAGAACATAAGAAGAGCCATGCTGGATCAGGCCAAAGGCCCATCTAGTCCAGCTTCCTGTATCTCACAGCGGCCCCACCAGATGCGTTTGGGAGCACACGAGACTAGATATCTGTCTCCTGATACCACTCTCCTGCATCTGGCCCTTGAAGTACCCCGGTTTTAAGCCTGGAGATTACACATCTCCCTCATGGTTTGTAACCTGTGATGGACATTTCCTCCAGGAAACTGTCCAATTCCCTTTTGAAGGCATCCAAGCCAGATGCCATCACCACATCCTGTGGCAGGGAATTCCACAGACTAACAACGCGCTGGGTGAAAAAAATATTTTATTTTGTCTGTTCTTACTCTCCCAGCCCTCAATTTGAGTGTATGTCCCCTAGTTCTGGTATTTTGTGAGAGGGAGAAGAGCTTCCCTCTATCCACTTGACTCATGCCCTGCATTATTTTGTATGTCTCACTCATATCCCCCCTCAGGCGCCTTTTTCCAGACTAAAGAACCCCAAATGTTTTAGCCTTTCCTCATAAGGGAGGTGCCCCAGCCCAGTAATCATTTTAGTCGCTCTCTTCTGCACTTTTTCCAGTTCCACTATATCTTTCTTGAGATGCGGTGACCAGAATTGTACACAGTACTCCAGGTGCGGCCTTACTATTGTTTTGTATAATGGCATTATAATGTTGGCTGTTTTATTTTCAATCCCCTTTTTGATAATCCCTAGCATGGAATTAGCCTTCTTCACCGCTGCCACACATTGGGTAGACACCTTCATGGAGCTGTCCACCAACACACCAAGATCTCTTTCCTGATCTGTCACGGATAACTCAGAGCCCATGAGTTGATAGATAAAGTTTTGATTTTATCCCCCAATATGCATTACTTTGCATTTGGCTACATTAAAATACATTTGCCATTTTGCAGCCCATTCCCCCAGTTTCCCACCCTGCCCCCCTCGGTGAAAGGGATACCTCCCATCAAAGCTGAAGGGAGGATGGGCAGGGAAGGTCGTGTAGAATGGGAGGAAGATAAACTATTCTGGGTACATTTATGCAAAAGCTCCAGTGCAAGACACAACAAGTGCATTCCTGCCTGGCCACTGCCAGGTTCCCTGGGAACAGGCTGCCGCGCCTCGGCCATTTGTCTTTGTCCCCACGCAGGTCTTACTCTCAGATGGGGCTCCGTTTGTCACTGGGCCATGACCTCTTGTCCCAAGCAGGGGACAAGCCACCAGAGTGGTTGACCTTGCATAGCATTTTATCAAGGGGGGGGGGCAAAGCAAGCATCTCTCTCAGAAGAGACAAGAGAAGAGACAATGTTTGGAAGAGATTGGGGGGGGGGGGTTACTACAAGTCCCAGAACTGACAGAGGTTCTGGGCATTGTGATCCAAGAAAGTTAAGTCCTCCAAGCTTCCTAAGGATCGACTGAGCAATGGGTACAATCCTGCCCGCCCAGTGTTTTCTGCAACAAAGTTCTCTCTTAGGAAGCCTTGAATAATAATAGCTGTGTGCCCTTGAATCCATTCTGACAAATGGGAACCCTTTCCAGGGGTTTCAAGGCAGAAAATATACAGAAGTGGTTTACCATTCCCTCCTTCTGGGGTGGGGGTGGGGTTGGCCTGGGACTGTGGAGCTTGCCAATGGGCTGACTGACTGGCTCTATTCAGAGAAAGGGCAACGGGGAATTGAACTCCCAAGGCCTAGCAGCCAGATACGTCAACCACTGAACTATCCGGCCAGCAGGAAGCCTTTCAAGCCACAGAAATATTAATATTCACCACTGACAGCTAAGTGCTTTTCCTTTGGTTTCCCTGAGCAGAGCATGGAAAAGTTACCCTTTGGACTACAACTCCCAGAATCCTGTCACCTTATGGATTGCTGGCTTGGGGATTCTGAGGGACTTGATATAACTTAATGTTTGTCAATGACAAGCTTTCCCAGCCTGGCGGCAAGCCCTTAACTGGGAGTTCCCTGTCCTGCTGGGGAGAATCCTCTGCAGCCATTACCATCCTTCCAGCCAGCCAGCTCTGTCCGGCCTGGGCCTGCAAAGCTGAGGCAAGGCTCTGTGGTGTGTGCTGCGAAGCAGAAAGAATAGGCTGTGACATTCCCGTAGCTTAGAGACCGTTAGTCCCTTTCAGAGTCTCAGCTCCATTTGAATAAAAATCAGGCTCCAGCCCCCGCTTGCCTGCACTGAAGAGGGGGGTGGGAAAGAGCTGGGTTATTTTTACTCGTTTAAGTTCGCACGGCCGGAGTTCTCACGCCGCTGCTGGGACTACGGAGGGGGGATTGGGGCACCTCGGCAGGACCAGAAGGGGCGACCGTGGAGCTGGGTGGTGGAGAAGGTGTAGGTGTTGTGGGAAGGAGGGATGGAGGGAGGGGGAACAAGAAGACATTGACTCTCGTGTCTTTTTCTCTAAATCCCCCGGTCCCAACTTGTGGAATCAGCAAAGGAAGCAGCATCCCACGAGGGCTAGGGCAGCCCCAGCCTTGAAGTGAGTATAAGGGCATCTTATGGGAGAAGGCGGCGAGAAGTTGCCCAAGTTTTGATCTGTGGACTACAATGCCCAGAATCCCCACGGTTTAAGTCGGTTTGTGAAATCTACCACTGAAGAATTGGGCTGGGTCGGTCGGTCGGTCGGTCGGTCGGTCGGTCTATCTATCTATCTATCTATCTATCTATCTATCTATCTATCTATCTATCTATCTATCTATCTATCTATCTATCTATCTATCTATCTATC
>JAHTLZ010000015.1:3037233-3056131 GCA_023846285.1 Phrynocephalus versicolor
GATAGATAGATAGATAGATAGATAGATAGATAGATAGATAGATAGATTTTCTGTTATTTATACTAACAAAACAGAGGTTAACAATTTTATCATAAAACAGAAATTTTCAAGGAGACAACCAACTGATGAACCAACCATGATTAAAAACAAGCTAACAATGCATAGTTGTGATTCTGGGTGCAGAGGATTACTTGGGAGGAAGATCCATTAATCATGGTGTTACTTACTTCAGGTTTCATATGCTTAATCTACCAAATGTGCTGCCCAGTCCAGTATTATCTTGGTAGTGGCCACAGCATAAACCTGAAAACCCTGATTTGCCATGGAGAAACTGGATAAAGCAATGGGGCTTCCACTCTTGGAAGAAGTGGACAAACCCTTGCACAACATACTGGTGGGACGAGTGGGACGACAGAAGATGATTCTGCCTGCCAAGATTTGACAAAAGATCTTTAGCCAGAGGATAGGCAATCTGTAGCTTTGAATAGAAATACCAGCAGTGTTCCGAAGGCAAGTTGCTGTTTAAACTGCTAATGTGAAGTAGGGACCAGTAAAGAAGGAAGGATGTAGCCAGCACCTCTGCTTGATCCTTCACATTACTCTCCTACTTTCTGTATGCCAAAAGGAGAGAATACAGGACTTGACAAAAGTTTATGGGTTTCAGCTATCCCAAGTCTTTGGCAGGCTAGTCAATGGTGTAGTATGAAGGGGGTTGTATTCCAGCGATTTCTAGAAGGCAGCCTGTACCCTGTTCCTTCTAAGCTGGCACACAAACACAAGCAGTGTATGAAAGCCTTGTTATCAACTTAGTCGTTTGCTACCTAGATCAAGGATCAGTTACCCTGATGTTCCATGAAGCGCCAGCATAACTCTTCTCTACCTTTTCCATCCTCTGTGCCAGTGGCTCCTCACCTTTGGTCCCCAAATATCCTTGGGTGACAACTCCCACAAAACCTGGCCAGCATAGCTAGCGTTGAAGGCTTCTGGGAGTTTTTGCCCAAGAACACCGGTGGGGACCCAGCTTTAGGATCCACTGATCCATGAAACCAATAGACCAGATCCCAGTCTTCCTCATCTGGCCCGAAGCCACTTCTTTTGTTATCTTTGATCTGGGATCGGAGATAAGAAATTCCATTGAGAAGACATGGCAGTACCTGACAGTGCCAGCTGGGTGTGGGATGGAGGCATCATTTTTTTTCTACAAGGTGAGCCGTGTAGCCAAGTTTATTTTTTCAGTGGCGCTGCCAAGCATTGGCACATGGTGTATAAGACAGCATGGCGGCTTTCTGTCTGACTTGCCTTGACTGACAGAGACCGTCCCACACAGACCTCTGCCAGCCTTCAAGCACATTCAGCAGGCGCCAGCAGGAAACAGCATGCCTTGACACATGCTGTGCGCGTGTCATGCCCGGGAGGCCCGTTCCAACCGAGGCTCCGTAGGGGCTGGTAGGAACACGAATATGGCTGAACCTGAGCCAAACGGGGCTGAACCTTTGCCGGCTCTGCAACAAAGGAGACTTCCTACCCACTGCAGCCTCGATTCCTTACTCAACCAGCTGTGCCCCAGAGGTGCCCACAAAACCAGGGGTGCTTCCAAGTGCTGGTGGCCTTACTTTGTTATTCACTAGCTAGTCTCTTAAAAAGCGGAGGAACGCGGCTTGAAACATATACTCTCCTAAGTCCACTTTGATCTGAGCTAGGTCAACCTGTCGTAGCTTCTTTCTTTCCTGGGGTTAAGCCTCAGAGAGAGCTAAAGATTGGAACGTGTGGTGTGATAACAGACGAGGAAATAATTGAAAAGAACTGAACACTTCCCTTGTGGAATACTGCCAGCTGGTCTCCCGCGTATCTGGCTTTTTTGACGGAGTCCTTTAAACGCGAGAGCATGCAAGAAACAGGGTGGGCGACGCTTCCTCAGTATTGTGTCAATATCAAGAGAAGGTTTACCTACAGAATATCTGGGGCTAGGGAAATATTTATTATATTTCAATCCCGTCCCCATTGGCCATACAGTCACTCTGGGTGGCTGAAAACAATCAACAAGCATCTCAATATCATAAAATTAAACACAACACAACATATAAACAACATAAGTATCAGTTCAATGAGCTTCCACGTAACTAGGACCACCAGAGGCCTCCAGTGGCAAGACACATGACATTCAGATTGTCTTCCTATAGGTACGCACCACCCACTCTTGAGAAATTAAGAAATACTTTATGCATCAGGCAGAGGTGCTCTGGGCTGTACTGGGCACGCCTCTGTCTAGACACAGTCACATACAGTATTGCAGTTAATAATTGGCCAGAGTTGTGGTTGAAAGCAGATAATCAGCTTCCACCAACAACTCAATCAGCTATTGGGCAAAATTCAAGGTGCTGACCTTGACCTACAAAGCACTGTATGGCCTGTGTCCTAGCTACCTCAAAGATCGAATCTCACAGTATGAACTGGCTCAGGTGTTAAGGTCATCAGGAGAGGCCCTTCTCTCCATCCCGCCACCCTCACAGGTACGTCTCATAGGAACCCATGAAAGGGCCTTCTGAGCTGCTGCGCCCAGACTCTGGAACTTCCTCCCACTATAGGTCAGGACTGCCTCATCTCTGTTGTCCTTCCAGAAACAGGCAAAGACCTTTCTCTTCAGGCAAGCTTTCCTGAATGATGGTCTACCTATTATGTATCTTTTATATGAATCTACAGGATCACATAGACTTTGTGTTTATAACTACTTATAACTAGAGATGGGCATGAAATGAATTTTTTCTTTTTTTTCTTAAAATATATATAAATAAATAAAATAAATAAATTATAATTCCAAGAAACCACAAGCCAGAATCCCTGGCGTAGATACTTCTTATGCCAGTTGCTGAGGGCGAGAACTGTACAGCACAACACACTGTGTTGGATTATACAATTTGGATGTAGAAACGGGAGGCAAGTTCTTTTCTAGAGTGTCTGCCACTTAGGGATGATTTAGACCAGTGATTCTCAACCTGTGGGTCCCCAGACGTTCCTGGACTGCAACTCCCAGAAATCCTGGCCAGCTCAGCTAGTGATGAAGACTTCTGGGAGTTGCAGTCCAGGAATATCTGAGGACCCACTGGTTGAGAACCACTGTTTTCGACCTTAAGAAAACACATAGCCTGCAAAAGTTAGTTTTTGGACTACAACTCCCAGAGTTGCCTGGCCAGTATAGACATACCGGTTGGTGGACTCTGGGAGTTCTGTTCCAAAAAGAGTAACTTTTCCAACCTCTGTTAAAAGGAGTCTGGTGGTGGGAGAGAAATCCTGCGTGGAAGTCCTGAGCAATTGGACTCACAAGGTATTTTAAATCAATTTAAGGAGGTGGTGACAGCCATGAGAGCCGCCACTCTTTCCTGCCTGCCGGGCTGAATGAGGAGCATGTAGCTTGCTGCCACATTCTCCTTTAGTCCCTGTGTGCACCTTTGCCAGAATCCTGATGAGATCATTGCTCCCCTGGCACATCCCGGCCCCCTTCTGATCCGGAGGCTGACAGGGTCATAGGCAGGTCAGTGCCATGTTCCTGCCAGTACTAACAACAAGCACCTTTTGTACTCTGGCATTAAAAGCTGCAGCATGTGACAGGCTGCTTTCCCCCTCGCTGAGGCTGGGGAGCAGAAGGAGAGGCTCTTCTTTCTTAGGTCTCACTCAAGGGCTCCGCCATAAGAGTGACACAGCCAGTCCTGCCATTAGGCAGGGCAATGGTGCTCATCTCTAGCGGCAGTAGATTGGCGGCCTAGGGGAACGCAGTAAATTGTTAGTTATTGACTCATTCTAACCCTACTTGGACTGCTAGAGACGGATCGAGGCACTTGTGGGGTTTTCCACCTTGTAGTAAAAGAACACAACCTGTTTCGACTACTTTGCACATGCATTTGAAACTAGGGGTGCAATCTGTTGTTACATCTTCTGAAGCTGTAAAATGTGGCTGGTTGGCCTGGCTGTGTATAAATCAAGGGGTGGCATTGTCAAATGCTAGAGATCCCATTTGTAAAAAAATAGCCTGGATAATAATAAACAAGTTGCAAGTGATAGAGTTAGCTGAAATGAGATTTTTTTTTCTTCATTAATGGTCTTAATGCTTTCATATTTTAACTCACAGTCTTAGTTGGAAACAGAGTGGATTTTCTGGTGTAATGAAGAGTGTTTTCTAATTACTTTTAAAAAATAACATTTGGGGTGTTTCTAGACATTTTAAGAAGAGTTTTGATAGGGATTCCCAGTGTTTCTGCCATTCTTTTAACAATCCCAAGTTTTAAAGAAGTAATAAAAAGTAACAGAAAACTACCAAGCAACTGAACTGCTGGATAGCGCAGTTAGGCATGGGCTTTTCATTTCGGAATGGGTCTGGTTCTGAAATGAAGCATGGCACCACAGGTACCGTTCAAAAGTCAGACCCATCCTCCGAAACAAAATCACCCATTGACTTACTTTGTCTTACCTCACGTGTGGCTAAATCCCAACCAGGAAGGAACCTCCAACACCTCATCATTCTTTCTCCCTGGCGCTGGCCAGTCAGACAGGGAGGAGGGATTATGCATGCCCCTGCACAGGTCCTGATTGGCCAGTGCCAGGGAGAAGGAACAATGACATGTCAGAGGCTACTTTCTGGTTGGAATTTAGTCACGTGTGAGGTAAGGCAAGGTAAGTCAATGGGTGATTTCGTTTCAGAGGTTGGGTCCAATTTCTGAACGGCACCTGTGCTGCTGTGCTTAGTTTCGGAACCAGACCCACTCCAAAACAAAAGGCCCATGCCTAGGAAGTTCAGTTCCCCACTGTGCCTCTTTGACAGGGGCTGCACTTGATGGTTCATAGGGTTCGTTCCAACTCTGTAGTAGTAGTAGTAGCAGCAGTAGTAAATGTAGTAAATGTAGTAGTAGTAGTAGTAGTAGTAGTAAGAAGATGACGATAACGATGACGATGATGACGACAACAACGATGACACAAAAAGTTGCTTTTCAAAGACTGCAGTAGTAACAACAAATTTCTGTCAAAACCACTATTAATACTGAATGGAAACAAACCACTTTGAAAAAGCCAAGTTATTGTAAATGCTTTAAGACAAACAAAGAGCCATGCACTTACACATTTCATGAGAGACTATTTATTCAGGAGAACCCTGTTTGTTTTGCACTGTTCCTCTGGTGGGATTGCCGTTGGAAAAAGATAAAAAGATTGTGCAATCTAGGAGGTAAGAAAATGGACTGAACTCAGAACATGCTTGGTTCAAATGTCACTCTTGCAATATTCCTGCTAGGTAGGGGTGGCTAAATATTTTTGTAAATAAATAAATAAATAAATAAATAAATAAATAAATAAATAAATAAATAAATACTTGCACTAGATAAACCTGGGAGCTCACAGCCCCAGTCCCTAAGGTGCAGTATAAGAAGGATAATATAATTGATCTAGTTTGTAAGAATTATTGGAATAGTGCATCTGAAATGCTTGCAACAAGCTTAAAGTGCTTTTGAATGATAAGCATGGATTATATATATGATGCATTCAATGAGAAAGTTTTAGATTGAAAAGACTGACTGAAATCTCATTGCTTAGCAAACTAAGTCACTCTAGAAAAACAGTGAAGGCGAATAGAGAGTGAGTGCCCAAACTGCTATTCAAAATACACTAATTTTTCACAAAGAGCCCATACAGCCATTTAACCTGAATCCAGGTGGCTGTGAAGGGGCGATGTCGGGTGCCCACAGAAGGGTTCTGAGTGCTACCTTTGGCACCTGTGCCATAGGTTCACCAACTCTGCTCTAGACACTGAATAAGTAAGGATTTGGTGAGTCAACTCTTCTGTAGGTTCAATTGATTCAAATGGGCCTACCCTTATTGCGACTTACTTCATTGTAGTACATCACAGATAGAATAGGCCCATTTGAATAGCAGAACTTAAAAAGGATTTCAGTCAATGTGTTCTAATTGCTGGGACTGGGAAAGACAATAGGACAGGTAGTATTTTATTCCTGTCTTCCTTGTGAGCTTTTCAAATGCACCTGGTTTATCATTAGAGAATCACAGTTTATTCCATATGATTTATCTGTTTTCATTGCCATGATGAGATTTCCACAGAAATATGCATCTCAGAGTTGAAAATTAAGTCCAATGACTAATTTCAGAACATGCTAGACATAAGGAAAATCTCTTCATAGGACAGAAGATATGTTTTATTATTAGACAGATCACCTTTTCTAAAAATGTGTTTAAAATTCAGTGAACAGTGAACAAAATGCCGGAATAGATAGAACACCTTATACTGTAATCTTATGTTGTTAATTTATTTGGGTTTTTTTTCTCTATGCCAAGGTACTTCATGAGTCCTTAAAATTATGCTGCGCTGTTCCTTTCATTTTGACAGTCCAGTTAGCTGAAGCTCAGGACACAGAGGAGCCTGACCTATTATACCATGGCTGTTCGGAGGGGAGCTGCTACCCAGCCACGGGGAATCTTCTAATCGGGAGAGCCCAAAACCTGAGTGCAACATCAACCTGTGGCATGGAAGGGCCTCAAGAGTACTGCATTGTCAGCCATCTCCAGGTAATGCTGCTTGAATGCTGGACAAAGACTGGACTACAGCCAGTGCGAGATGTGGTCAAATGTAGTCTCTGGATATGTGTTTACATTATGTTCTCAGATGTGGAAGCAATCAAATACAATAATGCCTTGAATTACGAATGCCTGTAGTTAAGAAAATCTTGAATTACAAAAGGAAATCCACAGGTATAGGAAAAATTGAATTATGAAAATTTAATCCCTTTTTGAGTTACAAAAAGTTTCCAATTGCAATACTGCCATCTAGTGGCCACCCTCCACTAAAGTAGTGCCAGTGCAAAATAGGAAGCATTTTATAGTAGGATACAGAGAACAGGAACTGCCTGTTATAGAGGCATTCTGGAAATATTTGGCACAGTTTGTGGGCCTTTTTGGAACTTATGGGTGGATTTCTCAAGCGGTTGAAAGGCAGGAGATGAGCTTCTGTCATTTGCATTCCTGTTAATGGGCTTTTTTCATTCTATGCTTATCATACAGGACTGCTTATCATACAGGACAGTTGTGTTTAGAACCAGTGTATGTTACTCAACATACAGGAAACCATGGCAGCTTTTTAATTTTTGAAGCCCATTGGATCTCTGTATTGCTTCAGTCTTAGAGGTGGTTGAGGAGAGCATATGCCTCCAGAAGGATTTCCCCTGTCTCTGGCTAGAGGCAACAGTAATTCTCAGGGTAGGACGAATTCTTTGGAGAACTTCATGTTACTTTTGCTGACGTTCAGTCCATTGTGATTCTCCCGACAGGACTCTGAGAAATGCTTCACGTGCGACTCCCGCTCGCCGTCATTACGCGAGAGCCACCGGATTGAGAATGTCATCTACCTGAGTGGCCTGGACGGAGAGCAGACCTGGTGGCAGTCTGAGAATGGTAAGATGCATTCAACAAGGCGTTTAAAGGCAGAGCTTTCTAGGGGCTGACTCATCACACCCTTCAGAGGAACCCCTCAATAATTTTAGGTGGAAACAGATTCCTCCATCCAAAACTCCTTGCCCCGTCTTTCCTTCCTGGGGTGTGTCAGATCCCCTGGAGAGCTGCTTCAAAAGCTGCTGGAAAAGATTCTTGGTGTTCCCCAGGCCAGCCATACTGTTAGACAAGGTGAAGCAGGTGCCAGAGGCTGGGGATTTAAGGTGTTCTGAAAATTACGTCAAATTGTTAACTAGATTAAGTCATTCTTTTGGGTTCAAAGTTTGAAGAGAGATGCGTGTTGCATTTTCTGACTCATATTAGGGACAAATAACTTGACTAGTTTGCGTTGACAATTGGATGACTTGACACGGGTGAGCTGAACACTCTGTTTGCTTCTCTGTCTCAGCAACATGCCTTCAGTCAGCTATGCAGAGATGAAAGAAAGAAAGAAAGAAAGAAAGAAAGAAAGAAAGAAAGAAAGATTGATCACAGGTTTCTGCTAATAAAAACATGCAGAGCTCCATAGGACAGGGAAGGAGCACCTAGCGCTTTGCTGTGGGGAGGCGGGAGGCCTGGGGAATCAGGCCAGCCCCCCATAGCCCGCAGAGCCTCTTCAGCACAGCCACACCGGCCATCCCTTTCAGCTCCCGTTCTGCCTCCTAAAAGTGCACTTTGATGCGCTTTTCAGCAATGGGGGCACATAATATGCAGCTCATTAAACTGCTGTCATGGGGACGGAAAATGCACATCTTACATATATCACGTGTCCTCTAGTGGAGACGGAGCTCACTTTAATATCAACCACATTTTTTAAAGTCTCAATTGGAGACTTTAAAATTTACGTAAGTGGATCTATTCTGATTGTCACCCTCCCCCTTTGTTGGGAGTTCTATCCTGTCTTCTCTCAGCTGGGGAACCCAAGTCAGCTTGTGATATAATTAGGGAACCATCTGATGGGAAAAATTATAAATATCAAAATACACATGGAAGAGTTGGAACCATGAGAGTGGAACAGACTACCTCGGGGGTATTGGGCTTCTCCTTGCTGGAAGGATTTCTAAACAGAACGGCATGGACACCTTTCAGGGAGGCCATAGTTGCATTCTTCATGGCAGGTCCCGCATGAACCAGGAGATCAGTGAGTCCAAGCTCTGTCATCCTTCAATTTAAAGCTCTGGGTTATCATAGATGTGTTATGTGAACCCATTCCAGTACTTTGAAAGTTTCTTTGTTTGCATCTTATGGTGTACAGTTTTTTGCCACCTATCTGTACTCTTAAAAAGGACACAGATGGGAAGTGGGAAGAAGGCCAGTTCTTCAAAGGACAAGTACAGGCCGGTGGCAAAAATAAATAAAATTTCAAAATTTCAGGTCCTTTCTGAGCTTTTTGTGAAGTTACATTGCTCTTTTTTATTGTCTCCCACTTTTTTTCTTATTGGGATGATGTATAATTTCTTTTTCAAAAACATTTCCACCCATCTTGGACTCTTTTTCTTGATGTGATCATCTGCTATGGGACTTTACTTGTCATTGCTTTGGGTAAAATGGGCTTTCTTAAAACCCAACAGACACCTGCAGCCATACTTGACTTTTGCCTGTCTTTGAAATCAAGGCCATATAAATATTGCATGTTGATTTATATACTGTATATTTCGCCAATGAAAACATATGGGGAAGAAAATGGGAAGACAATTAATAATTGCTCTCCATTATGACAATGAGAAACCTGAACCAGTCCAGGCCATTATATCATAAGGTGTAGTTTTGTGCACAAGCGGTAGATATGTAAATGCTAACTTTCCCAGAGCTTTGAAGAACATGTGATAGATGTGTTGTTGCCCGGGGGCGGGGGGCACACATCTTTTCTTCCAGTCCCACTGTGGTTAAGCAAGTATTGCAGTTGGTAGAAGGACTCAGGAATAGAGCCAGAAACCAAAGGGCAGGAGATGACTGTACTATAGCCATAGGCAAAAGCATCTTTATCACAGTATTTTGAAGGCTCTGGGGGGAAAAATAGCCCCAGGCTCTATCTCGGAATTGTGTGAATATGAGGAAAGGTGGATGGATGGCGGCATCACTGAAATCCAAGGGATTTTCTCTTCTAGGGAAGATGTAGTTGAAAGGTACCTTGTGCAGGTAAAAAGGTACAGGTAAGAAAGGTCCCCCCTGCACATGCGTGCTAGCTGTGTCCGACTCTAGGGGTGGTGCTTATCTCCCTATTTCAGCCAAAGAGCCAGTGTGGTGCAAGTCCGTGGCCATGTGGCCAGCATGGCTGCCAGGAAACACTGTTTTACCTTCCCGCTTTTTACGGCGGTACCTATTTATCTACTTGCATTTACATGCTTTCAAACTGCTTGGTTGGCAGGAGCTGGGGTTAACAGCGGGAGCTCACGCCACTGCGTGGCACCCGGGATTCGAACCGTTGAGCTGCCACCCTTGCAGCTGACAGTTTTCAGTGTTCTGGCTTCCTTCTAAATGCTGCACCGGGCCCTATATTATATCCTTGTTATAGCTTTGTCAGCCACCCTGAATGCCTTCCATGCTTTGGGGTGGTGGTGGTGGTGGTGATGGACTGCAGAAGGAACCGCCTATATTTGTGGAGGCTTTCTATGTGATCTAGAACCTGACATGTTCCGAGCTCTAGATTCCATTGCTATCTTTTAAGGAGGGCAACAGTTCCTGTGCCAAGGATCTCGGGATCTTCCTGCATCACACTCTCATTCTTGTTGGACGATAGCTCCTAGAATCCTAGAGCCAGGGAATTCTGGAGAATGTAGTCCAAAAAGCTTGCCTCTCTCTTCCCAAACACCTCTGCTAGAAGAAGCTCTTTGCTGCAGATTTAATTCTTGAGTGCCAAGAGGGCAGTGGAGATGGTGACACGGCCGTCAAAAATGGGGTAGGCCTACCTAAAGTGTTCCTGTTCTCTTCATTTCAAATGATTGAATAGGACTTTTCTGGGAGTTCTAACTTTCTGTCTGTCTTTTCCCCAATCCAGGTGTAGAACAGGTCAGCATCCGTCTGGACCTCGAAGCTGAATTCCATTTTACTCACCTCATAATGAAGTTTAAGGTACTGGGTCTTTTGCAGCGAACACAAGTTTTGTGGTGTGCATCTGTATACTAGATACTTCCAGAGAGGCATTCTCAATACAAAGTGCTACTGATTAAATCAAGAACGCTGCTGAAAACAGCACTTCTTAGATATTGTTTCCTATAACTATTGGGTGGCAGGTTTATTGTCTTGTTTTAAAATGTCGGTTTCTACCCTGCCTTAATTGCAGCCCAGAAATCATAAGAAGATTGAGACTTGGAAGGGCGGCAATGAAGGGATTAGGAAAGATTATGAAATGTAAAGATGTCTCTCTGGAGACCAAGACCAAGATTACCCATGGTTTTGTATTTGGTTATGTCAAGTGACTTGTGATTTATGGTGAAGAATGAATGGCCATTTACAGCCCTGCTTAGATCTTGCTAACTCAGGGCTGTGTCTTCCCTTATTAAATCAACGTGAGGCCTCCCTGTCTTCTTATTCCACTCTAGTACTACCATCTTTTCCCAGTGAATTTTGCTTTCTCATGATGGGCCCAAAGTAGGATAGCATCGCCAATGGCTTTTGCTTCTAGAGAGGGAGCAACTTGATTCTGTGTAGGGTCTATCTAGTTTGTCTTTCTGGCAGTCTTGCTCTTCATAAAATCTCTCCTCCAAAGATTAATTTTGAATGAATCCATTTCCCCCCAGTCAGCTTTCTTCACTGCCCAGCAATCCCATCCATGCATAATAATTTTAAATGATTTTGGCCTTTGTCTCCAGTGACACACCCATATGCTTCAGGATCTTTTCAAGTTCCTTCATAGCTACCCTCCAAATCTCACTCTTCCAGTCACTGGCTGTTTTTGCCCCCATCAGCTTTCTTCAGTCCCCATCTCTATATAGTAATTGGGAATTCCACAATATGCATGATATTTGTTTAATACAGATTTTTTAAAAAACTGAAGTATTCGGGGGGGGGGGGGCCGGGGTTAGCTAGAGAACCGGTCTTGACAATAAGCTTCCCTCTAACCCTTTTTGGGTCCTCCCTTTTTCTCTGGCAGACATTCCGCCCAGCAGCCATGTTGATTGAACGTTCATCAGATTTCGGCCGGACATGGAAGATTTATCGCTACTTTGCCTTCAACTGCTCCAAGCTGTTCCCTGGCATCCCGACCCAGGTCCCAACGCACGTGGACCAGGCCGTGTGTGACCAGCGGTATTCTGAGATTGAGCCTTCTAGCCATGGCGAGGTCAGTCCTACTGAGAACTGTGAAGATGGGTGAAGATAGATATGAAATAAGTGCTTAAATACAGATTTGAGTGCAGATATCTGTATTTTTGATAACTGAATTAATTTTGGAAGTAGTGGAGATAAAACTCTGGAAGTTAGGACTTCCAGAGTTTCAGGAATGTAACACCTATGTTTAAGTTTTTACAAATATTGGGCATGGAAGGCAGAACTAGTACCAACAATGGGGTTAAACCTCCCAATTTTTCTGATGAAAACTATTCCTCTCCTTAGCTTTGATTTAGCTGGTGCATGAAAAAAGGGAATACACGCATTTTATATTTTCTCTCTAGGTGATTTTCAAAGTCCTTGACCCAGCTGTCAAAGTAGAGGACCCCTACAGCCGAGAAATCCAAGGTATGGCTGCAGCAGGGACAGCAAAAAAGGGTAGAAAGATGGATCATTGGAGATACTGTACATTTGGAGGACTCTTACCCTGAGAGGTGGTGAGGACTCCCAACTCTGGAGACATTTAGGAGAAATATGGACCAACCACCTGGCAGATGTCCTTTGATTTGTATTCCTACATGGAGCAGGGGATTAGACTCAATGTCCTTATGGGATCCTTCCAACTTTATGATTCTATGATTCTATAACTGTTGGAGGGAAATATTGTAAAAGCATTTTTACAATATTTAAATACACAGCATCCAAAACTACCCTGCCTAACTTGTTGCTTTCCAGTTATTTTGTACTACAGTTTCCATCAGCCCAACTCATTATGGGTGCAATAAGGAAACAAAAGCTGATTTAGCAAATGGGATATACACTGTAAAGTGTTAGCTTGGGGTGAAACAAACAGGCATCAGTGATGGGGGATATTGCTAAGTTTTAGGACAACTACGAGGAGGGCTGATTGAGACAGAGAGGTTAGACCCATCACCTTATAAAACGATACCCCTGATGAAGTATTTGTTAACAAATGAATTTTTAAATTTAATATTTATACCAGTGGTTCTCAACCTGTGGGTCCCCAGATGTTCCTGGACAGCAACTCCCAGAAACCCCTTCCAGCATAGTGGAGGCTTCTGGAAGTTGCAGCCCAGGAACTTCTGGGGACCCACAGGTTGAGAACCACTGGTTTATACTGTATGTTTTATATGTCTGAAACATCAGGATGGGTGCCTGGACTATGAAATCATTGGCCATTTAATAAAGGAGGGGCATCACCCACAGCTACAGCTGTGCATCAGTCATGCTTTGGGTTTGATCCAGCGCCCTGCACAAAAACTAATTTAGATTGTGTTCTTTGTGTCAGTCAAGCTGATTGACGTTTGCAGTCCCGATATATGGAGCTAGAATTCAGGGGAGAGCAAACTAGGAATGGGCCAGGTGTGAAGGTGGAGTTGGGAGAGTCTGGAGGAGCGAAAGCTCAGTGCCGACAAATCCTCTCCTGTCTTCCCACTGCTCTTGCCCAGACCTGTTGCGTGTCACCAATCTGCGGGTCAACTTTACCAAGCTACACACGCTGGGCGACAACCTGCTGGACTCACGGCTCCAGGTGCTGCAGAAATACTACTATGCGGTGTATGAGATGGTGCTGCGTGGAAGCTGCTTCTGCTACGGACACGCCTCCGAGTGTGCCCCGCTGGCCGGTGCATCCAGCAGAGTGGACGGCATGGTAAGGGGAAGGGGAAGGGCCAAAAGGAATGAGATGAAGATTGGAGAGCGCAGAAAACAATGAAGGACATTGACTCTCATTGGGTGAAACTTATGAGAACTGCGCCTCACCTCTTGCAGGCATCCCCACTGGGATCTGGAGCAAAGTAAAAACAGCTGGATAGCCCAGTGGTTTAGGTTGGGAGTTCAATTCCCCAGCTGTTTTTATTTTACTCCAGCTATGGATCTTTGAGTCCAGCAGATGGACTCAAAGATCCATAAGGTCCCTTTCAGCTCTGCAGTTCTGAAATTCTTTAAAGCACTAACTTGACAAAGTTCCTGGGAAGACACCACACATTGTCAGGGTGTGATGTGTGACACATGCTCTCTTTATTCCAGTTCTGAGCAGAGGAGGCTCCCACTCTCCAGTGCTCTCCAGATATGTTGGACTACTGTTCCCATTATCCCCAAACCCCCATAAAACTTGTTATCCAACACATCTGGAGGACAGCAGGTGGGGGGGAGAATAAGTGCAAAGGTTCTCTGTTGCTAGATGAGAAGCCAAGTTTCCATGGATAGGAAGTACAAATCCTCCAATTAGTTGGAGGTACAGTACCTAGTTTTTATACAAAGAGAGCTGAGGCTCTTTTGCTTTCAGTCCTTGATCCGAAGTGGGATTCAAAAATAACCCCCCCCCCCAAAAAAAAACAAGCAAGTAAAAACCCTACAACTCCCAGAATCTGATAGGTAGCCTGGCCAACCAGTAGCCATTGCTCGCTGTGGGATTCTGAAAGCTGTAATCCAAAAACAAGTGCTTCCCATCTTGTGTCGTGCTAAGAGATGGGCACAAAACAAACTATTTTCGTTTCCATTTTCGTTTTTTCGTTTCGTTATGCAACGAAACGACAAACGAATTTTGTCTCCAAAATGAAACGAAACGAACAGAAACACCGGAATTTTTGTCGTGCGTTTCGTTTCAGTTACTGCAATACAGTGAACTGCTTTAAATGCTAAAAAAAATCACAAAAATTGAAATAAATGGTAACAAAACGGTAACAAAACGAACAAAAACGAAAACGAATTTTTTGCAAAAATTCATGAAAAACGGAAACGAACCGAAACGGACCCTCCAAATGACAAACGAAATATCATTTTTTTGATTCGTGCCCATCTCTACTAAGAACTATGTGTATGGGAAAGGAAGGCAAGAGTTAAGAAAGGCATGTACAAAGTCAAGTAGTCCCACATCCCAGCCAGCGGAAGATCCACCCAGAAGCTTTGTGTTTTGAAAAATGGTTAGAAAGACCTAGCTGCATGTTTTTCAGTTTTGTTTATTCCTCCCACAAGTATCCAGGGTTAAGGATGCTTTAGGAGTTTAGGTGCTCTTTAGGGTCAGATTTGCAGGAGACGTTTAGGACAACACTTAGGGATGGGAAGCCATTTTAAAAAGCGTGGCCATCTTGAATAGCCCCCCAATTGTGCTTCTGTAGGGCTGTTCCAAAGCTCTCTCGTCTCTCTCCTTTTGTCCCAGATCCATGGGCAATGTATCTGCAAGCACCACACCAAAGGGCTCAACTGTGAGTTCTGCAAAGACTTCTACCAGGAGTTGCCATGGAGACCAGCAGAGGCCCACAACCCACATACCTGCAAGGGTGAGAGTGCCTGAGGTCCCTTTCATGGAGCTATGGGGTATTCCACAGTAAAACCGTGGGAGCACACAAGAATAAAGCTGTCCCTGGGGAAGAGTGCTTTTATGTTTCAGGGAGGTGACAGCATTCCTGTCATTGAGCTGATAGGTAGCAGAGGCTAGTGGTGCTGGTGAGGCTGAAAATAACATGTGATCCAAGAAACAGTTATAGTGCTATTTATCTATATATACTGCAGGCATGTCCAAACTTCAGCCCTCCAGATGTTTTGGAACACAGCTCCCACAGTCCTTTGCCATTGAAAATACAGGCTTGGAATTCTGGGAGTTGTGGTCCAAAACATCAGGAGGGCTGAGTTTGGACATGCCTGATATACTGCATAGTGATGGGCATTCTCAATGGTATACATGGATGGGAGGGTCTTTCCACTTCATCTCCTGATAGCCATTTCATAAAGGCCATCAAGCCTTTGTATCTCTACCTTAGACTTCATCTCTTAACAATTCCTTTAATTTTTCCACCATAACTGACAGCAGTTGTTTGTTTGATCCTAGCAGCCTCGTTCCCTTTCACAATTTTGCATGTGCAAGTTTGCATGCAGAACCCACCCAATGCAAACATATGGGGCAGGTGGTGGTGGTGGCAGCCCTAAAGATGGCACATCAGATTGTGGGCTGGTCCCCCCTCATGGGCTATTTGGGAAGTGCCAGCAATGGCAAATGTTTCTGTAGGGAGGCTGCAGCTCCTAGAATCCCCATAAGTAGCAGGCCTTCCCAAAACAGACATTTCCTCTTTCTGCATGATCCTGAAATAAAGGCCTCCTGTGTGCAGATTAGATCACAGAGGCAGCACTGTGAGGAGAAAGATAACCCAGCAGAAGGAGAAGCAGTGCCGTGCAGTAAATGTTAAAATATTCCTGGCTTCTCCACAGAATGTAACTGCAACGAGCACTCGCGCAAGTGCCACTTTGACATGGCCGTCTACCTGGCCACCGGCAACACTAGTGGCGGGGTCTGTGACGAGTGCCAGCACAACACCATGGGGCGCCAGTGCCACCTCTGCAAACCCTTCTACTACCGCAACCCGCTGGCTGACATCCGTGCCAACACTGCATGTATCCGTGAGTGCCACCTCATTCTGCTCATTGTATTTTATTTAGAACTTGGGGAAGGTTAGTTTGGGAGCTGTAGCTCCTTGAGTTTCACAACTAGCTGGTAGATTCTGGTAATATGTTTAAAAACTAAATAATTGCTATTCCACCCTGACTTTTCTGAGTTCTGATTTATGTCTGTGAAGCTTCTCAGTCATCCAGATGAGTTTATCTGGAAGTTGAGTCATGGCTACTGGACTTCTTTTTGAGAGATAGAAACGTTTCGCTGCTCATCCAAACAGCTTCATCAGTCTGAATACAGCTAGTGCGAGTCCTCCATCTTATAGTCAGTCAGCTTTGACCTCTTGTTACCCAGGTCTGAATTAGGTTCATAAGATGAACAATGGCCTGAATGGGCTCGTTATGGAGACAATAGCATCCATAGCCTTAAGGTGAACAATGGCCTAAGGTGCTGAAGCCTATCAAGAATGGGTCGTTAGCTATGGCCTTGGTGGGATGGCTTTTTGATTTGTCTGGGTACTTTGGAAAGCACACTCTGATAAGTAGCAGATAGACTATGCCTGAGGCCGCCACCTCTGTTGAGGGAGGGGGTTTCGATGCTCACATGAATGGCTTCCCTTACTCCTCTCTCAAACCATTTATCTTCTTTGTCTAATATGTGTACATCCTCATCTGTCCTTTGTCCTTCAAATGCAGGTGTACTGCTGATTCTGGTCCTGAGCTGTTACCCCTCCTATGATGGGCCATCCTTCTGTTTAATGGCTGTTTAGTTTCTCCAATGTAGAGGTCTGCACACTCCTCACTGCATTGGACCGCATATACTATATTGCTCCTTTTTTGGTTTGGTATCGGATCCTTTGGGTGGAGTAGTCTCTGCCTTAGTGTGTTCGTGGGTTTGAAATAAACAGGGATGTGGTGTTTGCCAAAAATCCTTTTAAACATCTCAGACACTCCAGCCATGTAAGGAATGACCAGGTTCTTCCGTCGGGTCTGGGTCTCAGACTGACCCCTTGTTCTTCTGGGTCAGCACACTGCTTTGTTGAGTGCCCACTTTGGATATCCACAGGCCTTAAGTGCTGTCTTCAGGTGCCTGTCTTCCTTCTTCTTGGCTTCTGTGGAGGTGGGGATGCTTTCTGCTCTGTGGCTTAGGGTCCTGATGACTCCTAGTTTGTGCTGTAATGGATGGTGGGAGTCAAACAGTAAGTACTGATCTGTGTGGGTGGGTTTCCTGTAAACTTCTACTCCCAGGCCACGGTCAGGTCTGATGATGACTGCACAATCCAGGAAAGCCAGCCTGTTGTCTTGGGTGTCTTCCCTAGTGAACCTAATATTAGGGTCCACCGCATTGATGTGGTCTGTAAAGGCCTGTACTTCAACAGAGGTGGCAGCTTCAGGCATAGTCTATCTGCTACTTATCAAGGTGTGCTTTCCAAAGTACCCAGACAAATCAAAAAGCCTTCACCTCCAAGGCCATATCTAACGACCCATTCTTGATAGGTTTCAGCACCTTAGGTCATTGTTCACCTTAAGGCTTAAGGCTATGGATACTATTGTCTCCCTAACAAGTCTATTCAGGCCATTGTTCATCTTATGAACCTAATTCAGACCAGGGTGACAAGAGGTCAAAGCTGACTGACTATAAGATGGAGGACTCGCACTAGCTGTATTCAGACTGATGAAGCTGTTTGGATGAGCAGCGAAACGTTTCTATCTCTCAAAAAGGAGTCCGGTAGCCATGACTCAACTTCCAGAGTTCTGATTTAATTTACAGATACTTTCTTTCACTATCCTCCCTCCCATACAGATCTGAGAATGTTTTCCTCCAAGTCGTAACAATTCTCTTAAGCAGGTATCCCCACAGTGAGCATTTTTTTGTAGCAGTAGTATATCACGCCTTCCTGGTCTACCAAGGTTCTTGTGTAAATTGAAAAGGATACAAGTTTTCATTGAGAAAAGGTACCCTGGTTTCAGAATCCCTTCATGAAATTTGCAAATATTTACTTGGCTTCAGTGTTTTAATATTTTAATTACAGTATTTTTCCATGTATAAGACTGTATTTTTGTCTAAAATTATTAGACTAAAAATTGAGGTTTGTGTTATACACAGAAAGCTGAGGAAAGAACCATGTGATAGCAAAACTGTAATTTTGGGTTGAAAAAGTGGGGGTCTTATATATGGGGCTCTCTTACAAGATGGGAAATATGGGCAAGTACCACCAAGTGCCATCAAATTTCCAGTGTAGTGTATGTAATGAATAAAGTGATGCACTAGGAGTCCCAAGGACAGCGTTCAAACCCCTCTTAGGTATGGAAATTCATTTAGGGAGTGGAACTGGTAAAATATTCCTTAAATATCTCACTTACCTTAAAAGCTCTGTTAGAATCGCTGTTACCATATTTTCTGTCTATAAGACGCCGCCCTTTATTAGACCCACAAAACAAATAAAATTAATAAATCCTTCTTGAGGTCTCCTCCACCCCACCATCCCCACTGTTTTCTTTCATTTCCTCATTCTATCTAAACACTCCTCTTGGCTTCGGTGATTTTATTTTTTGCTGGATCACCCTCCGTTGAGCTTGAGCAGCCCATCAAGAAATACGGTCTGGAAATAAAAGAAAAAAGTCATGCCTTTTTTTAGCCTGAAAAGGCATTTCTTAATGGGCTGCTCAAACCCAACAGAGCCTGATCCTGCATAAATAAATAAATAAATAAATAAATAAATAAATAAATAAATAAATA
>JAHTLZ010000015.1:3063324-3089244 GCA_023846285.1 Phrynocephalus versicolor
GTTGTTGTTGTTGTTGTTGTTGTTGTTGTTGTTGTTGTTGTTGTTGTTGTTGTTGTTCCTTAGTGTATCCAATGTGTGGTGTAGGTCATACCAGGATTGCTAAGATTCTTCAAAGAGTCTTCAAGCTTTTTCTTTGTGTCTTTGAATGTTGTACCTGCACCGTTCTGAATCTCTACAATTTCCCTTTCTTGAACTTCATATTCCTTCACAGCCACCTCTGCCAACCTGGTTCCTTCCTTTCTCGGCCTGTAGCGCAGGCCATAAGCTCTGCCCTTGGTGTGGCATAATCATGCAGTGATCAAGAGTGGCAGGACAGAATTTGCCCATTCATGCTTTTTTTTTAACAACTGCGATTGATAAGTTGGAAATAAACTATTAGTGACCTCGAGCATATGCCCTTTCACCGTTCTTCTGCTCAAATCCAACCCAGCGGTAAAGTTCAGTGACTTAAGGCCTTTTCACACGACCCCTAAGATCCGCCAGCCACTTAAACTCGGACCAGAGATCTTGGGGGTTCGTTGCTCTTCCTGCCTCCCCACACCTCCGCACTTCCTTGCTCCTGTCTGCATGAGGGGAGGGAGAAAAAGAGAGAGGAAAAAATGCAGGCTCACCTCCGAAGCCGCCCGGAGCTCCGACGTCGTCCTGATTCCTTCTCTTCTGTTTGTTTGTTTTTTTGCCTCCCGCCCCTTCTCTTAAAGGGGCGGGAGGCAAAAAAACCAAACAGAAGCGAGGAGAGCCAGCACTCACCAGATTACATCCGGACCTGGGGATTTTCACCCTCCGAGAGCAGGTACAAGAAAAGTGCGCTGGGACACGCTTAGGTGGGCATGGTCGCACTTAATTTCCTGCAAACTCCAGAGCTGGTGGGGAAACAATTATAAGCTCCGGAGCTGGCAGCCATTTGCTGCGGAGTTTAGGGGTCGTGTACAAATACCCTTAGCTGCCGCAAGTCTATTCTGCCACAGTGCTCTCTTTCCTTAGGTGCTCTATGGACGATGGGCAGTGCCCATGTCGGCCCCATTTTATGGGACGCCAATGTGATGACGTGCAGCCTGGGTTTTTCTGTATGCCCCTGGACTACTATACGTACGAGGCAGAGCATGCTACTGGCCTGGCGCCAACCCATCAGGCTCTGCCGGTGAGTACAGGGGAGGCGAGGGGAAAGGGCAGCCACATTTGGAGTGGGGAAACAGGACACCTTGGGCTAGGTGCAGAGAAAGACCTGTGTCTAAAAAGAGTGGATATTTGTGCCTGTGCCATTTATGCAATTTTTCTACCAGAGTGGTATACAGGCTGTGGTGGGTCTAGTGGGCAGTTCCTCCCATCCTAGATCTGTTGGAAGGTCCCCTGGGAATTAGAAGGACCTGAAAGTGCATTTCCAGTTTCTCAAAACCTTACCTTTTTGAGAAAGTAAGGTGTGTGTGTGAGTGTATGTGTTGGGAAGGGGAATAATTTAAAGGAGGATTGTGCTTCTTGGGTGTTTTCAGGATCAAGTAGATCTTTCTTGAAAGGAAAAAGATTTATTTTGTTGGGGATAGTGGGCATGATCTGAAGGCTCTGGGGGGCTACAACACTGGTTGAAAGCTGCGTATGGTCCAAAGGCTGGATCTTCCTTCCCCTGGGGGGGGGGGGGGAATTACCACAGAGGTTTTTAATTTTTTTCTGAGAGTTGGATTACACTAGCGAAAAAAAACATTTGAATTGAGTGTAGCCTGTTTTAAATCAATTATTTTAAAAGGTGACTACCGTATACAGTGGACCCTTGTATATATAACAAACAGCTTGTATAACATAAAATTTGTACAACATAAAAAATTCTGGAGAAAGGGAAATTTGCTTAACATAATCACCTATGGGGAGAATCTGTACAACATAAAAATGGGATCACTCCGTTTTCAATGCATTCCTATGGGAATTTGTATAAAGGAAAATTTGCTTAACATAATTTCATTTGGAACGAATTAATTCCTTTATACAAGGTACCACTGTATACTCAAGTATAAGTCGACCTGAATATAAGTCGAGGGTGGTTTTTTACCACAAAAAAATGGTAAAAAAATGGTAAAACTTATTGACTCCAGGATAAGTGAAGGGGTTAGGGTCATTTTATATTCCTCGCCTGACCATCAGGCGACCTCTAGTGGGCCTGGCGCAGCCTGAGCCTCCTGGCCAAGCGCTCAGGAGATGGTGAAAGGGGCTTCCAAGGCCCGTGGGGAGGCCTCCCAGTGCCTGGCGCCACCCCAGCCACCGATGTACCCCCCCCGGAGGGAGCTTCCGAGTTTTAAAAAATCACCATTTCTCCCTCTACATGCCTGATTGGGGAAGGAGGGGAGAAACAGTGCGTTTTTAAAGCTTTTTTTTCTCTCCCGAAGCAAGTGCCGATGGCGGACATCAGCACTTGCTTTGGGAGAGAAAAATAAGTTTAAAAATCCCACCGCTTCTCTCCCCCCCCGCCCATCAAGCCCAATGCTGCTGCAGCCACCAATGAACCCCGCAGAGGGGCCGTCCAAGGCAGTGGAACAGGCAGGACGAGCCCTCTGCTGCCTTCCCCAAGCTGGCTATTGTATTCACTTGAATATAAGTTGAGGGTGGCTTTTCAGACAAAAATAAGGGCTGAAAAACTCGACTTATCTTTGAATATATACAGTACATGGAAGCATGGATTATTTTGCCTGGGATTCCTTTTTTTTTAATGAGTTACTTTTCTCGGTCATTTATTTTTAACTTGAACGTCAAATCATTTTGGAATACACAAATGCCTCTGTCCATGTAAGCCAGGAGGCACTTCATACTTTTCCTTTGCCACAGGGTGCTTTGCGGCCTGAGGCCCCTATGGACTGTGTGGAATATTACAACGGGGTCCAGAATGGGCGCAAAGTGAGGCTGCGACGCCAGCATACCACAATCAGGCTCTTACAACAGCGCGGAGCGCTTCGCCGAGCCCGGCAACTCCAGCAAAAGGTGACTTGGAGGGAGAGGAAGAGGAAGAGGAGGAGGAGGAGGCGTGGCAGAGGGGAGGCTGGGAAAGAATAAGGGAGCAGAGACCTTGCCGAGGGGGGTCACCCGTGGATTTGGCTGGAATGTTATGATGCAGAGCCACCCAAAAAAAAATTTGCTGCTTGGAGTGAAGGAACTGAGAGCACATGCGCATAACAAAAAGAAGCAGACAACGGTGTAGTCCATTGCGTCTCAGGACATGGGCAGCAGGCAAATCGAGGGTGGATACGGCAGGCTGCCTAGCACGCATCACCTTACTATTCCTCCCCTACCCCCAGCCTCTGACCCCCGAAGTGACCTCCCCACTCTGACTAACAGTAGAGCTGGCTTTGCTACTGCTGGCCACTCATTGGATGCTGATCGATAAGGGAAAGGACACTTGAAATGTTATGCTGGCTGACTCTTTTGGAGAAAGAAGAGGACAGGGAAATGCAAGTGTAACGAAAGGTTTGCAGTTTGCAAGTGCGTTGAGATCTGCAGCCCATGCGAGCGCAATGTTTTGTCGAGATAGTGGTGTCATGTGGATAGTAGGATCAGAAGAGCCGCTGGCTTTCTCCACCTGCAATTTTGTAAAAACACACACACACACACACACACACACACACACACACAAAGGTGTGCTGCTTGTATACCTCCCTGCAGCGCTTAAAGCACTCATTGGGTAGTTTACAATGCAGTTATACAGCCCCCACCCCTGCAGTGATCTGGTTACTCAGTTTATCCACTTGGGAAGGATGGAAGGCTGAATGAACCTTTTGAGCCAGCACCCTGGGACTGAACCTGAGTTGCGAGCAGAGTTTTGCCTGCATTATGTCACTTTATCCCAAGGCTTTATTTCCTCTTGCTAAGAGCACCGTTTGAAAAGGTCAGTGTTTCGGACGATAACTTCCAGAAATTCCCCAGTATTCCCCCATTGTGGCCAGTACTGTAGCTTCCTCAAAGGATAGGCCAAATGCTTGCCTTCTTCCTCTCCAGGGTGGCCAAGAATTACTGGAGAGCGAATAGAACCGTGGCTTTGCTAAATATTGTCTTTTAACCCACAGCCTGACGTGGAAACCGTGCAGCGTGAGCATGCAGGTCACATGATTACATGGACCGGTCCAGGCTTTGCCCGCGTACGGGATGGAGCTGGCTTAGCCTTCCACATTGACAACATTCCCTATCCTATGGAATATGACATCTTGTTGCGCTACGAGCCTGAGGTGCGTAGAAGGAGAGTGGCAGATGGGGTGTTCGTTACAGTGGGTGGTTCTGGTGTTATTAATATATTTATTATATTTATATTTGTACTCGTTAACCGCCCGATTTTCCCTCGGGAACTCTGGGCAGTGTACAGCAAATAACAAATACAAGAACCCAATCAAACCCCCATGATAAACAAATATCAGAGCAGGAAAAAATATGCAATACAACGCAAGTAATATGACAACAAAGAATCCGGCAAGAAAAGGGGCAGGGACAAGATGAAACAACCAACAACAACTTACAGATGTACGCTCAGTGATCACCAAAGGCTTCCACAAAAAGCAGGTCTTTAAGGCTTTCTTAAAGAAAAAGTTATATTCTAAATATAAGCTAGAAGAGACTGTCACACCCAGCCCTTGTCGAAAAGACAAGTGGGGAATCAAACTTCCATCCTCTGGCTCTGCAGCCAGATGCGGAAGCTACAGAGCTGTAGCGTCTATAGTGACCGAATGCGGGCAATGTTAGAAGAGCTGAGTTTAGGACATAACAAGCAGTGGCAAAAATAAGGGCTTGGACAAGAATACTCCAATATTTTTGATCTTGAATCTTTGCATAGTACTTTAACTGCTTCCTGCTCAAGATATTTTTATATAATTCCCTACAACAACCTGTAAGAATTTAGTCAATATTAACATCCCTATAGAAACTTTATTTGTTTGTTTGTTTGTTTGTTTGTTTGTTTGACTTTTATACTGCCCATCTAGCCCTAGGGCTATTCTGGGTGGTTTACCACATAAAAACTCAACATAACAATAACATCAGAGTTAAATAGCAAAAATACAAACAACATAGCGTAACAAATTATAACCAAAATAAATCAACAACAATAAACTAAAATAAAAATAGAAGTAGCCAAGTAATTGATCATATAACAACAACAACAAAATTAAAGATAAGCGGTAAAAGAAGGATAGCGTCTTGCTAGGTGTTTAAGAAGTCAGGGAAGGCTACTCTGTAAAATCATGTTTTCAGTAGTTTTTAAAGGTTGGAACTGAGAGTGCTAGGGGAATTTCTGGTGGTAAGCGATTCCATAAATGGGGAGGGCAACCACCGAGAAGGCCCTACTCCTTGTCACAGCTTTCCAGCTTCTCTTGGGGTCGGAACTAGCATGGGTGATCTGGGCAGTTCTTCCTGGGAAGAGGCATTCTGTCAGTGAAGAGTATTGTTTAAATGCCTATAGCCTTTAACGATCCCCATTGTATTAATGATCCCAGGAGCTGTGTATTCTGAGCACGGAATCACTTATGAAACAATGTAACCACGAAAGAAACACAAATGTATTCACAAGCACTCTCTATACACTTACATTCAAAGGCAAACTTTGGTTCAAAAAGAGCAATCTTCCGGTTACAGCCTGAGGCCATTTCCGTCTTGTCAGTGGAATGCCCAACGCATGCGTCAAGGGCACCAATTAGCTTTTAAAGCTTTATTTTAAGTAAAGAACCATTTGTCATACATGATAGTTTGAAACTGTTGAAGGTAACCAGCTGCCCAAGGGGAGCCGATATCTCTCGTGCCTTCCCCCTCCCTAAAGCGCGCTCAAAAGCGTCCTTGCGCTGGTGATTTAAAGACCTACCAAAAGGGCAGACTCACTCCCGAAGTTTTCCCAGCTGGACTTCAAAGGAAAAGCGAGCAATTAGGCTTTTGGGGTGGCGCCAAGGGAACCAATAAGTTGAGGAAGAACTGTCAATTATGTGTATGTTATTTTTGATGTGTGTAGCAGATGCGGATGACGTGTATCTGGAAGGGAGGGGGAAGAAGCGTTTTGAAAAATCTATAAAGTTCATTACAATTCTTTGTTTTGTCAGATTTCTCGCTGGATTTTGATCCAAAGAGACTTCTCAGTTATTAATAACTTAATAAAATCTCTTTCCTCATCAATATCCAAGCTGCCACTTGTACTTTTGTGCTGTCTCAGACATCAAAGCCAAGGGATCGAGTCAATTCCTTACATCAGAAACTGCGGTCCCAAACCATTTAGGGCTTTGTATGTTAACATCAGAAGCTGCCTAGACGCCCTAAGCACATCTGATCTCGCCTGATTTTGGAAGCTAAGCAGGGTCGGCCCTGGTTAGTACTTGGATGGGTGACCACCAGGGAATACCAGGTGCTGTAGGCGCCTGGAGTAGGAACTGGAAAGCCACTCCAGTATTCCTGCCAAGAAAACTCCATGGACATGGGGTCACAAAGAGTCAGTCACGACTGTAACGACACAACACACGCATGTTAACATCAGAACCCTGAAGTTGATGCGGTGGCATATCAGCAGCCAGTGCAAAGCAGCCAGTACGGGGGCAACACGATGGTGCCTTCTAAGCCTTGTTAATAATCTGCCCGCTGATAAAAACCAGTTCAGGCTGCTGACTGCCAACCTTCTACAAGGACATGGCACTTGAAGAAGAGTTAGAAGGGACCCAATGGACGATCGAGTCCAGCCCCTGCCAATGAGATACAGCAGGGAATTGAACCTCCATCCTTTGGCTCCACAGTCTAAGCCACTGAGCTATCCACTATCTCACTTACCTTGAAAAGCCCTGGTAGAGTCACCATAAGCCAGGTCCAACTTGGTAGTACAAAACACACACATTACAGAACGAGAGGTAGACAGACTGTAGAGTAGAAATGAAGTGAGATTTCTGAACTCATTCCTCACCATGTTGATTTTAACCATAGTTCTGCACTTGCTGTTTTGGAGTTCTGGGTGCCTGTTTAGATGCCCATAAGAGAAGCAGCAGAAGTAATTGCTGCTCTTTCTGCATTTGATGTGTAGGGTGACAGGTAAGAAGGCTGTGATTTACAGTGTGATGCCTGGATCTTGGCTTGGTAAGGGTTCTGGTTCCATCTAGAGGTGTATCAGATAATTACACACAAGTGATTTGGATGGAACAAGCCATAAGAGTTGAGAGATATGGAAAACAGCCAAGCGCCTTTAGTTTTTCAAGGAGGGGGGGGAGTATTTTCACAAGTGGTCTCTAGAGTGTTTTTTAATGTTACTTTGCTTGTATTAACGTCTGTTTTTGCAAAATAAATTTCGTAAGTGCAGATGGTTTGGGGTGCCATGTATTTTGTAACCCTGATTGTTGCTCTAGTTCTGTTAAGCCTGCTATGTCTCCCTTCAGTCCACAGAGGATTGGGAAGCTGTCATCAGTGTCACCTCACAGGCTTTACCTGTGAGCCCACGGTGTGGCAACGTGCTACCCTCTGAGCAAATGTATCGACAGAGCCTTCCACACACTTCCAGGTAAGGCTCAGAGAAGGGGCGGCCAGCAGGACCTCGTGAAGGGGCCACGGAGAAGGTTCTAAGGGAGACCCGTGGGCAAAGTGGAATAGAAATCAACGCCCCCCATGGATTCCCTCCTCCTCCTCACTAATTTCATCCCGAATCACTTGAGTGTCATTTTTAGTGTGTGTTCTTTGCTGTTTTGAATACATGTGTGATGTCACCAATAACTAGTATCATGTTGGATGATGAATAGCATGTGAGACTGACAACCTAAAACACAGTGAACCCACTTCCATATCCCCTCCCGTTATTGTATTCTCAAAATAAGAATCAGGGCCAGAAAGGTATTTTGTTGTACAATTTGGCCCCGTAAGTAAGTAAGTAAGTAAGTAAGTAAGTAAGTAAGTAAGTAAGTAAGTAAGAAAGAAAGAAAGAAAGAAAGAAAGAAAGAAAGAAAGAAAGAAAGAAAGGTTACTAGCTAGATAAAATTGGTCACGCCCCTTTGCTTATATTGCATGGAGGCAGATGCTACCCTTCGGCAGGATTTTATGTTATATATGTAGCTGTTTTATCAAACAGTTTTCTTTTCCTGCAGACATGCAAAAGTGACAAAATACTTTTCAGTATTGCAAACAATGGCTGGAAATAGAAGCTGATACCATAGGCATCAAACCCTAGTTTCTAATGATTTGCATTCTGTACTTTGTTGCAGTTGCTTTTTTATTTCATTCGAATACATGCTGTTGGATTGACTGAAGCTTTACTAGTGAAGTGATGGCTCTGTGTGTGTGTGTGTGTGTGTTGTTGTTGTTGTTGTTGTTGTTGTTGTTGTTGTTGTTGTTTCATAATACAATTTGACTAATTTTCCTCTTTGTTGTTTGGTGGATTTTGGTCTTTCTAGATGCAAAGAGAATGGTGTCATTCATTTTCCTGTTCTCTAATTTCATCCCAAACTACTTGCCAACACTGGTGTTTTATTTTTTTGAAACCCCTACCTATCATGCAGGACTTTTGGACAGAGCATCTTTTAAACAGAACAATAGGAGCGGGTTCTCATTCAGATCTGCCTGCTAACTAACAAGCATTCTTGTAGTTATCTGATATGGCTTAGTTATTAACAAAGTAAGACATGCTGTTGAAGGGCAAACACTTGTTTGCCACATTGTGGGGAGAAACTAAGGAAGCATTAAACATGTTCTTGAAAGGGAGATCAAATAAAATAAAATAAATATATAGGTAAGCAAATTATGGCACAGCAGTAGGAATTAGTATCCATTTTGAATCTTTTAAGGGCTGTTGTCTGCATTTGAATTAAGATTGTGCTTTGATTGAAAAATAAAAAAAATTCAGTCAATAATTCTGAATCAAGATTCTTTCTCTTTTTTAACCTTTGAAGTTTACTCGTCTCTTTCTAGAACCAATTGAAAAAACAGACTGGTTTGACATTTTGAATAGTTGCTGTTCTTTTTCGCTAGCATGCAGGTAGCACTGTGAGAGAATCAGGTCTCATTGTTCCATTTAAAAGATCAGCTGCACGAAAACCATCCACCATCCACGGAAAGTTAGCATTTCGCTTCTTGATGGCAAAATTTCCCTTCCCATCTCCACCCATTTGAACTTAGATTTGCCATTGTTATGCTCGGATAAAGGTCTTTGTTCAAGTGCTTGAATCAAATGAAAAAGGAAGAGGAAATTATTGTTAAAAATATGTACAAACACTCTGTTGGACAGTTTTTGAAACTGCACATAAGCAGTGATCGCAAATTCTAACCAATTCCTTGACATAGTAATGCTGCCTAACTATAAATCCAGTGCTCATGAAGGACGGGTTTTATTTTTTTTAAGCAAAATGAGATGCTTGCTTTGGGCAGCAAATGCTAGGAACAGGAGCATCCCTGCTACCAACCCTCCCTATTACCAAAATTCTAGAAACAGCCAGTATTTTAACTCATCTCCATGACCATTCGGTTCTGGCCTGCCACACATCCCATCATGCACCCTCTCAAAAGCCCGTTGCTCTAGGCAGTGTTACCATTGCCAGTGCTGAGCCAACATTCACCTGCCAATTCACCTGTTCCTGGCGGAAAGCTGGGCGGTTAATAAGTATATAAATAAGCAAACAAACAAATAAATAAATAAATAAAGAGCTCCTTAGCATGAAGGGTGCCACATGTGGGGATGTACCAGCTTGTATTTTGCCCTCCTTGTCACTTACTGATGAGGTTCTTCAGCCTTCTCTTTCTCCTCTTTCTCCCTTCCTCTTCTACCCCTTCTTCCTTCCTTCATGAAGTATGCCCAGTGCCTCTCTCACTCCCTCTAATGGTCTTGAGATGCTTCCATCATTCGCCACCAGCTCTATCCTAAACAGGAACGCTTAGGACATGACCCTATTCTCCTGTTGCCTTTGAAGTAACACTTGCAGGATTATTCTTAAACGGTCACAGAAGATTTACCATTGCCCGCCACACATGGCAATGTTCTACTTTAGTTTCTTCCTCTCCAGCACCCCATAAATACATTCCTTAATCCTCTTCATATCTCTATAAACAAATCACATAATGCTGGTTACGGTTAGGAAAGCTCCTTGCAGGCGTATTTCATGCCTCGGGTGGGTAAATATACGCTTTGAAATATCTGGATAAATTGGGGGATTTCCTGGGAAAAGTCACCGCTGCCTTTTTGTTTGTTTGTCTGGTAGTGATCCACGCCGGGAAAGGGTCATGTCGCTCCAGATGACAAAGCCATAAAGCTATCTGGCTAATATTTGGAAGAATGCGGAACCTCCCACACAGTATGAGCTGAGGGCACATGGGGACAGGATGGCCGTAGATGGCGCACTTTTTTGCCAGTTTGAGGAGGGAAAGTAGCCAGCCTGTGGAGGTCTTGGAAATGAACAGCGCAGGCCTACTCCTCTCCTCTCTTGTCTTTCACATCTTCTGCATGGAATGGGAGAGGTTGGAGGTTCAAGGCTAGATGGCCTTTTAGGTACTGCTTTAAATAAATAAATAAGCATGTTGGGCCATGTGTCTGTTTGCCCGTCTCTCCAAGAAAAACGTTGCTTTAGGTATGGTGACCTTTCTCTTTGGGCATGTGGAATCAGGCAGGACCCAGTTCACAGGCATGTCAGAGAAGCAAGGGGATTGGCAAGTTGACTGCTACTTGTTAGCAAACGGCACCGATTTTGAATAGATGCGTTATTTGGCAAAACAAGTCCATGGGCTCCTGGAGCCTGCAAACACTTACACATTCTGAAATGCATTCTTCAGCCTCCTTCTGTCTAGACCAGTGGCTTCTCAACCTGTGGGTCCCCAGATGTTCCTGAACTGCAACTCCCAGAAACCCCTTCCAGCACAGTGAGGGGTGGAGGCTTCTGGGAGTTGCAGTCCAGGAGTATCTGGGGACCCACAGGCTGAGAACCACTGTTCTAGACCTACCACCAACTGCATGCATGGTCTCTGCCTCCCCTGATGAACTCCTCACCCTGCCTTCTCTCCCCAGGTATGTCCTTCTGCCACGGCCTTTCTGCTTTGAGCCTAGGAACCGTTACGAGGTCACGGTGCGGTTCCAGCGGGCAGGTGTGACGCAACGCCACCCAGCAGCCTTCATCCTTGTTGACTCGGTGAGAAACTGCTGCCTGTCTGAGGGACACCTTTGCGCTCCAGGTTGTCCTAAAGCGAATGGTATCCCTTTTCTTTATTACCTCTTACACAGTATTCATCCCAATAAGGGTGCAGGATTTGTGCATAAACCAATTAACGTACAGTTTAGGGAGTCAAATTAGGAGGCGCTCTTTAACTACAGAACAGTATCTGTTGGAATAATACCCATAGGGCAAATTCCTGTTGCTTAGGTACGTATGTGGAAAGCCAGTGACATAAGTTGCAGTATCTTCTCACTGGCAATTAATGAGTCCATGCTGGGATTCGTGAGTGTGTACCAAGCCACCAGGTGCCTGAGAACCCTAGCAGCAACTCCCTAATTGCCAGCAACTCCCTGCCAGCAACTCCCTAATTGCCAGCAAGACCCAACTGAATGCTACATGGTGTGCATAAGTAAGCCACAAGAGTTCAGCCATATATTCTGGTAGTGCTTTAGAACCTCTTAACCTGGACATAGTTCAGGGGCACGTCTGAATCCCGCCCTGGCTACTAATATTCCCTTAGAGTCTTCGCCTTGTCCCAGTCTGGCTGAAATATCCCTGGTGTTTCCTCCTCTTTCTTCCAGCTGGTTCTTTTGCCGCGTGTGACGGAGCTTCCGGGCCTCCATGGCAATGACCCAGCCTCCGTGGAGCGTCGGGAGGCCCTCGAGCGCTACACCTGCCTGGAGGCCTTCCGCATGGCCACCATGCCGGACCTGCCGGAGACCTGTGCACACTTGCTATGCAGCATCTCTGCCCTGATGCATGATGGGGCTCTGCGTGAGTGAAGGGCTGCCTGTGGGTCAGGAACAGAGAGAGAGAGAGAGAGAGAGAGAGAGAGGAAAGGCTTTGTGGTTTCAGGTGGAAGACCGAGGCCATCTTCTTGAACTGGGTAGTGGCACGCTGTGGGAAGCCGTAGTGTGGAAGTTAAATAGGTCCACATGTGGAAGAGAAAGCGGCCTGGACTCTGCAGCCACTGGGCTGGACGGGGAGTGCGGGATTCCCTTATAGCTGAACTCATCTTGGTAGATGATGGACCAGAATCTGTAGACTCTATTTTTTCACCCAGCGCGTTGTTAGTCTATGGAACTCCCTGCCACAGGATGTGGTGATGGCATCTGGCTTGGATGCCTTCAAAAGGGGATTGGACAGATTCCTGGAGGAAAAGTCCATCACAGGTTACAAACCATGAGGGAGATGTGTAATCTCCAGGCTTAAAACCAGGGTACTTCAAGGGCCAGATGCAAGGGAGTGGTATCAGGAGACAGATACCTAGTCTCGTGTGCTCCCAGAGGCATTTGGTGGGGCCACTGTGAGATACAGGAAGCTGGACTAGATGGGCCTTTGGCCTGATCCAGCATGGCTCTTCTTATGTTCTTATGTTCTTATGAAAGAGGAGAAGGTGGGTGCTGGATTCTGTGGCAAATAATTTTTTTCCTGAATTCTACCACCATAAAGAAAGAAAGAAAGAAAGAAAGAAAGAAAGAAAGAAAGAAAGAAAGAAAGAAAGAAAGAAAGAAAGAAAGAAAGAAAGGCTGCTACTGCACTTGTGGAGAACTTTTCCCTTAGGAATTTGTAACGAGGGTTTAGGAAAGCGTTTATTCCTGCTAGCCAGTGTCTAGACAACAGTGATGCATGGAGAGACAGTCTTAAAAAGAAAAACAAAACAAAAAACAAAGACAACTACAAGGCTATGTAGGAAACATACAAAGGGCCATAGATTGAGTAATTTAACTTGATATTTCTTTGAGGCATCTTTGAGTATCTACATATGTTTCCTAAATGATAATTTTTTTTCATCCAGGAGATATGGAAGAAACTTTTATTTTATGACACTTGAGGTAGAGGAGGGAAAGGGACGAACCTCTAGCTTCTCATACAATGGCTGTTTTCAAGGGACACTATAGACTGGCCTTTTTTATACAGGCGTAACTTGGGATTCGAACGCCTCTGTTGATGTAATTTTCTGTTCACAGAAGGAAATACATTACCTCTGTTCACAATTTTTTTTCGTAAGGCATTGCAAAAAAAGTACAAAGGTTGCATTGTGCCCCCGTGCATTTCCGGTTTACAAATATTCTGGAATACGAAATGTCCCTGAAAACACATTAATTTCACAAACCGAGGTATGCCTGTACAGTAATACCTTGGTTAAAAGCATAATCCGTTCTGGAAACATGCTTGTAAACCAAAACACTCTGATATTGAAGCAAGTTTCCCCATAAGAAATAATGGAAACAGAGGATTTGTTTTGGGGTCCCATAGACCACATACAGTGCACACAAAATACCAAATCTCACAAAAGTGGACTAGAAGTCCACATCCACACCATGGTTTAGTTACCTGGTTGTGGAATATACTGCATTTGGGACTAATAATTGGATTTTACTCTGTGCTTTTCATGTGAAAATAATAACATGCAATTTGTAGCCCTATATACACCTGACTAGCTGCCCCATGAGTAGAAATGGTTTGAAAAATAAGAAAGGATGTTGAAAACAAATTAAATAAAAAAAATTCCTAACCTGCACTCTTCTTTGAAAAGTGTTGTGGTTTGTGCAAGAGAGACCTTCCTTCCTCTCTCCTTCCTCTGCTTTTGCAGTTTGCCTGAGATGAAACATTCCAAAGAATCACTCACAATCCAGCGGGGAGGGGAGAGAGCCACCATTGGCTCACTTATGATCATGTGACCTGCTCCACTGCCTGTATTGGAAGACATTGCTTGTTGATCAAGGCAAAGTTTAGAAGAAATATTTGCTTATCTTGCAAAACATTCTTAAACGAAGTTATTCTTAAACAAGAGTATTACTGTACATAAGAAATATACTGGTTATGTACTTATATAATGGCTAAATCCTAATTATATGGTTATATTTCAAAGAATTTTGTGTGTGCAAAATATAAGATCAGAGATATCAGTCTCTGCAACCATAAGAGGTGGAAGCATGCGAATGTTACAGCTAACAAAATGATAGCTAAGATTCCTAGCTTTTCAGAGCAATTGCTCAAATGATGCTGGAAACCATCTTCTGCACAGTATCACTCTTTTGCTACTCCTGTTTGGTCCTGGTGTGAAAAATAATGAACTGACTTTTTTTTTTTTTTGCATTTTGCTGTGTGATGACAACCAAGCCCATTCTAAGATTGCTTGTCAGCCCCAGAGACTGCATTAAGGTAGATAGCATCTGTCCACAGTCCTTTTAACTTGTCCATGCCCCAACTCCCCCGTTGCTTCCAACACCAGTTAGAGTCTGTCCTGTCTTTTTTATGTTTGTGTGAGGTGGGAACGAGATTTTTCTCTCTAAATAGATGCCCCCTTAACTCCTGGCTGTCTTTTTTCCTCTTCTTCTATCCTTAGCTTGCCAGTGTGATCCCCAGGGCTCCACCAGTAGTGTCTGTGACAAACTGGGAGGGCAGTGTCAATGTAAACCCAATGTGATGGGTCAGCGTTGTGACCAGTGTGTCCCGGGCACCTACGGATTTGGACCTTACGGCTGCAGTGGTGAGTAACAAAAATGGCAGGGGTGGACCAGCTGTGCTTCCTACATTCCTTCTTCTCTTTCCCCAGCTGTGCATTAGGCCTACCGCTTACATACAGGCAGCAGAAAGGGTAGCCTATCAATTCCCAAACTGGGCATGGTTGAGGATTGTCTTTCATTAGGTAAGAATTTGCCAAAAGGTTTTTCCACATTCATAGAAGCACAAAACAATAAAAGACTAAGACGGAAGGGAGCTAGGCATGGCATTTTTGAAATTCACGAACTATATCCACCAGAAGGCGACGGGAATCTCACTAGACAGAATCAAGAAACCAGAGTCCTGACATGTGTATCCATGTTTTCGTACATCATGAATTCAGACCCTGGCAGCCAATTCCATGGAGAAAATGGCAGAAATAAGCGGACAGGGTAAGCTCCCCTGAGAGCTGCAAGGGACTAAGGGTTTGGTAGTTTTTTTTAAAAAAAAGAGGCATGCTGTGCAAAACCTAATGGACAGAGACTACTATACTCATAATGCCTTGCAAATTCACATAATGTAGTCCTACCCACCCATTTTCCTTGTCTTCTCCCCAGAATGCAAATGGCTGCTAGAGTCTGAATTTATTGGTTTAAGAATTCAAAAACACTGGTCAGGACTTTGATTTCTTGAGTAAAGCCCTAAGAAGTCTAGCTGGGGAATTTCTGCAGACCTCTGGGTGTTGTAGTTCACAAATTCAAAACTCCGCAGACTTGGGGACTGCAGGGATCATCAAGTCCAGCCCCCTCCCAAATCAGGAAATCCCTACCTAAAGCCTCAGAAAAACCAAACTTTATCTATCAACTCATGGGCTCTGAGTTATCCATGACGGATCAGGAAAGAGATCTTGGTGTGTTGGTGGACAGCTCCATGAAGGTGTCTCCCCAATGTGTGGCAGCAGTGGAGAAGGCCAATTCCATGCTAGGGATTATCAAAAAGGGGATTGAAAATAAAACAGCCAACATTATAATGCCATTATACAAAACAATAGTAAGGCCGCACCTGGAGAATTGTGTACAATTCTGGTCACCGCATCTCAAGAAAGACATAGTGGAACTGGAAAAGGTGCAGAAGAGAGCGACTAAAATGATTACTGGGCTGGGGCACCTCCCTTATGAGGAAAGGCTAAAACATTTGGGGCTCTTTAGTCTGGAAAAAGGCGCCTGAGGGGGGATATGATTGAGACGTACAAAATAATGCAGGGCATGAGTAAAGTGGATAGAGGGAAGCTCTTCTCCCTCTCCCAAAATACCAGAACTAGGGGACATATACTCAAATTGAGGCCTGGGAGAGTAAGAACTGACAAAAGAAAATATTTTTTCACCCAGCACGTTGTTAGTCTATGGAATTCCCTGCCACAGGATGTGGTGATGGCTTCTGGCCTGGATGCCTTCAAAAGGGGATTGGACAGATTCCTGGTGGAAAACTCCATCACAGGTTACAAACCATGATGGAGATGTATAATCTCCAGGCTTAAAACCAGGGTACTTCAAGGGCCAGATGCAGGGGAGTGGGACCAGGAGACAGATATCTCGTGCCCTCCCAGACGCATTTGGTGGGGCTGCTGTGAGATACAGGAAGCTGGACTAGATGGGCCTTTGGCCTGATCCAGCATGGCTCTTCTTATGTTCTTATGTTCTATGTTCTCATCACATGATTGACTCGAGTTAGAACCCAAATCTCTTCCATACTACGAAGCCAACTGCTTCCATTTCTATATGGCCAGGATTTTGAGAAATGAGAATGTTGAAATTCTAATATAGAAGAAGGGCTTTGTATGCTTAGCTCCGTGCTTGCGTTCCTATGTAATCATGGTGTGGCTCAGTTATGGTTGCCACTTCTCTCTTTTTTCTGTGATATTTCTCTTCCTTCCTTAGTAAATATATAGCAGGCAGGTCCTTTCTGTGTACCTGGAATAGCAACGTCTGTTTAATATGCCCAGTGCACAGGGGGTACAAATACATTTCGGTTTATTTCTTGAGGATATAAAGAAACTTCACAGTTCTCTTGATGGAATTATTGGTTGAATTATTCTAGGACTGCCTTTTGGAATATTGTGGCCAGGACAGAACTACTTTAAATAAAGGTGGGACACCCATAATTGAATCCACATCTATTTAGTTCTTATTCTTAAATATTATTTCCAAAGAATTCAGGACTGTGTAGATGGTCCTGTCTTCACCCACCCACCCCATTCCACCACCCCCCCCCCACACACAAGTGGAACCTGGTAGCTGGTCTAAGACCACAGAGTGAACTTCACTGCTGAGTAGGGATCGACACCTAGAAATTCTGGGTTCCGATCCCAAATTCTTACCACTGTACCACACAACACTTATGGAAGTTTTCCACTGTGTCCTAAGGCAACACTGTAACTTTAGTTAAGCCAGGAGGATGCCCCAGGGAAAACAGAGGAATGTTGGCAAAAATGCAGGCAGTAGGAAAGTGAGAAACAGAGGGCTGTATGTCAGTTTGGAATAATTGGTTAAACCTGGGCATGGCTCTAAGGTCACATATTAAAGAATGAGAAAGGAGCTTATCTCCAACAGGGACCCCAGTATCCGCTGGGGATTGGTTCCAAGCCTTCCTGTGGATAATGAAAGCTGTGGATAAGAGAGAATGCTGCCCCCCCCACAACTGCTCTTTTGTGACATGAGCTTGCTTTACAGCTGCTGTTTGTAATAGTAGCTTGCTTTGTGGCTGCTGAATTATTTATTTAATTTTTCCTTTGCCAACCGTGGATAACTGAATCAGTGGTTAATGAACCAGTGGATACAGGGGTCTTATTGTACTTATTAGTCACCTTGATGATTTAGGAATAGCTACCAAGTTATAATGCAGATCGGTACTCCGAAGTTACCTTGAGCCTGGAAGAAAGTGGGCAGAACCTCCTTATTAGGAAGGAAGATTTCCCATACAATTTCCCAGATTCCTCATATAATTATGCTATAGTTAAGCCTCTGCTCCATAATTTATTTAACCTAACAGTTTTTTTAAAAAAGTTGTGAGTTTGTTTGTTTTGGTATTTCCCCCACCCCCCCACCCCCCACCCCCCAGCTTGTGCCTGCTCCCCTGAGGGCTCTGTTTCCAGGATCTGCGAACCAGTCAACGGGCAGTGCCGGTGCCAGCATGGCACAGTAGGACGTCAGTGTGATCAGTGTCCACCGGGGCACTGGGGCTTCCCAAGTTGCCGCCCCTGTCACTGCAACGGGCACTCGGAAGAGTGCGACTCGCACACGGGAGCCTGCCACCAGTGCCGTGATTACACAGCGGGCCGTCACTGTGAGAGGTAAGGACATCCGAGTCACAGGAATGATGCTGCTTGGTGAAGTGGGCTAGGAAAAGCAATGTTGAATATTTCTCTTGAAATAGCTTGATGAGCCCTCTCTGTGTGCGATGGTCTCTTTTGTACAAAGAGATAAGCAGTTTCTTCCTCCTGTTTTCCGCTTCTCAGCTGCAATGCTTTATATTTCATTGTATGATGGTTGGTCCCCCCCACACACACACTCAGGGAGTTGCTCATGATATCTAGCTTGAGTCTCTGATGCCCAGCTTTGAGGGAGAGAGAAGTGCTGCGATTATAGGCCCCATTTAGGAGACAATGAGGAGACTCACAGGCATCATACTGGCAGAGGCAATATAAACTAATCACGAGGAAGAGCCATTAGGTTAAGATGTATGCTGCGAGAGGCCTGTGCTGTGCAATGGAGTAGGAAATGTTACTTCCAGCCTGGTAAGGCCTAGAGTATTTGTCCCAAAGGAGCTGAGTTTTAGCTGCCTAGATGCCCTATGCACATCCGATCTCGCTTGATTTTGGAAGCTAAGCAGGGTCAGCCCTGGTTAGTGCTTGGATGGGCAACTACCAGGGAATACCAGGTGCTGTAGGCGCCTGGAGTAGGAACTGGCAAACCACTCCAGTATTCCTGCCAAGAAAACTCCATGGACATGGAGTCACGAAGAGTCGGTCACAACACACAGCTGAGTTTTAGAACCCGTGATGATGCTTCTAGGATGCTTTCATTGCCCATGCTCTTTTCTGGCTTCTCTTACAGATGCTTGGATGGTTACTATGGAGATCCTGTCTTGGGATCGGGGCAGCAGTGTCGTCCGTGCCCTTGTCCTGGATATCCAGGATCTCGGCACTATCACGGTATTTCCTGTTACACCGATAGGGAGACGAACCAGATTGTTTGCCTGTGTGCTCCAGGTTATACAGGTATGGCATATTCTAAGGCAGGGGTCCTCAAAGTTTTCAAACAGCGGGCCGGTCCACCACGCCCCAGGCACCACTGGGGGGCGGACCACAGTGGGTGGGGGAGCGGGGGACCTTGCCGTAGCCCTCCCACTCTAAATGCCCCACTAGCCAGCGTGCCAATCATCTGGGCGGTAGTTGGGGGGAGTGGGAGAAGCGACATAGCCCACTGCTTTGAACTGCCTCAGCAATAGAAGCAGCTACGGAGGACGGCTTGCTCGCAAAGCAGGGGTAGGTGGGGGGTTGCAATTGGTCCCGGGGGCCGGATTCAGGACTTTGGGGGGGCCGCATCTGGCCCCGGGGCCTTAGGTTGAGGACCCCTGTTCTAAGGCAAGGCATAGCAGTCGTCACAAGACGGCTGTTAACTGGAACAATTTAAGGCTCAGAGTTGGGCATACTCTTGTCCTGTAAAAGAAAAACCCCCCAGGGCAACCCCATGGCCCTTTCAGAGTGCTGCTGTAGCCACCTACATGCAGCTCGGGATTTACAAAACAAAAACATATGCTTCTCCAGATATGTCTGTGCTTTGTTCAGTCTTGGGCGGGTGCCGAAACAGGAGGTATAGTTGGTCCCTAACAGAATTTCACATACAGCAGTGGTGTCCAAACTTCAGCCCTCCAGATGTTTGGGACCATAACTCCCATAGTCCTTTGTCATTGGAAATAAAGGCTCGGAATTCTGGGAGTTGTGGTCCAAAACATCTGGAGGGCCAAAGTTTGGACACTCCTGACATACAGTATGTGGCTAGTGGGTCACAGATTGTGTAGGTCTATTGTATAACCTGACTCATCTTCCTTTCCCTTCTCTAATTCTAATTCTAATTCTAATTCTAATTCTCTCTTTCTTTCTCTCTCTCTCTCTCTCTCTCTCTCTCTCTCTCTCTCTCTCTCTCTCATACAAACATATCATTAAGACTCTGAACCTACCTCCTATCAGGTTTTTCATTCTTGGCTTCAACTCTTAACAGTCATCCTTGAGCCCCAGTTTCCCCCCACCCCCATAATTTGCTGAGAACAGTTCAGGAGTCGTGGTTGTATATGCAGCCGTAGGGTAGGGTTAGGCGTGGGTTTCCAGATTTCCCAATCCACATGCAGTGTTTTCCATGTTTTGAATGGGATACAAGGCAAGTTTCAAGTCCTGCTGAGCATCCACCAGAGAGGAGAGAAAGGGCAATTACTGAGGGGCTCTTGGAGGTACTTGGTTCTCCATTCCCAGGGATAACTTCCCCTGTCTTTTGACAGGCCCACGTTGTGACCGCTGCTCCCCGGGCTATTTTGGAGCCCCCGAGGTGGAGGATGGAGCCTGCCGCCCCTGTCAATGCAACAACAACATTGACACCAGTGACCCCGAGGCCTGTGACCCCCACACTGGCCAGTGCCTGCGCTGCCTTTACCACACGGGTGGACCCCGCTGTGCTGAGTGCCAGCCTGGTTACTATGGAAACGCCGTTCAGCGGAGCTGCCGACGTGAGTGGGGCAGTGGCTTGGCCTGGATTGTGATGATGGGGAGGGAGGGGGCATTTGAATGGCCATGACCAGACCAAAAGGCCTCAAAGCAAGATAATATGGTAGGCCTTGAATGCGGGCAGCCCATTTTGGGTGTGTGTGTGTCAAGAGCTGAGCCATGAATATTGGTATAAGACACAGTGTGACTAGAATATGTTAGCTGGAACATAGGCATATTTACACCTCAGCACATTATTAAGATGTATTATTTCTAATGAGTCCCAGGGAGTAGCTTAAGAACTAGCAGGAATGTGGAATCGATACCACTCTCTGCGTTTGCAGGATTGGAGAACATTGTAAAAGCTTATTTGAAGGACACCTCTCCTGGTAGCACTGAAGTAATAAAGTCTAGGGATAGTCTGTAAATCTTTCAAGAGCTGCTCATGGAATCTATATTTTTTATTTATTTATTTATTTATTTATTTATTTATTTTAGAGCTATACCGCCCGTCTTCCAGACGGAACTCCAGGCGGTTCACAACAAAACAGACAATAAACCAAACTTATAACAATAACATCAAAACACACAAATAAACAGGTCATTTCTCAGCAGGTCATTGTAAGATGCAAAATGGCCTTCTGATTCGGCTGAGATGTATTGCTTGAGGTCCACAAACTTCCATAAAATTACAGTATTTTTCCATATATAAGATCATATTTTTGTCTTAAATTGTTAGATTAAAAATTGAGGGTTGTCTTATACTAGGGTGTAAGCCAAGGAGAGAACCATGCAGTTGCAAAACTAATTTTGGGTTGGAAAAGTGGGGGGTTGTCTTATACATGGGGGGCATTCTGTAACTTTTAAGATACCCAGTTTTAATCAAGGCAACATTCCCCAGCAAAATGCTTATTTGTCCTGCTTTTGTAACCGGGGCAAAAAAGTTTTAGAAAGACTTAGGATTTCCCCAGATGGTTCTAAAGGAAGCACATCAAAGAAATGAAACAACCACCATGGTAGATGGATTGGTTTCACAACTGTTCCTTTATATTTAATAATGTGTTTCACAGCCTGCCCTTTTGTGCAATTTTCCTCAGAATTCAATAGGAAGAAACCAAGAATGCTCATTTTACAGTACCTGGAACGTCACTGTATTCCTGTGCAGGACTAACTTCACAGGTCTTAGGCGTATTCCTAGAAAAAGTGGGAAACTCTTCCTTGTATCCACGTCCTAGCCCTAACCCTAGCCCATGCCTTCCTCTTTTCCTCAGGCTGTACCTGCAATGAGCAAGGCACACTGCTCACACACTGCTCCAAAGGCATTTGCCACTGTGACCGAAATACAGGAAATTGCCCCTGCCGTGCCAATGTCGTGGATAAGAACTGTGACAGATGTGCCCATAACTTCTGGGGCTTTGGCAGTGACTTGGGTTGTCAGCCTTGCAACTGTGACCCTGCCCATTCATTACGTCCAGACTGCAATATGGTAAGTGATCCAAATGTTGAAAAGGTTGACCAACAGAGAAGAGCTACCAAAATGTGAGCGCCTAAGATATTATGCCCTGAGTACATCCGATCTTGCCTGATCTCAGAAGCTAAGCAGGGTCGGGCCTGGCTAGTACTTGGATGGGTGACCACCAGGGAATACCAGCTGCTGTAGGCGCCTGGAGTAGGAACTGGCAAGCCACCCCAGTGTTCCTGCCAAGAAAACTCCATGGGGTCACAAAAGAGTCGGTCACAACTGTAACGACACAACAAGTGGAGCATGGTGGCTCAGTGGGCTAGAGAGTGCTGAAACTGTCGGCTGCAAAGTCAGCAGCTCAGTGGTTCCAGTCCCAGGTGCCTGGCAGTGGACTGAGCTCCTGCTGTTAAGCCCAGCTCCTGCCAACCTAGCAGTTCAAAAGCATCTAAATGCAAGTAGATAAGTCGGTACCGCCGTAAAAAAAGTTGGAAGGTAAACAGTGTTCCGTGCACAGAAATACATTCAGCCATGCTGGCCACATGGCCATGGACTTGCACAACACTGGCTCTTTGGCTTGGAAACGGAGATGAGCATTACCCCTAGAGATGGACAGGACTAGCATGCATGTGCAGGGGGAATCTTTACGTTTGCCTTTTTATCCTCGTATAAAGCAGCATCTTTCACCAGCATTTTTCATCCTGTTCAGTTCACTGGGCAGTGCCACTGCCATGCAGGCTTTGGAGGACGGGTTTGTTCTGAATGCCAAGAAGATCATTGGGGTGACCCCGAACGGGAGTGTCTAGGTGAGCATGAATGGATAAGGCAGGTATTTGTATTCCCAGCTTCATACAGTGCATAGATATGTTTCAAGATTGGTTGTGAACACAAGTCAATGTGAACATTGTGAACATGTTTTAATGTTCTAAGATGACTCTTTTAATTGCCTGTTCGTAACTTGAATATGTCTTAAATGTTCTGGGCTGTATGCTGCCCTCATTATTGTAAGCCACCTTGGGTCCTTTTCCAAGGAGAAAGGTGGGGTGAAAATATTCAAAACAAATAAATAAAATAAATAAGCATTTCTGCTAAAATTAGAGAAGCATTACAGGTTTACTCTTTTTACAAATAGGTTGCCCCTGTCCCAGATCCTAATCTTTAGTTCTTTCTGTTTACATCCTACAGTAATAATATGGTTCAGAGTATAGATGTAGGACCCATACCAACCCCTTGACTCCCGTATTAGCTTGACTCACATGGTAGCTGCATATGCGTGTGGTTGCTGCCTTTGTTTTAGACCCAGAATGACTTTACCCAACTTGTAAGACTGGGATTAGATTTAGTGAACTTGGATCTTGATCTGATTAAGGCCTTCTCAACTTGGAAAGAAATTATCTGGAACAAGTCTAGCTGCCCAAATTCATGCAGGATTCCACCTGGAGCAGAGGAAAGTGTCCTACATGAAGGGCAAGGAAGCTGTGGGTCTCTAGATGCCGATTAACTGCAGTTTCCCATCATTCTTCACCATTGGTCAAGATGGTTGAAACTGCTGAGATCTGGACTCCCAAGAATATCTGGAGGGCCACAGATCCCTCAGGCCTGCCCTAGATGTGAGATTATTCATTCTCGGGCATAGGGGCTGATGTCTTGGTGGATGATATATTTGTAAACTGGCCTACTGTTTCCCACTGGACTACTGACTACTGGGGCCACTGGCCTTTCCTTCTTTGGTGCAGTATCTAATCTCAAATGTTCCATGCAAGACACAGATCTTCAGCTATACGCAGCTTCTTCAGATTTAGGCCGTCTACTTAGCTTCTTCGTAGCAGGCTTCAGTAACGTTACCATCTTCTTGGGTGGGGGGGGGACCCCTTTCATATCTGTCTCCCCCTGGTCTTGTGGGAAGAGCTGTAGTTCAAAGGTAGAGCACATGCTTTGAAAGCCAAAGCCCAGGCTGGCCCCATCTTTGCTGTCCTTCTGCAGACAGGCTTTCCTTGACTGGACAGCTGTCTGAGCCAGGCTTTTTAATGGATGGTTGCACCTTAGTGCTTTGAATGTGCTTTGGCATTGCTTTTGCTTACTGTTTCTCAGCATGGTATTTGTTTGTCCCTTTTTAGTATTTGTGTACTCGCTGTTGTTAACTTTACATACCGTCTTTTAATGATGTAAGCTCCCTTGGCTCCTTTTTAAGGAGAAAGGTGGGGTAAAAATGAATGAATGAATGAATGAATGAACGAACAAATGAACGAACGAACGAACGAATGAATGGGGGCTGACTTCAAACCCTGGCATCTCTAGGTCATGCAGGGCAGGACCTCAAAGTCAGCAGAGGAAAGGCAAATCTGGATGGGATCATGGGTTAACTTTGTCCTGTTGGTCTCCCTAAACTTTTTTTCCCTTTGCCCAGAACTGCAGGACTTACGAGATAGGCAGAATTCATTTGCCTGATAGTAATTGTACTGTGTTCAGATCAAAATCCATTTCCGGTGTATGGGTGGACCATGGAATATGTATTCCACCACAATTGTCAGTGTAGCCTGCTGCCCATAGTGTAGTTTCAGTGAAGACAAAGAAGACTTATTTGTTCCAGAAATCTATTTACATATTTACACTTCATATAGCTGAGTAACTTTACATCCAAGATCAGCATTCAAAAAAACAACTTCCAATCCTTAAGTTGTAGAAACATCCAATGCAGATTCCAGCTTGCATAAAGCAACAATGTGCAAAGGCAACTTCCAAGCCTCTCCAGCTTGACAACTCTTTCCTCTCTCTCCACTTTCTATTATTCATCCATCCATCCATCCCATTTACATGTGCTCCTACATCTTGTATATACAGTGGTACCTTGTATAAAGGAATTAATTAGTTCCAAATGAAATCATGTTAAGCAAATTTTCCTTTATACAAATTTCCCATAGGAATGCATAAAAAACGGAGTAATCCCTAATCATGACCATTTTTATGTTGTACAAATGCAGCCCATAGGCAATTCTGTTAAGCAAATTTCCCCTATCTCCGGAATTTTTTTTATGTTGCACAGATTTTATGTTATACAAACTGTTATACGAGGGTCCACTGTATAATGCTACTGTCCAATCACCACTGTTACTTTGTGTCCCATGACTTGGTACCTAGCACCGAGAACTTTGTGTCTTCTCTGCGTGTGCCATTACGTCTCCTTTCCTGCTTCTGAGACCTTGAGTCTCTCGCCTCTCATCAAGGACAATCTAGACGAGGAGCCTCTTCCACAGTTGTCTCTCGTCAATTTAAAAATTCCTCCAGCATGAATATGCTGACAACATGCTCTGACAATGTCTCAGTTCAGAACTGGCCTCATACATCCTTTTGGTTCTTTGTTAATGGTAGTTGATCCAATACTGGCAGCCCTGGAAGCCTGCTTCCCAGTCCATTGAACATAAGAACATAAGAAGAGCCATGCTGGATCAGGCCAAAGGCCCATCTAGTCCAGCTTCCTGTATCTCACAGTGGCCCCACCAGATGCGTTTGGGAGCGCATGAGACTAGATATCTGTCTCCTGATACCACTCTCTTGCATCTGGCCCTTGAAGTACCCCGGTTTTAAGCCTGGAGATTACACATCTCCATCATGGTTTGTAACCTGTGATGGCCTTTTCCTCCAGGAATCTGTCCAATCCCCTTTTGAAGGCATCCAGGCCAGATGCCATCACCACATCCTGTGGCAGGGAGTTCCATAGACTAACAACGTGCTGGGCAAGGTGATCCATCTTTGCCTACGACAGTGGTTCTCAACCTGTGAGTCCCCAGATGTTCCTGCAACTGCAACTCCCAGAAGCCTGCACCACTTGCTGTGCTAGAAAGGATTCCTGGGAGTTTCAGCTCAGGAACATCTGGGGACCCACAGGTTGGGAACCACTGGCCTAAGAGGACCAGGAGAGCTGCTGTTTTTCTCCTACCTCTCGAGGGACCTGAGCCTTTTCCAAACGAATGAGCTTTACAGAGCTGGGAAACATTAGGTCAAAATTAATTGATTGACCTCAGTGTGGAAACTGTTTGGTTAGCGTTGATGATGGCTTTAATGGTAATCTGAAAAACAATGTGCTATGCTAATTGGTAGCAATCCCTAAGCATATCCAATCTCGCCTGATTTCGGAAGCCAAGCAGGGT
>JAHTLZ010000015.1:3089744-3126771 GCA_023846285.1 Phrynocephalus versicolor
AGGGTCGGCCCTGGTTAGTACTTGGATGGGCGACCACCAGGGAATACCAGGTGCTGTAGGCACCTCGATTAGGAACTGGCAAACCACTCCAGTATTCCTGCCAAGAAAACTCCATGGTCATGCAGTCACGGAGAGTCGGTCACGACTATAACGACGCAGCACACACACACTAGTAATGCACTAATATAAAAAAAACTGAAACAGACTGGCTAAACCTCCCCCTGCAGAATAACAAATTAAAAATAGGATTAAACACTTTATTATTCAGCCCTTTAATATTGTCATTGTTTAAGTAACAAGTTTCTCATAATCAGAGTTTGAAAATTCCTGAATTTGGTTTTAGCAAAGGAATTTTTGAAAAACGAATCATTGCCAAGCACTGAGTCTTTTCCTGGACATGACCTCTACCTTACCTTCTACAGCTTGTGAATGCGACCCTGCAGGGTCTGAGAGTCTCCAGTGTGACCATCTTACTGGGCAGTGTCCATGCCGAGATGGCTTTACGGGGCAGCGCTGTGATCAGTGCCGGCGTGGCTTCCAGCAGAATTTCCCCCATTGTTCCTCCTGCCACCCTTGCTTTGCTCAGTGGGATGGGGTGCTGAACCATCTCTGGGAGCAGCTGCAGTGCCTCCAGGATGCCGCGCAGGCCCTGAAAGAGGGCGGCCCCATCCCCGAAGCCAGCGACAACCGCATGCGCCACCTGGAGAACAGCCTTGGCCACGTGGAGCAGCTGCTGGGGGATGGAAGCAGTCTGAGCACCCCTCTGCTGCACCAGCTCGGCAGCCTTCTGGCAGATATCAGGTAAGGAGGCATGGAAGGTGTCAGACACGGGTTGGGGGGGCAGAGTAGAATTGGGGATGCAAAAGAAAAGAAAATTGCATAGTTTTCACTCTTTGTGTCCACACCAAGAACTGGTTAATACGTATTCATTAGAACTGATTAAAGAATCAAGAACTGATTAATGTGTTTAAACTGCAAATCACATCTTAATGTAATTGTGTTTGTGTTTGCTGTTTATTTTAATTGCTTATGTTGTTGCTGTTTGCTGTTAAGTAGGTGTTGTAAACCACAACACATGTGTGGCCTTGCTGCAGATGGGTGGCATAAACAAACAAACAAACAAACAAACAAACAAAATATTTGGGGTAAAGGATGGCCATAAAGGATTTGTGAGTCAGTAGACTTTAATTGAATAGCACAGTCAGGGCCTGTTGTTTCATGCTCACACAACTATACCTTTGGAGAATTACACCTATTCTTGAAATGAAGTACAGTCGTCCCCCTACCGCATTGTGCCCCAAATATTGCGGTCCCTCTGTATTGCGGGATCTCCCACTACCCCTCTCCACTTTGGAGATGGTAGCCCGGTGAAGGTCCTGGCTGCAGAAGTCTCCAGACCCAGCCGCGGCCACAGCAGAGGCCTCTGAACCTGACCCGATCTGCGGACGCTGTCACCGCGATGGCATCCCTATATTGCGGATTTTCGTTCATCAAGGGAGGACTGGGGGACTACTTGATAACCACTCCTAGAGTTCCCTACTTGTTCTCCATAGTTACTTACCAAGACAAGCTGACATGTATCCCTCGCCAGGGCTTGAGAGGGAGTCAAGTTTTTTCTTTTGAAGGAATGTGTGTTTTAAGTGCGTGTGTTTGCCTGCATTCCTGAAGGATATCTGAGAGGGTAGCAGCTCAAAACACATACAACTGTTTTCCCAGGTGAAGTACCTGGGGTCGTTATATCCTGGATATGGTTCTGGCAGAGCCACAGTTATCAGCCTCGCTATTAATTCGCTTTCACTCATTCAGCTGTAGTTCAAATTAGCTTTTGACTTTCAACCCAAATGAATGGTGTTTGGTGGACTGCTCTGTTGAATATGTTATATAAATTACATCCATAAGATTATTTCTGTCTGAGAAGTGAGTCTACTTGTTGAATTGATACCCACCCCCCGAAAAAATCTAAGTAAGGAAGTCTGTTTCCAGATAAGTTAGATGACCGCGGTGAAAGTCCTTGGTGAAAGAATTTAAAAAGGCCTGCATGAAGAAGGAAATTGGAGCAGGGGAAGAAGATAGAGCAGGATGGTAGCAGATCAAATGGGTTTCTGATCTGAGCAAATCCAGCCAGGCTTGCTGGAGTTGGTATAGGCCAGTGATGGGGAACCTTTTAGAGACCGAGTGCCCAAACTGTGATTCAAAACGCGCTAATTTTAGCAAAGTGCCAATACAGCAATTTAACATGGATACAGGCGGCTGTGAAGGGGTGATGTCGGGTGCCCACAGAAAGTGCTCCGAGTGCCACCTTTAGCACCCGTGCCATAGGTTCGCCAACACTGGTATAGGCTATGTTTTGTTTCCATGCTTTTTAATTATCTTTGCTTCAGATCTCTATACTTTTGAATTGACTTTTTTTAAACATTGAAGACGTCCTGTATTGAATTTAAATTTGAAGTACAGTAGACCCTCGTATAACAAATGGTTTGTATAGCATAAAATCTGTACAATATAAAAAAATTCCAGAGGTAGGGGAAATTTGCTCCACAGAATCATCTATGGGGCAAATCTGTACAACATAATTAGGGATAACTCTGTTTTCAATGCATTCCTATGGGAAATTTATATAAAGGAAGATTTGCTTAACATTATTTCATTTGCAACGAATTAATTACTTTATACAAGGTACCACTGTAGTTTAAAATAATAAGAGAGCATCTTCGATGGTGGGAATGCATAGCAATATATATAAAGAGATGGGCATGAAATGAACAATTTTTCATTTTCGTTTTCATTTTTTCATTTCGTTATGTAACAAAAAACGAATTTTGTCTCTAAAATGAAACGAAACGAACAGAAACGCCAGAAATTTTGTCATCCGTTTCGTTTTCATTACGGCAATTCATTGAATTGCTTTAAATGCTAAAAAAAAACACAAAAATTGAAATAAATGGTAACGAAACGGTAACGAAACAAATGAAAACGAAAACGATTTTTTTCCAAAAAAATCACGAAAAACGAAAATGAACCGAAACGGACCCCCTAAACGAAAAATGACAAATGAAACACATTTTTTTTTTATTCGTGCCCATCTCTCTCTATATATATATATTTAATGTTGCCTTTATATTCCTACCATAAAGACCCCCCAGGGATGATTCCCCTGCCCTGTTTTATGCTCCTTGAAGGCAGGTAGGTGACTGTGAGGTTGGAAAAGAGTGCCTGGCCCTTTGAGCCCCCTGGCAGAATGGGATGAGAGGCATGACAGGCTGTTTGGTGTCTTTTCTCCACTCCCAGAGCCGATATGGATGAGCTGTGGCAACAGCTGCAGGCCACCGACTCCAACCTGGATGGCACAGAAAAAGACGCGGCAGGGCAGAGGAGCCGCCTGAATAAGCTGAGCCGGGAGCTGGGCGACCTGAACCACACCGTCAGCTACCTCAGCAGCCAGATGGGGAAGGTGGCCAACGCCAGCTTCAATGGTAAGAGACACGGGGGAACCGTCTCCGTGCAAGAGGAGAACTCCCAGGCCGAGGGAAACCCCTCCCCCACTTTTCCTTGAAACATGTCTGGTTTCCTTGTGCCGGCAGAGACTTTCCGCAGCATCTTGGAGTCCTTCCAGTTGTCAGAACTAGCCCAGCAGCGAGCCAACGCCTCGGTTCACGGGCCCGGAAACCCGGTGAGCCACGCCAAGCGCACACGCCAAGCCACCACCGACCTGTTGAGACGTAAGGGGGATGCCTTTCAGAAGACGGCCGCTGCTCACCGGGGATCGCTGCTTGACATCCAGGGAGACACCCGTGGTCTCGGCTTAAGTGGGATCAGTGAGAAAGTGAGTTCCTTTGGGGAGGCAGAGGGGGGGCAGAGAAGCGAGGAGAGCAGGGAGGAAATCTTCTCCAGAGGATTGGGTTCGGGGCCTGGTTCCTTCCCTCGGGTCCCTTTTTGACCTCCCTGGCTCTTCTGCCAGAGGAGAATGGGATCTGGCCAGATGCCTGCCTCTCTGCCATGCTCCTGAACTGCTGCCTTGTTCTAGATCTGTGGTGCTTCTGATGAAGAAGAAGGAGGAGACGGCTGTGAGCCCTGCGGAGGAGCTTCCTGTCGGGACAGCTCAGGTCAGCGGCAATGTGGGGGCCCTGACTGTACCGGAGCACTTCCTGTCTCCACGAAGGCACTGCAGGTGGCCCAGAACAACTCGTACCAGTTGGAGACGATGGCACAGCAACTGGGCACCATCACTAGCAAGGTACAAGCTTAGCGCAGGGCCATGAGAATTAAAATTGACCTCGATGGGGAGGGAAGGACCCCTCTGCCCTGTCTGATTATGGCATGGGTGGCACATAAAGGGTTTCTGAGAAAGCTGGCTTCTTGTTTACAAGTAGTGTGTTGTTTGTTTCCACGGGGCTCCTACCAGTAAGAGTGCCGGAATAACTAACTAACTTAGTGTTTGTCTGAACTGGGAGTAATAGTTTATAGCTTTCAGATAAGACAGGAACTGTAAGGCAAACTTTAGCTTCCGATTCCAGCTTGTTAGGAAAGGGACACACCAGGAATCCTATTTCAGGTGTAATACCAGACAAGCAGGCTCTGAAGGTTTCCTCCTATGTTGGAACTGTTTTCACTAGCCCAGAAAGGATCACTTAGTGGCCTTCCAGCTGTTGTTGAGCTGCCATTTCCACCATTCCAAAATTATTGGCTGTGCTGGCAAGGGCTGATGAGAGATGCCGTTCATGCCAGTAGCTAACCTTCTAATACCTTGTGGTTTGTGAGACATACGTTATAGTGACTTAGTGATGTTGTATAGGAGACCCAAGACTAGTCGGTTGTCTGCTTGCCATTACATTTGGCAAATTGTTTTCCTGCACCACAACTCCCAGAATCCCCCAACCAATTGGCCCTGCTGACAAATAAGTGGCAGATAATTTGGTCCTCAGTGCTTGGTGTAGGTCCACAGGAGCATTCCAGTTTTTTCAACCTGTGGTGCCGGGTGCAACAAGCACTTACATTTTATATTCTGTATGCAAACGGTTGCTCAGACAAATTAGCCAGCTGCAACTCTAGCAAATTCTGTAACAAACTGAGTGATGAAAATCAAGTAAATTTACAAATCATTTCTCATATTCCCAATTAGCCTGCTTCAAGTTTTAGTAATTTGAGAAACTTGGGGAGTTAGCAAGGATTTGGAAGGCAAAAGTATGGATTTGGAGACTGGCCACTAGACAGAAGACTCTGAAAAGTCCTATCTTCTGAATAGCAGAAGCACCGAACAACCTTATTAGTTATCCTTCCAAGCATTCCTTTGCACTAGTGAAAGCCAGAATGGTGAGCAAGTATTCATTTATGTACCTATAGCCCTTTCCTTGTGCAAACACTTGTGATGTCATATGTCTATCAGTTTCCAGTGCCACTCTCTACCCTACCCGGGCTTTCTAAACTAAGCTTCAATTGTAGGTGCAGGAAATCCAGGTGCTGGCTCAGGATGCGAGGAGTCGTGCCCAAAACACTTTGGGTCGTGCTCAAGGTGCACAAATCCGTGTGGAGAAGTCAACTGCCAAGCTGAGAGAATTCATCCAGAAGATAAAGGACTTTTTAGCAGGTACCTGAGGATGGCTTGCACTCAACATAAATGTAACAGGAGTAAGGGGAAAATGTCACTGACCCAGTCAATTGGTTGCCTAAATAAAAATGCAAGTTCTGCAACAGAGAGTCCAAGAAAGGTGGGAGTCTCTGGAAAAGAAATTCTAAAAGCACAACTACAATCAATTCCAATAAGAAAAATAGGTGGGAAGCAGCAAAAAAGACCAATGGGATTTCACAAAAAGTTCTGGGAAGTCAAGGGACAGGAAACAGAGAGTAGCACGAAATGGACACTTATTTAAGTGGAGGGAGGTAAAGAGTGGGGTCCCCCAAGGTTCAGTACTGGGACCTCTGCTTTTCAACCTCTTCATAAATGATCTAGGAGTAAATAGCAAGGTAGCCAAATTTGCTGATAACACTAAATTATACAGGGTAGTAAAAACTGAGAGAGATTGTAAGGAGTTCCAGAGGGATCTCTTGACACTGGGGGAGTGGGCAAACCAGTGGCAAATGAGTTTCAACATTAGTAAGTGCAGAGTGATGCACAATGGGCCAAAAATACAACACAATTACATTTATAAACTGATAGGGTCAGAAATCTCTGCAACAAACCAGGAAAGGGACCTTGGTGTCCTAGTGGGCAAATCAATGAAGGTGTCAACTCAGTGTGCCACAGCAGTGAAAAAAGCAAACTCAAGGCTAGGGTTCCTTAGGAAGGGTATAGAAAATAAGTCAGCAAGTGTCATTTTGCCTCTTTATAAATCTATGGTGAGCCCCCATCTGGAGTATTGTGTCCAGTTCTGGTCACCATACCTCCAGAAGGACATTATGGAAATGGAAAAAGTGCAGAGGAAGGCAACCAGAATAATTAGGGGATTGGAAACCTTCCTTACCATGTGAGGCTCCAATGGCTGGGCCTCTTCACTCTTGAACAATGGCGCCTAAGAGGTGACCTGACTGAAGTTTTTAAAATCATACACAGTTTGGACAAAGTAGATAAGGAAAAGCTGTTTTCCCTATTGCACAACACTAAAACTAGGGGGCACTCCATGAAACTTTTGGGTGCTAGATCTCAAACAAATAAGAGAAAGTACTTTTTCACCCAGAGGATCACTGGAAGAAACCAAAAGCACAGTTACAAGTATCAGCAAAACCGCAAGTGAGAAGGATCTCCATAGATCATAAGCTGAATATGATCCAACAGTGTGATGTGACCATTAAAAAGGTAAATTTTGGGCCGCATTAACAGCAGTGTAATTTCCAAATTGTGTGAAGTAAGTTCCGAGGAGAGTGACAAGGATGATCAGGTGCTGGAAAATCAAGCCCTGTGAGGAAAGTCTAAAAAAATTGGGCATGTTTAGCCTGGAGAAGACCAAGGATAGCACTTTTTAACAATGGGCTCAAGTTACGAGAACAGCTTTCAGCTGAATACAGTGGACCCTTGTATAACAAACAGCTTTTATAACATAAAATTTGTACAACATAAAAAATTCTGGAGATAGGGGAAATTTGCTTAACATAATTGCCTATGGGGAGAATCCGTACAACATAAAAATGGGATCACTCCGTTTTCAATGCATTCCTATGGGAAATTTGTATAAAGGAAAATTTGCTTAACATAATTTCATTTGGAATGAGTTAATTCCTTTATACAAGGTACCACTGTACCAGGAAAAACTTCCTGAATGTTAGAGCAGTACAGCAGTACAGTTACCTCAAGAGGTGGTGGGTACATCAGCACTGGAGGCATTCAAGAGAAGTTTGAATAGCCACCTGGCAGATATCTTTAGATTTGTATGCCTGCATCGAGTGGGGTTTGGACTTGATGGCCTTGTAGGCCCCTTCCAATTTCACTATTCTATGATTTGCAAATATTCTGATACAGGGTTATTTACAGTGGTACCTTGCATAAAGGAATTAATTCATTCCAAATGAAATTCTGTTAAGCAAATTTTCCTTTGTACAAATTTCCCCTAGGAATGCACTGAACATGGATTATGGTATGGGGCGGTATATAAGCAGAACACTTTTTAAAAAATCCCTAATCACGATCATTTTTCTGTTGTACAGATTCGCCCCATAGGCGATTCTGTCTCTGGAATTTTTTTCCCTTTAAGTGGATTTTCTGTTAAACAAGCCACTTGTTATAGGAGGGTATGGAGAATATGTATATCTTGTGCTGTATCACTATATTTCAATTTAAAATAATTTGGAAGTTTAAAAATATGTGAAACAATGTACAGTAGCATTTTAAAAGAGGGTGGAACCTCTAAAAACAATGTACTGATTTTAAACAGTTTAAAACGTATAATAAAACAATTCATGTAATTTAAGACCAATTAAAAACTACACCTATAATGGAACTCTACTACTTATTCAACCCACAATTTTTGCATCTTAAATTGTGGTATGGATTTTTAATGAAAAATAAAGTGTTGTTAGTGGCCATTGGAACAGGTGGGCGCCATGTGCAGGTGGAGGGAACTAGATTGATTGACAGACAGGGTAGGGCAGTTATAAATGTAACCACTTACCTCCAGCAGAGATTTGTCTGCTCTTGTCTCCATAGAGGAAGGAGCTGATCCTGAAAGCATTGAAGTTGTGGCCCAGCAGGTCCTGAATATCTCCTTGCCCAGCAGCCCCACTCAGATCAGCCATTTGATTACGGAGATCCGGGACAGAATTGGGCAGCTGGATGGAGTGGACGTCATCTTGAATTGCACACTCCACAATCTGACCCACACAAAAGAGCTGCTGGAGAAAGCAGAACAGGCTAAGTAAGTCTGTAAGGAAAAAAATAAATACAGTACACATCTTTGATGAACCTGGAAGCTGAGTCATGGCAACTGGACTTCTTTTATTCAGAGACTGAAACGTTTCACCGCTCATCCAAACAGCTCCGTCAGACAGAAGAAAACTAGTTGCGAGCCCTCCATATCGCTCCTTTTGTGTTTTGGTGCTGGGTCCTTTGGGTGGATGAATCTCTGCCTTAGTGTGTTTGTGGGTTTGAAATAAACAGGGATGTGATGTTTGCCAATAATCCTTTTAAGCTTTTCAGACACTCCAGCCATGTAGGGAATGACCAGGTTCTTCTGTCGGCTCTGGGTCTCAGGTTGATCCCTTGTTCCTCTGGGTTGGGACACTGCTTTGTTGAAGGCCCACTTTGGATATCCACAGGCCTTAAGTGCTGTCTTCAGGTGCCTGTCTTGCTTCTTCTTGGCTTCTGTGGAGGTGGGGATGCTCCGTGCTCTGTGGCTTAGGGTCATGATGACTCCTAAGGCAGAGACTCATCTACCCAAACGACCAACATCATAAAGCAAAAGGAACAATATAGTCTATGCAATTCAATGCAGTTGGGAGTGTGCAGACCTCTACATTGGAGAAACTAAACAGCTATTGAATAGGAGGATGGTCCAACATAGGAGGGGCAACAGCTCAGAACCAAAATCAGCAGTACACCTCCACTTGAAGGACAAAGGGCACTCATTCAAAGATGAGGATGCACACATATGAGACAGAGAAGATAGGTAGTTTGAGATAGGTGGGTCAGGGAAGCCACTCATGTGAGTATTGAAAACCCCTCTCTCAACAGAGATTAGGCACACTCTATCTGCCAATTATCAGGCAGTGATTTCAACAATAACCAGACAAATCAAGAATACTTCACACCTCCACCAACAAGGCCATAGCTAATGACTCATATGGGTGTTGGGAAGGTCGTAAAGGTGGGCCATTGTCCAGCTAATTAGCCTATTGTCCAACTAACGAACCTCTTCAGGCCATTTTTCATCTTATGAGCCTATTTCAAACAATGGTGACATGAGGTCAAAGTGAACTACAAAATGGAGGACTCACAACTAGCTTTCCTCAGACTGACGAAGCTGTTTGGATGAGCAGCAAAACGTTTCAGTCTCTCAAGAAAAGAAGCCCAGTTGCCATGGCTCAACTTTCAGATAAACTCACCTGGATGACTGAAGAATCTTCACAGACAGATCTTTGATGAACAGCGTTTTCTATAAATGAAATTATAAGAGGCACACATTTTTATATTACCAAAATTTGTTTGTGTTGATCTGAACACAGTCCTTTACATGGAAAAGAAACAGCTCTCTGTCATTTTCTCATAGCAGCTTGTGATATAGCAAAAGTTCTGTATCAAGTGTGAACAGGATACTTGTGGTTCCTTCTGTAGGGGAACAGGAATCACGTGTCTTTGAATCTCTCTTTTCCGGGAAATAAAATTGTCATGGGTCCTTATATACTTGCTTTCCTTCTGCACTTTTGCTTCTGGAGAGTTTCCCCCATTTTAATGCTAGTTAAATGGCAGTTGAAGGCCTTTGATTTAGAAGACACTGTTTTGGGAATGAGTTCTCCATAGGAAGTACTGTGGTGCTAATGTCCTTCCACCAGAACAGATCCTCAAATAAAAACAAAACTGTCAGCAAGATTGGAAAAACATGGAGAGGGAGGAAAGAAGCACAGACCTTATTAGAGTGAGTCTCAACTCATCCAGTCCATGGAGGAAAAAAACTGAAAGAGCCAATGCAAAAAAAAAAAAAAAGGATACCTCTTACCTGGAACAGGCTGTGCAGAGTTCCATGCTTCAAGTGCACCCTGGAATCCTAAAAGGAACTCAAGGTGTTGGACAGGAATTGTGATCAGCTGTGTCTTAAAACAACTGCATAAGTAGTGTCAGGACTTTATTTATTTATTTACTTATTTATTCAGAGTATTTTTCCCCATCTTTCTCCTTGAGAACAGGGAATCGAGGGACATCTTACAGCCTTAAAAGATAACAATATAGCTGCAAGAGAATGTGAGCAGTTAAAGAGAAAATAAAAATTCCATGTAATCATTCACGGTAGACCATCCAAAAAGGAGATATAAACACAAAGTTTTAAGTCTATGTAATCATGTATGATAGATTCATATATACATAAAAGCGAAAGCTTGTTTGAAGAAAAATAAAGCAGATATGGGGCCCTCCTGGCCTCTAGTGGGGGGAGTTCCAGAGTCTGGGCACAGCAGCTGAGAAGGCCCTTTCATGTGTTCTCACGAGACGTACCTGTGAGGGTGGCGGGATGGAGAGAAAGGCCTCTCCTGATGACCTTAACACCTGAGCCAGTTCATACTGTGAGATTCGATCTTTTAGGTAGCTAGGACACAGGTCGTACAGTGCTTTGTAGGTTAAGGTCAGCACTTTGAATTGTGCCCAAAAGCTGATTGGTAGCCAGTGGAGCTGCTTTAATGGGGATGTAATGTGATCTCTGTATCCCGCCCCAGTCAGAAATCTGGCTACTCATAAGTGGCCCTTGTTAGCTGGGAACTTATAAAAGTTTGCATTTTTTTCAAGTGACCATTTACAGTACAGTGGTACCCCGACTTACGAATTTAATCCGTTCCAAATGCATGCTCTGGTCGAACTACTCTTAAGTCGGAGTACCTATCTAAAAAAATTGAAAAAAATAAGTTAAAACTGAAAAAAATGAAAAAATATTTGTAAGTCCAGAAGACCATATCTAACATTTGTAAGGAGGCAATTAAAATGCCAACAGTTTTTTGCTCTTAAGTTGGGGTACCACTGTAGTTTCTTTTTCGGCTATTTGGATGATTAGCCATGCAGCCTATCAAAAAGAAAAAAAATAATAGATGTAGGAGTGTGTCCTTATTAATAAATTAATAAGCTCCTCCTCATCGTATTTGCTTTTTGTAATTAATAGAGATCTTTATAATCTGGTCTAATCTGTTTGGAAATTTTAATTTAAATATTGCCTCTCTCTCTCTCTCTCTCTCTCTCTCTGTGTGTGTGTGTGTGTGTGTGAGTGAGTGAGTGAGTGTGAGCGTGTGTGTGTGTGAGAGAGAGAGACTCTGAGTTTTGTGTGTGATATTCTGCATTTTAACTATCAAAGCATGTTTGTTTATTTGTTTATGTTTATGTTTGTTAATATTCTGCCTCCTAATTGGTCTTTGAGGTATTACAATACATTCTGTCTCTATACCCAGAGAGCGAGCAGAGGGTGTTCAGGCAACAATCGCAGAAACCCGTACAGCTCTAGGAAGTGCAAAGAATAAAGTGAGTGCAGCAGAACAAGCAATGAAGAATGCCAAGGCGGCCATCCGAAATGTGGAAGGCGGAGTCAGGCAGGTGAGAGGAAGGCTGCCATCTTATAGCCAGTCCGCTCGCATTTCTTTATATGTTATTTTGCCCTGTATGCTGGACATATTTCTTTCTGTAGTATATTAGTTAAATTAGAGATTATTTACACTCCTTCCACTCTGAAACTACACAATTTTAAGCTTTCTTGCATTCTGCACATCAGTTTCAGGCGAGGTGCCACCAAACATGTCTAGTTATTTAAAGATTTTCCTTAAAATACATTCTTAACATTACCAGCCAGTGATCTTTTGGGAGACCTGTGTTACCACATTGAGCCTGAATTGGAAAGCAAAGCTTGCAAGAGGTTCGGTGCAATAGAAGAAGGCAGCCGACTGGAATTAGAACTCAAAAGCAAGACATGTTATTCATGGGTCCTGCTCAGTTGTTCTATCATGAGTGATGGCCATTTGGAAAACAGCTTAATGTTAGCTTTTTAAAATGGAACTTGCAATTTCCTGCAAAGTTGGGAAGCTCACAAACATTCAAATCATGCCACACAGCAATAGCATTGGTGCAGATTTTTAATTAGATAAAGGGCTGAGCACACATCCCCAAACAGTATTTAGTTTAAACGTCAGCTCATAGTTCTTCAACTATTTTCAATTAGCAATGAATTATGTGGCTACTTATATTAAGTGCACTACACTGGTATCATATGTCAAGTCATTTCTAATACCAATGTGACAAGGTGGCCATTATGTCCTAAGAAAACATAGCAGTGCCATCATAAATATGTTAAATCTCTGCCATTATATCTTCACTTGAAACTACAACCTAATTTTGGAACCAGTCTGGCCATCTGTGAAACAAGAGAAAAGCAGGCCCTGGAAAGCTCACAGAGATTTAGTTGTCTGGAAACAACAAGTTGCAACCTCAGTATGATGTAAACATGGGAGCATACCTACAAATATGTTCAAAACTGCAAACCAAAAGTAACCTCCTTGCTATGTAAAAACATAGCTCTGTTCACCGGCTATATACAGTAACCCTGTACTATTTCGCGGTTCATGTACTGTACTGCAGTCCCCTATATCGCAGACTGCAGTACATGCTGGGGCTCCAGCTGATTAGTGCTGAGGTGGGGGAGAAAAACCTTTATTTTCCCCACCCCAGCGTCAATCCGTTGGAGTGCGACCCTTTTAAAATGCCTTCCAGTCACGGAGGCATATCTACCTCCATGACTGGAAGGGGTTTTAAAAAGAGGTGCGCTGCTTCCCCCTCCCCCACGGGGGATCTGGAGAAGCAGCCCTTTTTAAAATCTCTTCCAGTCCCGGGTCCTCTCCATTGAAATACATTGCCTCAATGCATTTCAATGGTGAAATTTTCCCCCATTGGAATGCATTGAGCCAATGCATTTCAATGGAGATTGCGGGGGGGGGGGAGTGCTGGCCCCAATCCGCGCCAAACAGCTGATTCGTGCTGGCTGGAGGAGCAATGGCACCTGCAGCAAGTGCGGTGGAACAGATTATCCACCGCCCTTGCACAGGCTGCTGGAAAGCTCTTTAAAAAGTCTTCTAGCAGCCTAGGGAGGCAGCAGTGGCACACTGCCCCCCCCCCAAGGCCCTACCCGACCTGTATCCACATATCGTGGATTTTCAGTCATCGTGGGTCGGGTGGGTCCCTAACCCCTGCAATAGGCGGTGTGGGGGGGTTACTGTATCTGCATTGTTTTCCCTTGCTGTTAAACCAAAGTGAGAAGATGTCCATGAATGGTGTCCCGGACAGACGTAGCTCTTTTATAAGAGGTTGATGTTTTTTGTGCTTTGTGGTTTCCTTTTTAACTCAGGCTGAGAACCGGCTCCAGGCACTGGCCAACAAGGAACTGCAGGCCGAAAGACATCTTGGAGGGCTAGCCCAGGATGTGGCCGCTTTACAGAAGAAGTCTCAGGCCAATCGGAAGCTGGCCGAGGAGGCCAAGGGAAAAGCTGAGCGTGCGACAGCTGCTGCAGGCAGACTAGAAAGTGTAAGACTCTCCGTTCCTCTAAATTAGGGGCCACACACAGTCCCCAGTGCTTTGTGTGTGTGTGTGTGTGTGTGTGTGTGTGAGTGAGTGGCTCCAGTTTCCATCCAGCCCTTTGCTACTGCAGTAACTTGATCTCTGTGTTCCCAGGAGGTGGAGAAAGTGATGCTGAGATACCAGAAGTTGCAAGATGAATTGGGGAAACAACCGCAGGACGTACTTCTCAAGTTGAAAACCCTGAGGGACGAGGCCCAGAGTCTCCTAGACAAGGCCAACGGCAGCAAGAGGAAGCTGGAAGGTAAAGATGCGGGAGGGATGATTTTGGGTAAAATCTCAACATGTCTCTGTGTGTGATATCAATATATCCATATTAAATAAAAAGAAGGAAGAGTTAAGTCATAGGAATGTCATGTGACTGCAGCCTGTTTCATCTCTTGACCTGGTAACAGAAGCAACAGCTGCGGAACAACCATGGAAGTTCTATGTTAGGACTTAAATGGTATAACGGTTTAGCAGGTGGTCTAGGCATGTCGCTGAATAATGGGATGGCTGAAGGTTTACAAGACATTGCCTCTGAAGGCGTCAGGTGTACGTTGGACACCAGAAGAATAAAATAACACCAGCAGTAAAGCAGCTCCCCACCACAGCTGCCCAGAGATTAAGCCATAATGAGCCTAAAACACTTTGTGACAAGTGTGATGGACCTCAGAGATGTGTCCTCTCCAGGCTTAAAACCGGGGTACTTCAAGCGCCAGATGCAGGGGAGTGGTATCAGGAGACAGAGATCTAGTCTCATGTGCTCCCAGACGCATCTGGTGGGGCCACTGTGAGATACAGGAAGCTGGACTAGATGGGCCTTTGGCCTGATCCAGCAGGGCTCTTCTTATGTTCTTATGTTCTTACCCTGTGCTTAGGCACTAAAGCCTCTTGAGCATTTTCTTCCAGAGACTGGCAGTAACAAGTTGCAAGTCATCATAGAATTCTGCAGTTGGAAGGGAAGGGATCCCAAGGGCCATCCTATCCAATATCCTGCCAGTCCATTGTTAAAGCATCCTTGGTAAATAGTTATCTAATCTCTGTCCAAAGTGTCCATTGAAGAAGGATCACCCATCAAGGATGTCTATCCAAGAGAGTTAGCACATTGAATCCTCACTGATTCAAAGGGACTACATTAGTTGTGACCTATTACTGGATATCAGCAATTGAGTGGGGAAAAGGCGATATTATTGGTATAGTGACCAATGTTTTCTAGTGGTGTTTGTAAGTCATCTTTAAAGGGCATTGTTATGCCTTTTCACTATATTTTTTCAACATTTATGTTACCTTACTGTCATAAGGACTTTCTTCCCTCAAAATAACAGAAACACAGTAAAACGTGCAACACGTTATGCTCTATAAATGATTGATTGATTGATTGATTGATTGATTGGAGTAACAGAAGAGAGATACTGTACTTGTTAAATATAATAGTGAAGATATATGATTTTTTTAAAAAAAAACATATTTCCCAATTTTGGCTTGCAGTACATTTTCCTCTTCCACTTGTATTGGAAAAACTACTGTTACTTCCATGATGGTATATTTTCAGCTTCTGAAAAAAAAATCTTGCCTATTCTTTCAGAGTTGGAGGGCCTCTTTGAGACCAATGAAAAAGAAATGAAGGACAAGGCAAACCACCTGCAGAACCTGGAGAAACAAGTGAGCGACCTCCTACAGTATATCCAGGACAAAGCCACGGCCTATGCAACCTGCTAGGTTGGTGGTGGTTTCTGTCACCAGCCCATTGGGCTTCATTCCTGCCAGCTTTGGACTCTACCTTGGTAGGGCCTGTCAATTTGCATCTCCGACAGACTCCTGTCTCTGGGGCTTCATCTGAAGATCCAGGGCCATCATGTAACTCCGTTCATTTCATGTTTAGCTGAAAGCCCCAATGGATGAAATCTGGGATCGAGCATATCAGGGGGACTCAAGTGTTAGTATTTCATAGACACATAATCGTGTTGTGTCTGATCCATGGTCTATCCCAGGTCTTTAGAAAAAAATAAGAACTGCTTGTCTTGGAGTGTATCTTTTAGAAAGAGAGATTACGTCCAACCCTGCACTGTGGGGTGATTTTCTTCTGGGCAGCCTCTTCCGGCTCTTCACAGGCTCTTTTGATGTGGCGCCTACGGTGGATGCCAAGGAAACAGAATTCTACCTGTTGTTAAAAAAAACTAGTGCCCTTGAATGTCACATGATTCTTTTATTTCTATCTCTTTAGCTCCCTGAGCAAGAGAAGCAGCATCTAGTCTCGGCTTCTTCTGCTTATATCTGAGGTCCCAGGGCTGCTGCTTATTGTTAGTAGCAGGAGAAGGATATCTAGTCTCGTGTGCTCCCGGACGCATTTGGTGGGGCCACTGTGAGATAGAGGAAGCTGGACTAGATGGGCCTTTGGCCTGATCCAGCAGGGCTCTTCTTATGTTCTAAAGTTCTTATGCTTCATCCCTTTAAACTCTCCCCGTAATGAATTAGATTTTTTAAGCTAGAAGCAGTGGCTCCTATCCCTGGGTCCCCAGCTGTTTATGGACTACAATTCCCCCAAATCCTGGCCATTAAAGCAAATGGTGAAGGCTGATGGAAGGTTGGGTCCAAGAACATCTGGGGAGCCAAGGCTGAGAACCAGTGAGTGAGACCAAAGCTGTCGTCATCGCCAGCGTCTCCTCAAAAACCCACACCGGGGAAAGGCGTGTCTTCCTCTCAAGATCTGGAAGTCCTGCCTAAGGCCTGTTCTCATATTCATTGGTTCAAGATACTCAAGACCACCCCTTTTCTTAAAAGGGTGACACAAAAAAAACTAGAAAGCATCTGTATCACCAGGAAGAGTGCGTTAGAATGGAATCATGTTCAGGGCCATGATGCCTTTCTCATTACCAGACAATGGGTTGAAAATTAATTGGGAAATGAAACTGTCTTCATCTTATTCCTCTGGTGAATCTCCCCTGATTTCATTCATCACACAGAAGCAAGATACTATGCAACCTGTGATGCTGCAAAACAATGTTGGAAGGATAACCAGATAATTATCCTTTATTTCCTAACACTGCTCTACTTCTAATTGTGAAGCTGCCATCTCTTCTGTTTCTGTCTTAACATACAAAATTCCCTCACTAACCCTAATGACATAAACATTTGGCAACCTGATCATCTTTTATTAATGCCCACCTCTGGCCAGCTGGGCTCACTGACCAAATGGTGGGACTTGCCCTGAAGGGTATAAAAGCGCTGTCCTCTTGACCTTATCAACTCCATTCATGGACTGTTTCTACTCAATCCTGCCTCCACTGCTTTGTCCACATATGTAACCAATCAAACAGCTGCAAAAGAGGTGGGGATCATGGCCTTTCAGATGTTTTCGGATTTCGACTCCCATCGGACATTGCCAGCTACAGTCCAAATGCTTCTGAAGGGGGAGGTATTGTTCATCCCTGAAAGGTTTTCTTCTCGGGTCTTCCTTCTCTGTGTGTTGCGTTGTTACAGTCGTGACCGACTCTTCGTGATCCCATGTCCATGGAGTTTTCTTGGCAGGAATACTGGAGTGGTTTGCCAGTTCCTACTCCAGGTGCCTACAGCACCTGGTATTCCCTGGTGGTCTCCCATCCAAGTACTAAGCAGGGCCGACCCTGCTTAGCTTCTGAAATCAGGCAAGATCAGAAGTGCTTAAGCCATCTAGGCAGGTCTTCCTTACATCTCCCTATTCCAGTCTGGCAGAATCAATTTTATAGTTCTCTGTTTGTAGGTGGTAGCATAATTTGCTCGAGATAAACAAGTGTCTCTATCATCCCCGAATCTCTAGATCTTAGTACAGACAGGTTATGTTCTAAGCAGACTTCCCTTTCCCTCACTGGTTCCCTAGTCCCATGGTTGATGCTACGTCATGAGGAAGAGTGGTCATGCCCAGTCTCAAACAGCCACTCTGGTTGACATCCTACGTGTACAACTTTGATCATCCTTTTATGGTGGTAATAAAAACTCTACCTTTCTGATTTTCTGCTATGTGTTTGTCCCTCTGTGTGCTTTGAAGGAGGTGGACGTTAGGGATGAAGGATGTCTTATGACCCAAGAACTTTAAAACGGCAGAAACGAAACAAGTGCTACAACTGTGGGCTGGATCTTTGCCTGATCTGATTGTTATAGGGTGGCATTCTGGGGCTGTTCTTGCATTGAGACCATTTTGAGTGGCCCCTGGGTTGAAAAAGGTCCTTGAGCCTTTAATAGTTGCAAGGCAGAAAGAAATGAAATGTACATGAATACCTTCAGCGCTGATGCAAGTAGAATCAACATCAGAATTCCCCTTGACACTGTCATGGGCATAGAAAACAAGGACAGATTAAAAGTGGGTGACCAATGTTGTCACAAGCAACTCCTAAAAAGAAAAGTAACACATAACACATTTCTTCCCAGCTGCTTGGTGGAAAGGGGAAAACACCCTGCCTTATGCGTCCTCTCAACAATTAAATGATAGGAGGGAAGAAGTGGATACCATGCCCTGAGGTCTCCAGTCTCATGCTGGTGCTGATTCCTCCAATTTTACTACCTTTTTCCTTTCTGCTCCTCTTCTGCTCACATAGCTGAGTGCCTAAAACCTGCTATGCACACACACACACACGCACCACTTGCAAGATATGAGTGATGACCTCTGGCATTTCAGTGAGGCTCATTCTGGCTTGTGTCCATCCAGATTTCTGAACCTCATTAATGTTTATAAAATCAGGAACTATTTCATCAAAGGACTGTAGAACAAACTGGGCTAAGCCTTCCTTACAGACCTGGCCAGAAAGTGGCTGCCTTAGTCCACTTGAATACAGTTTTAAAAATAGATTGTTTTGCAAAACATGTAGCTCATATTTTTCCAGAAGAGTACCAAGCATAGAGGAACTCTAAATGTGCGTGGTTATAATAGTATGTATGGAGTATTTCTCCTGCCCTTATATGTAGTGCACCAAAACACAACATATTAATGACCCTAGGATTGTCATATCTGTAGTGGATATGTAGCACAGATGGCACTCAACATGAGTGACTTGTCCAAAATCACACAGGTTTCTTATGGCAGTTGTAAGGTTTTATGTCATTATCTCCCAAAGCCTGTATCAAACTCCACAAATAGGTTGCAGGTTTTTTTGTTTGGCAGCTTTGTAATTTATTTTTTTAAATATGAAACAATCCTTTTAAAACGAGCCACTCCTTTGGAACATTTTGCCACCCTTTTGAACTGGGTGGGGATGTTTGGCTTCCTCCGTTTCTAGTTGTATAGCATCATAATAACAACGGCCACCAGTATCAGCATAGCTTGATCAGTCTCTCCCTTCCTCCAAGCACAGCGAATTCATCACTGGATTTCCTTCTGTGAGTGGAATTGTAGTTTTATTGCTGGAAGACTGAACCCCACATAAAGAGGGAAAACGGTGTGTGTGTGTGTGTGTGTGTGTGTGTGTGTGTGTGTGTGTGTGAGAGAGAGAGAGAGAGAGAGAGAGAGAGAATACATGAGAGAGAGAGAGAGAGATGGATGAACAAGAGTGGAGAGACATAAGAATGCAGGCTAGTGGCACTGTGAGGATTCAGATCAGAACGGTGTGTGTTTTTTGACTCTGCATGGAGAAGAGCAAGCTAGGAAATTAGAAAAGCACATTCCAGCCCAGCTCCCGGGCCTGCCCACACTGTGCGTGAGAAAATCTGGAGCAAGATTGTTCCACATCTGGAATGGGAGTCTTTTAAGTCCATCTAGTACTGAGAAAGAGTGAAAGAGAAAGAGGGAGAGAAGGAAAAGAGATGAGCTGACAAATCAGAATGTCAACCAGCAAATACAAACAGGTTCTCTGGCATAAGGCTTCTCTTAGAACAAGACTTGAAACAAGGCACAGTACTGTATTAGACTAACTTGGAGCAATTATATAAAGCTGAACAAGTGATCATTTCTAGAGTCCAGCAGATGGAAATCAGGTAGGGGGTTTGAAAGGGAGACAGACATGTCCTTTTTAGGATGTCAAGAAAAAGGTTAAACTGTTTTGAAGGCATGGCATCCTTCCCCTCCCATTCATCCAACCTTGATTCTGGCGGTGGAATGCAAATGAATGAGCCTCTCCTTCTCTATTCCTAAGCAAACATAGTTTTCATGGGCAAGTTATTACCAATTTGCAGAAGTGTAAAATCTAATTACAAAGACAAGTAGAGGTATAATATCTAATTACAAACATGACATGAAAACTCAGCTTGTAGGACCCCCCTACCTGAAATTCAGAGTTGATGCTGGAGAGATATTTAACGTGTGCTGTGAAAAATGTTTATAATATTATAAATATTATATTATAATATTCATATGTGCATCAGATGTGCCTTTGTTGACTTCTGATGTATTTCTGTTGCTTTGTTAATTAAAACACATGCGAAGAAAGGTCAGGTGTAATATGTGGAATTTGGTGGATGGATATGATGACCCTTCTGTTCCAAAAGAAGGTATAATTCTGTATTACAAGGGAATTCCTTAATAAGCAGGTTTCTCAGACCACAAACATACTAGAAATAATCTGCAATTAGAAGAAATAATCTGCAAATCCTTAACTAAGGAAAGGATGAGGCTGTCACAACAGGAGCTTCTCTCAACTCTGGGAATATGCAAATTCGCTTAGTCTGTCCAGTGACTGTTCTTCAAGTTTTATGCAAGCACCCTTTTAGAAGAAGATCTGGTTTCTCAAAATGCCAAAGGCCACCTCTCCATCATGAATGTGTTTTAGCATGCTTTTATTATTAATTGTGGGCTATCTCTAGCATATGTTTGTGAGCTCAGTTTGGTCAAGCCTAACATGGAACTAAGCTTTTGGGATCATGGTGATCTTGAATTCCCTTCATCTATGTAAAAGAAGGCAAATATGAGCAGACAATCCCTTTCATTTACATAGGTCACCAGTACTGAGGCTCTACTGTGACCTTTTTTGCCACTGAGGTTCATTTTGAAAGAGAGACTGTGTGAATGTATTAGTTTGCACTTACACGTGTGTCCATGCTTCAACAGATGGAAGGAAGGATTGTTAGAGAGAAAGACAAACAGACACACATGACAAAGATTTGTGTTCCTTGAGGTAAGGGAGTCCTGCCATAAAATAAGCGATGCCTGGGGCACTAAGTGGACATTGCATGTTCTATAAAGAATAGAAGAACACAGGAGTTATCCATACTGTACTCTCTATGGCAGAGCAGTTTCCATAGCAACCATTACCACATGGTTCAAGGACAGTATAGGCCTAAAAAAAGCCTCCTCTTGTCCATTCATTTCAACCAAATTTTTCAACCAAATTTTGCTACTAAGCAAGAGTTGAACATGCAAAAGAAAAACTCTACTTGAGGTACATACATTATTTTTTATTTTTGGCACATCCAGATTAATAATCATTTCATTGTGTGCTTCCTTCTCTCTCTCCAATAAAACCATGTAGTTTCTTTTAAAGGAAACCCTTATCCTTTCTATAAGCATGCTGAGTGAAGAGGGTGAGTCCATGTTTGAGTATAAATATGAAGAAATATGAAATGTATGTCAAGTGGTAAATTATGTAAATTTTCAGCTAAATTGTTATCCATTTTAGAGGATAACATAGGAGGAAAAAACTGACAGGAGTTTTTTCAATGACAGGAGAAGTAGCATCTGTTAAAAACATAGAAACAGATCTCAAGGTCAGATGGAGAAAACATCATAGGAAAAATTCAGCAGAGTGTTTTGACAGTAAAGTAGAAGAACTGGGACTTGGTTCTCTTCTCTTCTCATCTCCCCTACCCCAACCCCACTCTATGGTGTCAAAAGCCTCCTCTGGAGGGTTCCTCAGCCCTCAGAAACAGTTTTTCAGGGTGCATAATGGGGGGGAGGGGAAATTGAGTTTCTTGCAGAAGCAATGGGATCAACAAAAATCCACCACTGGATCCTCATGGTCCTAGTTCAACAAGACTAGAACAAGATTTGTTACCTGAGACAAAGATGTTCCATGTCCAATTGCCGTTAAAATCCAACCGGACAAGTAGTTGAACCTTGTTTCAACACTAGTAAAGGGACTACTTCCTCCAACCCTGGAGTAAGCAAGCCAGTTTAGCGGGATAAGATATACAGAGAAACTTCCAGAGAGCTGCATCAACCTTCCACCAGCACCTGCTCCCTAGGACAGCAACCACACTGACTGACAGTTACTTGGATGAGTAGTGAAATGTTTCGATCTCACAAGAAAAGAAATCCAGTTGCCATGACTCAACTTCCAGATATTTTTAAGTGCATACACAAATTCAAAGGAATGTGATCCCCAGGTGTCTTGAAAAGATGGATTCTAAATCTTGGTTTTTAAGGAAGTTCCAAAAAGTTACATCTGGATGTGACTACATTGGCTTAAAATATCTAAAAGTTATCTTGCGGGATTATTATATCACTTCATCTCATGCACTCTTTGTATTGTTGTTGTTGTTCAGTCGTTCAGTCGTGTCCGACTCTTCGTGACCCCATGGACCAGAGCTCGCCAGGCCTTCCTATCTTCCATATGGTCAAATCCATATTGGTTGCATCGATGACACCGTCCAACCACCTCATTCTCTGCTGTCCTCTTTTCCTTTTGCCTTCAATCTTTCCCAACATCAGGTACTTTTCCAAGGACTCCTCTCTTCTCATGAGGTGGCCAAAGTACTGGAGCCTCAGCTTCAAAATCTGTCCTTCCAATGAACATTCGGGGTTGATTTCTTTCAGGATGGATAGGTTTGATCTCCTTGCAGTCCAAGGGACTCTCAAGACTCTCCTCCAGCACCACAACTCAAAAGCATCAATTCTGCGGCTATCAGTCTTCTTTATAGTCCCGTTCTCACTTCCATGCATCACTAACTCTTTGTATTACTGAGTCTCAATTGAACTAGTCTGATTTGGTGCAAGGGATATAACACATTAAATACTTTGATCTGCCTGTGGGTCTGCTCTGACTCTGCCTGCATTCTGTCCTTGTTCTTAATTGTCTTGTCTAAAGCGTATATTTTTCTGAACTTTTCTAGTGAGAATTTTGTTTTTGCTTCTTCAGTTTTGCAAGTAATAATTTTACTCTTTTTTAATTCCAAGTGGCATAGGGCAGGATCAGTGTTACAGATTTACAGAGTTAATTTTTTCTGCAGTTGAAACATCCTGCTCATCTCCTTTGATTACTATAAACTATAAATCTTCTGCGCAATAGGTTGTCGTGGCTTGTATATCCAACAATGAAGAAAAATAACGAAGTAAAAAAAGCCCCAAAAGTATGCAAATATAAGAAAAAAAGAGGGGAAAGAAAAGCTCGCATAATGTTTGTATGGAGAACCTAAAGTCTGCAGATGGAGGGCAAACCACATATGAATAATTACTCAGCAAGCCTCCAGTACATGTGTGATACAGCGCTAAAGTAACAAAAAAAAGGGAAACAGGCCTAATTGCTAAGATTAGTATGGATTAACTCAATAGAGCATACATCTGAGTAAAGATCGAATCTCACAGTATGAACTGGCTCAGGTGTTAAGGTCATCAGGAGAGGCCTTTCTCTCTATCCCACCACCCTTACAGGTACGTCTCGTGGGAACCCATGAAAGGGCCTTCTCGGCTGCTGTGCCCAGACTCTGGAACTCCCTCCCACTAGAGGCCAGGACTGCCACATCTCTGATGTCTTTCCGGAACCAGGCAAAAGACCTTTCTCTTCAGGCAAGCTTTCCATGAATTTCCTTGGACTCCCTATTATGTGTCTTTTATATGAATCTATATGATCACATAGACTTTGTGTTTATAACCACTTATAACCTTGCCTGATTGCATTGACACTATGTTTCAATGTTACTTTACTTCACTCATAACTTTTACATGGATTTTTTACTTGCTTTTTAACTGCTTGCGTTCTCTTGTAGCTTTAATGTTGACTTTTAATTATGTAAGATGTCCCTCAATATCCTGTTCTTAAACTTAATAGTATCCAATAGTATCCAAACAATTATTACAAACAGAATTTGCTGTAACTTTTAAATAAGATTTAGTTGTAATTGTAAGGAACAAATGGATTAACAATCCTGAACTGTTTACTATTAATCAGAGGTATAAAATTTCCAGAAATTTTGAAACTCAGAAACCCCTCACTGGTTTTTTTTTCTGGGGGGGGGGGGGGGAATGGACATTTTTGGAAAAATTGAAAAAAAATGAAAAAAATCACTCCCCACTCCCTTTTACAGCTTGAAAGTCATTCTGTTACTTTAGGAACATAAAATATGACTATGCACAATTTGACTTGGCATAAAATTATCACAACTGGCATATTAAAATGTAGTTTATCCAAAAAATTATTACAAACAGAATTTGCTGTACCTTTTAAATAAGATTTATTTGTAATTGTAAGTAACAAATGAAGTAACAATCTCCTGAACTGTTTACTAGTTTATGTGGAACAAAGAAACCTCTATAAACAATGTTTACAAATCCAGAATTAACAATTAATATTTCCTCTTTACAGTATTAAAAAAGAATAAAATAAAAACCTAATTCTCATAAAAAGAACTTAATTGGCGGGAAAGGTATAGAAGGAAGTGGGACTAAGTTTCAATGAATGCACATGAAATTTAATCAGAATCATTTTTGTTGCTCTGTATTTTCTTCCAGTGCTTTGCAGCCTAGTGAAGAGAGAACAGAACCAAACACAGCCACCCACATGCAAAAACAAAAGGGAAATATTTTTCTTGTGACAATAGCAGCATCTCCTAAAGGAAGAAATGCATCTTGTTCTTGCATTGAGAGTTCACTTTGTAATCTAGGACTTGCTTGTCTCCAGTGCACAGAAATTAGAATAATCTGATATTATGCATATTTTTAGAAATGATTTGGAAAATATTAGAATACCCTTGCCTTAAAATATTTTATTCATCATGTTAAAATAAAACATTCCATGATAATTTTTTCCCAATTTTTCGGAAAGAAACCCAAAAGGCTTCAGGGAAATAAACAAAAACAAAACAAAACATTTTTTTCTGAATTGTTCCAGTTTTATTCCAGGCCGTCACATCTCTAGTCTTAATTGCACTGGACTGTATATTGTCCCTCACTACTGTAAGCTGCCTTGGGTCCTTTTCCAAGGAGAAAGGCAGGGTAAAACTACTCTAAATAAATAAAAAACCAAATAAAGATAATTAAGTTTTCACTGTGTATGTGGTTACATTGTTGTGTGTGTATTTTTAAACAAGAAGTACAACTATATGGTGAACATTTTAAAAAAATCATCCATGAATAAATGTATGGATCATGATATGATGAACTAAGTATAAGAGAAAGAACATATAATAGCTGACCTGACTAAACATCTGGATAGATTCTTACACAAATGTAGTGAAAATGAGTTTTTATGTTTCTCAGTAGAGTTTCTGCTATGGGCCAGGGTAGATAGATATGGGTAATTCAGAATAGAATATCTATCTTTTTAATGGTATTGCTCTTGTACCTTTAACAGATGTGGAACAAGCATGTTTGAAGGAAGGTTGCATCTGTTGCATTTCTGTTATGATGGAGTGGTGATATAATAATTTTTATATAAAAATATTCCAAAATGAATGGTATCTTTAACTTCTCTACAGCTAGAAATATCAAAGGAACCCACACCAAAGCTTGCAAGAGAATAATTTTGAGCTATTGTATGTTAGTAAAATAATCACTTTGATATTTCCCAAAGGTAACTTCATCCTATTAGGTGTCCAGATGAGGTAGGTTAGAGACCTATTAATAGCCAATCTGCTTCACTTGTTTCTGATGGCAAAAATTTTCCTCATGGCTGTTCTTCAGAGGTGCTTCTCACTTTCTTTGTAGCTGTGGTATTCCTTAATCAGTCTCTTTAGAAAACACACAGCAGTAACTTTGGGGTTCTGCCAGAAATACCCTCACACTGTGCCTGACCAGTTAAATTAGCCTGATTATACCATTTTTGAGAAGTTGGCACTGGCAATTTTTTTGTGGAAGGGAATGAGCGCAGGCCACCCAGTGTCATTCAGATAGGCCAGAAAGATTTCAAAGAAAAGGTTATGTGAACAAAGCATGGCATTTTAAAAGGTATCTTTAATAGTGCAACAGGCAGACATTCACCAGGTGATGTTTTCTCCCTATTTCTTCTCCTGCCAAAGGAAGTGGCACCTATGCTTATCTTCAGAAACACAGCAAAACGAACTCTCTTGTGTTCACACAACTTATTAATGAAACCTGTTGGTAAGTGACAAGCTTTCTGTCTCGCCTACCTCCCAGGCCAGTTCCTATAGAAAATGCCAGATAAATATCTTGTACTCTGCCCTTTGAAGAGAGCAGAAGAGCATGCTAAAGAAACTAATACTGTATCTCCGTGTACCTGAATGTTTTTTTAAGGAACCACTGCAATATTTAACACTGAATATCAGCTAAATGCGCCCAGGAAGAAGCATCTTTAATAAAGCCTACAAGACAACGACAAATCAACCCCAATGAACTTCGATGTCGGACTGCTTGCACAGCGTTCCCTGCGCAAACTATGGCTTCACGTAGGACCAGATCCCACTGGAATCCGCCCCGCGCTTTTCCTTCGGCCTTGCTGCTAACTTTTTTCTCCACTAAACTTTAATATTTGGATCCGTCCAAGCGGTGTGAGGGTTTTTTTTTCCAGGAGGGCGGGCGGGCGAGCGAGCACTAGGGGGCAGAAGCTGACGGTGGGTCAGGGAAGGATCCCGGGCGGGATACGAACACGGGGGCTTGTTGGAGGAGCGGTCTGAATTGGGAGGGGGGGGGGAGGAAAGGTCCGACTCCTCCCCGCCTTATTACCCCAGGGATCCCAGGCCCGGGAATCCCCTCCCCAGCTGCACTCCCTCCATCGGCTTGCTGTTGCCTTCGGCTCCTCCAGAGGAGTCTCTCTGCGCGGTCCGGCATCCAACTTGGCCCCCCCGCCATGAGGCTGTGGGGCTTGCTACTTGCAGGTGAGTCGCCCAGGCGCCCGCATCTCGCCCCGCAGCACCTGCCCCCGTCCGAAGTGGGGTGTGATGCCCAGTTAGGAAGCGGAGCTGGTCCCTGGAGTGGCTCCGCATAGAGGGCAAAGAGCTGAAGCGAGCACCGAAGTTGTTGCAATGGTTGGGGAGAGTGTCTCTTCCCCGCCCGCCCCCATACACACACACACGGGATCGGGGACCCCCCTCCTCCTCCCGCTATGAAGACCACCCCTGGGGCCATGCCCTTTAGGGCGAGGAAGGGTTTGCCCTCCATCATCTGCTCTCAGCTTGACACAAACATCCTGCCTGCTCTCCTCACAAGATGGTGCGTGTGTGCAAAAGGGGATTTGTTTTGCCTCACGGGATGGTTGTGCCCAAAATACTACACTCAGTTATGATAGCCCTGTGCTCTGGATGAGATTTGGGTGTACAGCAGCGGGGTTCCTGCTCCCTCCCAACCCTCTGGTTGCTCCCAAAATGGCATCAAAGTTTCACCACTTTCCTTCCTGCAAAGTTAGTCTGGATGTGGAACTCCGTTATCTCCAGCTGATGTGGCATACTGGTTGGGGATGGTGGGAAATGTAGTCAAACAGGCCTGGCCAGAACCCAGTTGTGGAAGACAAGTGTTAGTTTTATGTCTCTTCGTTTGGGGTATTTTTGGGGTGGTGGTGGTTCACAGATTGCACTGATGAGTGTGTGTTGCTGCAGTATGGGGAGATCCCTTCTCACAAATGATGTGGTCTTACCTGACCCTTGATTCTAAATTTGGCAGAATTAATATCTGCTTCATTTTAGAAGGCACCCCAATCTGGTGTTTTTGATTTCTGTGTGATAATCATAATGCCAGTACATGGGAATTTCTGTGACAGTAAGATGTGATGAGGAAGAGAGAGAGGTACACCTGCTGATGTTCTGTCTATCAAATCTAGCTGTAGTCCCCTCAAATAGGGAATATGATCTATGCATGTATACAAAGAAGACAGCATAAGATAATGGAAGTATCAAGAGACTGCACTTAAAGGGGATATTAAGGATGGGATTGTGTGAGTGTCAATGGGGCTTACATTAACTGTTAGTGCCTGCCTAGTTACTCTGGTAACTGTGGACACTGATGCCTCATTCATAAAACAGATCAATGTGTTCTGTGTTACACACAGTTACTTATGCAGACTTGAATCTGAATTTTACCAACAAGTGGCATTCAAAATTACATATGTAATATGAAAAAAATTAATTCAGTGCATGTGCTCACAAGTACTGTACGACCATTCTGTCCAGGCTCTTGAAGAGTGACTATAAATTGCACAAAGTTTTCTTGATTTTACTATGCTCTGAAAATAGATACGATGGGGCAGACATTTATAGAGTAGGCAAAGTCTGTATGTGGCTTTATTTAATACTGCAGTGGCAGAGACGGCATTGTGTGTGTGTGTGTGTGTGTGTGTGTGTGTGTGTGTGTGTGTGTGTGTGTGTGTGTGTGTGTGTGTAAGTACTATATGTCTAAGATAAATTCTCATTTTTGTCTTTGGCAAATATCTAAGCCCATGAGACTAAACTGGGTCACTCTTTTTCCTGGTTCTTAAATTGGCCATTGTCAGTAAAGTACTAATGACATGATTATACAGTTCAGCTCCCTGATTGCTAATTTACAATATTATTTAATTTATTTATTTACAACATTTTATCCCTGCTGTCCAAAGGCACACTGCTGCTGCTGCTACCACCTTTCATGGAGAACGCAGAGTCCTCCAGAAAACTGGTGTTTTGTGAAGGGTTGCCGTGGTTTTTGGAAGAGGAGGACAGACTGCCCTCAATGCACACACGCATGTGCCCTCCTGCATGCAACCCACCCCTCCCTCACTTGCACCCCTCCAAGCCAAACTCTCATCACTCCCTGCCATGAGCTCTTGGCCATCCACAGGAGGAGGATGTGCATTCAGTGGGGGCTGGGGGGAATTAATGTTTTAATTAATAATATTGTAGGCTTATCTTGATGTTCTGACGTGACCCCTGCGGTGACAGCAGTGGCTTTTCCTCAGTTATGGTGGCTGGCTGGCTTGGGCAAGGGACCAGGATAGGAAATTAGGGGAGGGGTGGGACACTGGCACAGCTTGGGTTAGGCCATGTGATTTCCCCCCCTTTTTTCTTGCTCTCTGTAGTTTTAATGTTACCTTTTAATGTTCTAAAATGCCTCTTCTAATTTCCTCTTCTTAACTTGCAGATGTATTAAATGTTCTGAGCTGTATATCTTTCCTCATTATTGTAAGCCACCTTGGGTCCTTTTCCAAGCAGAAAGGTGGGGTAAAAATATTCTAAATAAATAATAAATAAATTTAGTGGGGGATTGAAAAGCAAAGAGGCAGTGGCAGGCTGGAGGGGAAGAAGGAGAAATAGTGATGGAGGCAGAAAAAGCAATCATCTCCGCCGCCCCTGAAGTGATTTTGGCCTCCTCCTCGCTTCAGCCACATTCTAGTATGTCTGCCATCTTAGGAAAGGCAGCTGAGGAAGTGATGGTGGCAGAGCCAGTGATTGAAGGGAGGACAACAAAGAACAATGGTTCCCTTCCTGGGCGAAAATTCACCTTCCTGCAGTAATATCCATTTTTAACCAGCATTCATTTCTTCCATCTCCTGGAGCCCATTAAAGGACTGTCATAGGGGTGGGTGAGTGTGGAATGATTTTAACATACATTGGTTCATGTGCTAGTAATCTCAAAGATGGGCTGTTGCACTGCTCACTATATATGGAATTGCCCTTCGTCCGATGACTTACGTCATCCAGGTAAATTTATCTGGAAGTTGAGTCATAGCTACAGGACTTCTTTTTTCTTGAGAGATAGAAACGTTTCACTGTTCATCCAAACGGCTTCACGAGTCACAAAAATTGTTTGTTTTTTTCTTTACCCCATTAAAATGGCTTTTTATGCAGATATGGTATGGGGAGTTACATTATAAAAGGGGGTTGGAAAAGGTTGGGGAACACTGATCTAGACTGTAAAATGTTCTCATCCTCTTAATCACTGCTCCCACATCACTTCCCATAGCCATATATTGTGGAAGTACAAATGCACACTGGCAAGCAACCACTGGCAGCTTGGGACCAGTTCTCTGTATTCTTTAGTCATTGTGGCCAGAATCATGGTTGAGAGAAACAACTTATCATAGACTTGTGGTCACCATGAAGGGAGCATTAAGGGGATGAAACCAACCATATTTGGTAAGCCATTCTCAGGTGTACGTTAAAGTTACTTACACACTCCTTTACGTACATTAGTTACGCCATTGTACCAATGGTTATCCCACCAATGCCTATTTAGACATGGGACTGAGATGCTCATCTGTGCCTGTGCTGTTATTCAAATTTGCTCCATCCTGAATAAACCAGCACACTAGCCTATAAGATCTGTCAAGTTATTTTCAGTCAGTCTTTTTCAGGCTGGCCTACCTCAAAGGACTGTTGTAAAGATAAAGTAGTGAAGAAGAGAGCTATGCATACTTCCTTGAGCTCACTGGGGCTCACAATACAACCTGAATATCCCACCTTTACGTAAGAACATAAGAAGAGCCATGCTGGATCAGGCCAATGGCCCATCTAGTCCAACTTCCTGTATCTCACAGTGGCCCCACCAGATGCGTCTGGGAGCGCACAAGACTAGATATCTATCTCCTGATACCACTCCCCTGCATCTGGCCCTTGAAGTACCCCTGTTTTAAACCTGGAGATTACACATCCCCATCATGGTTTGTAACCTGTGATGGACTTTTCCTCCAGGAATCTCTGTCCAATCCCCTTCTGAAGGCATCCAGGCCAGATACCATCACCACATCCTGTGGCAGGGAGTTTGATTTAATTTCCCCTTTTCCTTGGTTTTGGAGAGCTCCACACCCTTCATCTGTTGCTTCTAGCCTAGTGACATGGTGTGAGGGTGCGAGCTTTGCGGATTTCCCTTGAATCCCAACCTACCTTCTTGTTTTTTTTGGAGGGGGGAGCTGCCTGCCCAGCCCCACCAGCTGGAGTCTTTGTCTGTGACTCTCTTTGAAGCTCTGACTCCAGGGGATTTGAGGCTCGGGGAAGCTGGCAGGTTGCCTGGGAGGGAGCAGCCAGCAATGCAGAAGGGAGGGTGTGTTGGTGGGCAGGGTGTGTGGGGGGGTAGGAAGAGGGGAGAAACACAGCAAGGACCCCACCCTACCTGCTTCATCTCCCCTCAGCAGTTGTAAGGCTCTCTTGGCTGTGAGACTAGGGGTGGAATGGGGTGGGGGTGGGCATATCCGGGCAGAGGAAAGCACAGCCCTTGAAGTTTTCCTTTGTGCCATGCCCAGGCTTCCTGTGCCAGTTTGTCATGGAGGATCGGGGACCCTTGCTCAGGGGAGAACAAGGCCTGGGCATCCAGCGGGACCCAAACGTTCCTCGGCGGAGCTCCCTGCTCAGCCCTGTTCTTCCGTCTGGCGTCTCCCTCCCTGACAGGCCCCCTGAATGGACATGTTCTTTCAAACTTAGCTGTGTCAAATTCACAGCTCAGCAGCCAACAACCCCCCCCTGGACTAGCCCCCACGTCTCTGGCACAGGGCCAGCCTGGCTGAACAACAGAGCCTGTCCCCGCCAGGGTTATTTCTGGCAGAGCAGCAGTTTCCGCTCCCAGGCCCCATGCTGCGGGGGGGGGTGGCGGCGGGGGGGGGCAAAGGAGAGGCATTTCCCCCTCCAGGCCCACCCCTGATATGAGGAACAGAAGCAGGTGGACGGCTGATGTGCCTGAAAGGAGGTACTGGGAGGAAGGCCTAGGATCCTTCCTTGTGGGTGCTGTGAGGATCTGTCCTGCCATCACTGCCCTGGCAGGTCTGGAATGAATGGGCAGATGTGACCAGGGGTGGTGGTGGAGGAAATAGAGCAATTCTGAGTCTAGTTTAGTTCCTAGTTTAGTTGCGTTGATGTTCTACCGTTTTCTCCAGAGAGCTCAAGGAGTCAGACATGCATCTATCTCATCCTGTACACTTTACCCTCACAACCTTTCTGCGAGGTAGATCAGGACAATATTATAGGCAGTCTCAGGGTCATCCTGTGAGTGTCATGGGCTGAGTGAAGACTTCAACCTGACTTTGTCCTGTTCCAGTCTAACTGGAACACCATGAATGCCTTTGCTTTTCATAGGAGCCTTCCATTACCCATATATGTCCAAATAAGGAGGACTACAACTCCCATTCTCCCAGCACTAGCTTTTCACTTCCCACGTTTCTGTTCATTGAGCTACAATAGCAGTGTTCTGTCACTGCTGTTTTACCATAAGCAAGCACTTTGCCCTGTCAGGGTTGTTTATTAGGCAGAATGGGGTACCCACCTCAGACAGTCACTTCACGTCCTTCCTTGTTCCACAACTAGTTCGGTACCGTGACAGCGTTGGTCGCGATCACGTGGTTTAGTCCCTGTTTAGTCCCTGTTTCCATTTTCTCACAGTCGTGATAACTTGTCTCGTGGCAACTGTTACTTCACGGTCTTGTTCCGTGACAAATTCTGAATTTGTCTTGCCTTCTTAACCCTTTTTTAAAATATTGTAAATAAAACTTTTTTGATATTTCGATTTAGTGGTCTTCCGTGATTTACAAATCAATGCTACAGAATTTTCAATACTTTCTTTAATAAACATTTGCACTGCATGGTGTTTTCCGTAGGGAAACTAATATCGAATGCCGCTTCAGCCTCTGACCACTAGGTGGACACTGGTTGTTGCGTAACAGTTGTTACCATATGGTCCCGTGTCTCGGAACAGGAACGGGGGGGGGGGGAATGTAACAAGAGAATACCCCAACCCATCGTCAGGAACAGTATTGTCACGCTCTGGAGGTGTGGTCAAGACAAATTTCAGCTGTTGCGCAATAGACATGAAGTAAGATTTTTTTGTACCGGTCCGTAGCACAACACTTACAGCAGGGGTGTCCAAACTTTTTGCAAGGAGGGCCAGATTTGGCAAGGTGAAAATGTGAGGGGGCCGACCATTCAGTCACATTTGACCCCCGCGCTGGACTTTGGTCAAGTATCTATAACATGCAAGGAGGTGGGGAGGATGCTGCAGCAATGGATCCGGGGGTGGGTAGGCTGGGGAGGAGGCTGGGGGGGGGGATGGACAGAGGCAGGGAGGGCAGGTAAACCGTAAAACTGCAAGCTGACGCCTCCATCCTGTATGGGAAGGGGTCAGATGGTGGGGATGCATGATAGGCTGAGCCTGCGGGGAGAAGAGGCCGTGGGCCACTCAGAATTTGAAAATGGGCCGCATTTGGCTCCCGGGCCTGACTTTGGGCATGCCTGACTTACAGAGACAAAAAAGGACGTGAAGTAACTGCCTAGCAAAATGGCAGGTGGACAAAATGAACTCTGCCACCCAAACAGAGGCTGCGGCCCTCAGTCATGGTAAACAAGATTGTCCCATCAGCCATATTAGTATAAGATTCTGCTCTCACTCTCTCCCAGCTTTATTCACTGGGTGGAAGGCAGCACTAATGTGTCTTGCCTCAGACTGTGAAATCTCTTTGCTTGGCCCTGCCCGCTACCCCACAAGCATACACAAATTCCATTACATCTCTTTTTTCAGACCTGTTCCATTTTTGTATGTATTTTAAAATAAATAAATAAATAAATAAATAAACAATACCACTCTTTTTGTTAAGTAAATTCTCTCCCTTGCAAGGTTCCCACACAATGTTCAGTATAACAAAGTTTATATTTCAGAAACCTTTCTTGAAATCAGAATTTTTAAAAACTGAGCTAATCTGAAACCTTTATTTTTTTAAAAAAAAAGTTTTAAAGGCCACACAAAGTAATGTAGTTCTGGCTACCTCCTAGGACAGTGACGGCGAACCGAGTGCCCAAACTGCGATTCAGAACCCACAGTGGTACCCCAGTTTACAAATGCTTCGGGTGCTACCCTTTGGGAAAGCAAGGATCGAAGAGCAGGCTTTGGAGTGTCCCGCTGCAACAGAACCTTTGGTGCGGCCACGGGAAATTCAAAAACTTTCTCTATGATCAGTGGTTTAGGTGGTTTAGGTTGCAGGAAAAGAGATTGAGAGTTCTTTTCCCTCCTGTGCCTTCCTGCAAGTAGAGCCAGGCTATGTGGCCCTGGGCAAAGCTGCAAAATCCGAGGGTTGCTTCCAGAACAAGGGAAGGACAAACCACTTCTGAGCATTCTTCCCCTGGAAAACCCTGAGAAGGGTCACCAATAAGTCAGAATTGACTTGATGGCAAGTGATTATTATTCTCAATCATATGGGTAAGGAATATTTCATCCAGTTCCCCCGTTTTTTTTTTTAATGAAAACCCTTTTTCTATTTGCACCCCCTGCCTCCATGAGCAAAACATACAAGTACCTGTACTGTATGTTTAGTGAAGTGAACCTGAACTTGAAACCTGGGTGGTAGGAATGCCCAAAGAATCAGTGTTGACTCATAAACTTTGCTGAAACTATTATTTTGTAAAATCACCTGTCAGCCTAAGTAGCCAATAAAGACAAATAAATTCTGTACCAAAGAAACTGACATTCCTGATTCAAAGCACACTGCACTCAATGGTACCAGCATCCAGATTTGGTGATTTTGCACAGACATGCAAGCTTCATTCCCCTGAGACCCTCCCACCAGTGGAATTTGGCTCTTTGTGCGTGCAGGGAAGAGTATGTGGAAAACGTGCAGTGCTATGATGGCAGAGGAAGAGTCAAGAGCAGGGCATGAGGCAAATAATTGAGGGGGGGGGATAAGTGCCCATAAGAAGGACTGCGGAATGCACAAGAGTATTGTGTGTTTTCCAGTACAGTGGTACCTTGTATAAAGGAATTAATTCGTTCCAAATGAAATTATGTTAAGCAAATTTTCCTTTATACAAATTCCCATAGGAATGCATTGAAAACAGAGTGATCCCATTTTTCTGTTGTATGGATTTTCCCCATAGGCGATTATGTTAAGCAATTTTCCCTATCTCCAAAAAATTTTATGTTGTACAAATTTTATGTTATACAAGCTGTCTGTTATACAAGGGTCCACTGTACCTGCCTGTATATTGGCCAAAATAATATGTGCAAAGAATGATAACAACAGATTGAATGGAAATGACCATAAACTACTTTTACAGGAAAACCTCTAATGCCCCACATGAAATGGAATAAATCAGATATACAGTATTTGTATATGAAATGTTTTCTCAGGAGTTGTGGGTAGTGGGGATGGTGGAATCCAGATCTTCCTAACGGTTCCTTGATGACATTTTTGCAGAGGTTTCTAGGAGAGAAACCCACAGCTGGAATCACCAAGAAAAAAAAAATCAAAGATAATTTCTTGTATTAAATAAAAAAGTGGCAACTTAAATCCCAAGTGTACAACTACAATTACAATGCAATACACTCCTCCAGTTACTCTGGATGTAGTATGATGCAAATTGATTCAGAATTTCCCAATTGCACGACGCTATTGTGAGTGTGGGGGAAACTCACACTTTTCTTTCATAGAATTATTTGTTTTTTAACACTGTTTATTTTAAATTGTTCTACATAATACTGTTTTTTTAAACCAATTTTGGTTGTGATAACGGCTCTGTCGTTGTATTCTGTTTGGAGATGTTCTCTTCATGGACATTTCAGTGATTTGTTTGAGGTGGTGCTGGTTGTCATCCTATCGGGAAATCAGCAACTATACCTGCTGTCTGAACTGTTTTCCCTTTTAAGTTTTCTTTTAAATTAACTGTTCAATTTTAGCACTGCATTGCATTAACACTGGAGTATTTCTCTGTCTGCAACATTGATACAGCACTATGCCAAAAAAGGAGAGAAAAATAACTCCGCATAAGACGGTTATAGACAAGGACAGAATATAGGTGGGGTCAGGAAAGACCTATGGGTGGATCAAAGTGCCAATACTGGGTCTATTTAAAGTGCAGTGTAGTCTCCTGCACTGAAGCAACCTAGTTCAACTGAACTGAAGCTGTTCCATCAGGATAGGAACAGTGACACAAAGAGCATGTGGCATGACTTGGTATAATAATGTATTGACACAACTCTTAGAGTTAACGTTAACTTTCTAGGTAGCTTCAAGACTTTTTTTTGTATTAAATTGGTTCTTACCCGTCATATTGAATGTCTCCTGCTACCACTCCCCTGCATCTGGCCCTTGAAGTACCCTGGTTATAAGCCTGGAGATTACACATCTCCATCATGGTTTGTAACCTGTGCACCTGAGCTAAATTAATAACAACCTTGTTTTTATTCATTTATGCAAAGCTAGGGTGGTTAATAAAACACATTTCCCTACTCTCCTAATGATTGGTAGTCTGACATAGGATGCTTCTGTATATCCTTACATTTGGAAGCTCTGGGAAATGTGAATTTGCTATAGCTTCTGCTTTATTCCCTGTGTGTCTGTCCCTAAGTTCATCTACTGATGTTGATGAACTGCAGTGCGGAGTAATTGTTCAAGTTGGAGACATGCCTCGAACCTTTCTAAGCCTGGAAGTCAGACTTTGCCCCTGAGCGAATTAAAATGCTGCTATATTGAATGTCACCCACAGTGTGTAGGTCCAAACTGGGGCAACCACCATCACCAGTGCTCCATGTCCTTTTCTTCCCATCTCTTTCCTCGACTATCTCTGTTTTCCAATTTCCACAGTGCTGGGGGGAGCTCTCTGCCAAGAGCCTGAGCCCCCCCATGGCTGTTCCCAAGGCAGCTGCTACCCAGCCACGGGAGACCTGCTGGTAGGCCGGGCCAATCGCCTCTCTGTCACTTCCACGTGTGGACTGCGGCGTCCCCAACCCTACTGTATTGTCAGCCACTTGCAGGTGAGTTTTGAATCGCAAAGTGGGGTGTACACACTGGCTGGTGGCGGCAGGTGTATGTGTGCCAAGACAAGACATAGATCCACTGGGGGGGGGAAGGGGCCCTTTCAGATCACAATTTTTTGCTTGGATGACCAAGGAAGAGGACCGCCCCGCCCCCCGCAAACCTACATTAGGGTGGAACTAAACTGGATTTAGGGACTTTTGCAAAGGACAGGAGGGGATAGCTTTTGGAAGGCTGCTGTTCATGTAACTTGTCATACTGTTGGATGTGGCTTTGTTCCCTGAGGCCATGTCAGATGCAGGCCTGAGGGCAGTCTGCATTTGGTGCAGGGCAAGAAGGTGGATGGGGGTGAGGCGTTGAATATCAGTAAGAAGACACAGTGTGCTGGAAGCTTGAGCTTTTATTTTGCGTGCATATATCTGCCTATGGGTATCTTGCCTTCGTTGCTAGAGAGCCCGAAGGAGCTGCCTTGGGTGGCAGAGGGTAGAATTCCGAGAAGAACAGAAAGCTGAAGGAAAACAGCACTGTGTGTGTGTGTGTGTGTGT
>JAHTLZ010000015.1:3126781-3147971 GCA_023846285.1 Phrynocephalus versicolor
ATATCTTATTTTAAAAACAAATACAGTAACCTCCTGTCATTTTGCGGTTCATGTACTGCGGTCCTGCTACATCACGGGACCGCAGTACATGCTGGGGCTCCAGCTGATTAGCCTTGGGGTGAGGGAGAAAAACCTTGATTTCCCCACCCCAGCACCAATCAGTTGGAGTGTGCCCCTTTTTAAATGCCTTCCAGTCTGCCTCCGTGACTGGAAGGGATTTTAAAAGGGCTGCGCTGCTCCCCCCCCCGTGGGGGCTCCAGAGAAGCGACGTGCCCCTTTTAAAATCCCTTCCAGTCCTGGGTCATCTCCATTGAAATGCATTGGCTCAATGCATTTCAATGGAGTTTGCGGGGGAGTGCTGGCCCCAAGCCAGCGCCAAGCAGCTGATTGGCGCTGGCTGGGGGAGGAATGGTCCTGTAGCAAGCACGGTGGATCAGATTAACCGCCGCCCTTGCCTGGGCTGCTGGAAGGCTTTTTAACAAGTCTTCCAGCAGCCCGGGGTAGCAGCCGTGGCACGCTGCCCCCCTGCCCCACCCGACCTGCATCCGTATATCACGGATTTTCAGTCGTCGCGGTTCGGGTGGGTCCCTAACCCCTGCAATAGGCGGGGGGTTACTGTATGAATTAGCTATTGAAATTTGGTTTTGTCACATCGTCCCCAATTCAAAGCTGGAATTTATTTTTAAAAACAAGGTACAGTACTTGTTTCCAAATACCTTATTTACAAGTTCATTCATGAGGTTTCTAGGTATGTTTTGGGGAGTCCTATACTGTAAAAAACATGAGGTTTTATTAAAGCCAAATTGTATATTTTCTCCCCTGCTGTTGTGCGGCTGAATTTTGATTAGGGCAGTCACATGAAAAGGAGGACACACTCCTGTATATTTGTATTGTATTTTGAATTTACTGACTTGATCAGTGCTGTAAGCCGCCCAGAGTTCTCTTGGGAAGATGGGCGGGGTATAAATCTAATAATAAATAAATAAATAAATAAATAAATAAATAAATAAATAAATAAATAAATAAATAAATAAAATAGTTGTATGGAAGAGGAATTTGAGTTATAACTTGCATAATATGCCAAGCCTACTGAAAAGTTATCTTCTACACAACTTTCGAAGATCCACAATCAGTGTTTTCCATTTGATTTGGCCACCATGAATCTGGCAGCTTTGCAGTGTGGGAGAGATGCAGCCTCCCAGAGGCTAATCAGCACAGGTCCGTCACCCAGAGATGTCATCCTGCTTTAGCAGACCCTGAAACTTGCTATAAACAAGTACCTAGGGGATTCGTGGGAAAGAAGTAGCAATAAATGGATAGACTTTTGCAGGCTTTCTCCATGTATCCTGGGGTCTGGTGCCAGGTAGAAAAGGGGTACCAGAAGAATTAAGGCAGACTGACATTTATGATTAAGTATCCCTCAGCATGTACTCTGTCAAGGATTTCTCCCAGTGCTAACAACAAACTCACAGTCCTCTTATGCAAAAATCAATCTGATTGTTTCTACCTACTCCACTAGGGATCCTCACTGAGAGAGGGGAAAACCTCCTTCTTAGGGCGCTTTTACATGACCTCTAAAATCCGATAGCAACTTAAATCCGGACCAGAGATCATGGGGGTTTGTCGCTCTTCCTGTGTTCCCACCCCTCCGCACTCCATTGTTCCTGTCTGCGTGAGGGGAAGGAGGAAAAAAAGGGAGATAAAAAATGCAGGCTCACCTCCGTCTGCCCATCGAAGCAGCCCCGAGCCGCCCCGTAGTGAGTCCTGTCTCTTAAAGGGGTGGCGGGGACAAAAAAACAAACAGAAGGCGAGGGAGCCTGGCTACAATCCGCATCGGAAGATTTTTTACCACCTGGAGGCCAGGTACTTGAAAAGTGCGCTGGGACGCGCTTAGGTGGGCGTGGTCAAACTTATTTTTTTTTAAGTCTGGAGCTGGTGGGAAAACATTTTTAAGCTCCGGATCTGGGAGCCCTTTGCTTCGGATTTTAGGGGTCGTATAAAAGCGCCCTTAGATAGCAATGAATCAGAAGCCCTTGTTGAGCTACGGCAACCCCACACATTGCCACATAACAAACTGCTTCTATGCAGGTCCAAGGGCAAAACCATACAAAATGGGTACCCTTCTGTGAACTCCCGAGGGCCTGAGCCAACCAAGAGATATTGGCAAGCTTGTTTTCTTGCAGGGGTTATCTGACACAGGGTGCTTTCACACGACCCCTAAGATCCGCTGGTCCCTTAAATTCGGACCAGAGATCTTAGGGGCTTGTCGCTCTTCCTGTGTCCCCACCCTGGCTGCTGGCTGCGAGAGGGGAGGGAGGAAAAAAAAGGAAGAAAAGATCTTGGCTCACCTCCCATTCTGCCTCCGCTCTGGCTCTTGCGGGGTCTTGCCCGGGCAACATTCCAGTAGGTCTTACGTAGCTCTTAAAGGGGTGGGAGCGAAAAAACAGCAAACAGAAGCGAGGAGAGCCCCGCACTCACTATCGTTGCACCGCATCAAAGTATTTTCACCTCCAGAGAGAAGGTACAAGAAAAGTGCGCTGGGTCGCGCTAAAGTGGGTGTGGTTGCACTTAATTGCCTGTAAACTCTGGAGCTGGTGGGGAAACATTTTTAAGCTCCGGAGCTTGCAGCCATTTGCGGCGGAGTTTAGGGGTCGTGTATAAACGCCCTGAGTCAAATCCTGTGAGTATTGAGGAAGTTGAAATAACCGGTGTGGCTTCTCAGTCTGGGTCTTAGTCTGGGGCTTGGTTTAAGCCAGATACAAGAGTGTGGATGTCCTCAGCTCTGCACAGAAGTCTTGACCAGATGAGATGAAAAATTTGCCTTATGCTCAGTTAGGGGGACAGGAGGAGAATTGTCAAGTAACCACCCACGTTGTTTTGAGACAGCACACACAGGACAGGTACGCTGCCACAAAGCTCGGTTTTGGAATGTGTGACTCCTTTCAATTCCTTTTTTTTTTTTTAAATTGGATTTGATCCATAAAGGCTAGAAGCTGGTGTCCAAAGTCGCTTTCCTCTTCCAAAAGGAGTCCGTCTCATACTAGAGACAAGCCTTTTTCACAGCCAGCATGTGTTCCAGAAGAGTGGAGTTCAATTCTTTGGATTCTGCATTTTGTAAAACCGCCTCTACCCTGCTGCAAATCGAGTCGTCTTCAGCTTTCTGCTGGACGGATGTTAGAGCAGCTGCTCCCTCAAGCCGGAGCCAGTGCACATTCTCTTGCCACCTGAGGCAGGAAAAGGAGTGTCACCCTGGTCATCCATGCTCTTCTGCTGCCATTTTGTAACACTCATGGGAGGGTTGAAGGAAAAGGAGGGTGGCAGCTGTGGGGTGATTGCCATACCTGTCAACATCGCTCACCGCTAGTCTGAGATGAGAGGTGGGAGGCGGAATGCGTGCACGCTCTGACATGCACACACCAGCGCAATCATGCAGGCATGCCCCTCTGGCTGCTGCACCAGCTTGCCCCCTCTTTGCCAGCCTTGCTCCACCCCTTCAGCTGGGCCCACAGACAGGCAAGGCGCTGTGCCCATCATCTGGGTGGCGGGGGGGAGCAGGGGACTGTGCCACCCTCCCGCTTTGAACTGCCCTGCTTGGATGAGGGGGAAGCAGCGCGCAGCTGGTGCGCTGCTTCCTCTCAGAGTGGAGGGTGGGGTGGGGGCATTAGGGAAGTTTCTGGGAATATCAACGACCATGGGGAAAAACATGAAAGAGAATAAAATAGGGTTTTTTCCTGGCCAAAACGGGACAGTTGATAGCTATGGTGATTGCGCCAACCCTGACTTGAAGGGTTGGGCTGCTCTCAACATCTGTCCAACAAAAGTTTTTTTTAAAATCACCATATGCCCACCCCCTGGTGACTGTTTGGATAATACCCAACAGGCAATTTTTTGGCCACCCCCTCCTTCAGTTCCCTCAGGATCCAAGGAGGCAGCCATTATCCCATTGGCCAGCCAAGAAGCATCCATGTTAGAGGAAGGTGGCAATTTGAATAATAGAATCATAGAGTTGGAAGAGACCTCAGGGGCCATCCAGTCCAACCCCCTGCCATGCAGGAACCCCCATCACAGTGCTCCCGACAGATGGCCATCCAGCCTCTGCTTAAAAACCTCCAAGGTAGGAGAGTCCACCACCCTCCTTTGTGGCAGCATATTCCACTGCCGAACAGCTCTAACCATCAGGAAGTTCTTCCTAATGTTCAAATGGAATCTCTTTTCCTGCAGTTTGAAACCATTTCCCCGAGTCCTAGTCTCTGAAGTCATGGAAAACAAACCTGTTCCCTCTTCAATATGACATCCTTTCAGATATTTAAACATAGTTATCATATCCTCCCTCAGCCTTCTTTTTGAAAGGCAAAACATTCCCAGTTCCCTAAGCCGTTCCTCATAAGACATTTCTTCCAGACCTTCAACCATCCTTCTCGCCCTCCTCTGCACCCCCTCAAGGTTGTCAACATCCTTTTTACACTGAGGCGTACAAAACTGGACACAGTACTTCAGGTGGGGGTTCTGACCAGAGTAGTACTATCACCTCTCTTGATGTAGACACTATGCTTCTGTTGATGCAACCAAGAATCGCATTGGCTTTCCTGGCTGCCGCATCACACTGCTGCCGCATGTAAATTTGAGGGAAGAAAGGGCTGGGATAGTACCACCTCAGCAGTTATTTTGTGTATGGACGGGAAACCATACATATGTATGGTGTGTGTATAGAAAATCCCACCTCCCATACCTGTCTCTCTCTGTGTGTTTGTGTGTGCTTCCCTTTCTTTGTGTGTACATATTGCTTCTCTCAGAGGGCTTTTTCTAAGGCCCAGAACTCTCAAGGTTTTGTTCCAGAGTCTTGCTGCCAGATCAAGTGTACTTTGCCTTTGAAATGTGTGATGCCTTGTGATCTCTTTTGGAGAAATGAGCTGCGCAAAGAACCGTCTACAGATTTTTTTAAAAAACACAAGAACGGCTGAAATGCCTGCAATTATAAATTCGTACATACCTGTACATTTTGTTCTGCGGGGGTAAAATATTATTTTACATTTTTTATTATTTTTAAAAAAATACTACTTCTCAGTGCCTCCCATTCTGTTGTGGTGAAGCAAAACAAGAGTCTTGCACCTTATTTCAAAGGAAGGGCCGGGGTGGGGCCTAGGGGGTGGGAGAATACAGGTGGGTTTTGAAGAAATGCACCATTGAGCCTGAGCGAGGTTCATATCCATGGTCCCAACTCGTAGTGCCCTGGGTTATTTGTGGGCCGACAGCCTTTGTAGAGTTGTGATCTTTTTTTGTTTGTGACATGGCGGCGGCAGCAGCGCAGAAGATGTCCCCAGAGCCTAGTTGCTTTTCTTTCTCTCCCACGCAGAGGAAATGGCTGAATCATACCCCAATGACTCCCTTTTTTCCTGGCCCTTAGCAAGACAGGGTGTGGGTGGGGTGGACAGGAGCAATGGCCCTGCTATGCTCTGAGTCCTGCTGGCACTTGGTCTCTGCGATCAAGGCCATTCCTTCTCAGCCATATCACCACTTTAGTGCCCCCCCCACTTACTGTATGCCCACTCTTAATATTAATGCTTTATTTGCAGTGGGTTTTTTTTTTTTTTTTTGGACACGGCATGTCAGTTCATCTGGAGTTGCCGTCATTCAGATTCTAAATTTACATTCACACAATCCTGTCTCCTAAAGACTTCTGCTGCTTCCATAAATAAACAGCAAAGCAGGTCCGGGCCTGTTGCCAGCCAGTTGGGCCCTCAACCTTCTGGTAGCTAATATCTGGTGTCATCAAAAGGCAGCAGAGTGTTAGTGATTAGTTTACTGTAATAAATATTAGTTAGGAGTGAGGAGAGGGAGAGAGATTTTCTGTCTCAGGTTCCAAAATGACTTGAATTGGCCACTGTGCATTTTCAATTGGAATGTAACATTTTTCTCCTCTACTTTTGGCAGCAAAATGTCTCGGGATGTCCTTGCACTACTTCTACCAAGGTTGCTCTCTAACATTTAAGCACAGCTTATAAATACCCAAATAGTTAACCAAACCAAGTCTAATGTTCTGGGTAAATATAGCTACATAGAAATAATGTATTCTCTCCTCTGTGGGCTTATCTGGTGATAACAGTGGCAGGAACAAGCAAAAACAGTTCACTGAGCGCCAGACCTTTGAGAGGTGCTGTCACCATGTCCTTCAACACCCATGACCACTGTCACTCTATGGCAGGGGTGCCCAAACTTTTTGTAAGGAGGGCCAGATTTGGTGGCTGAGAATGTGTCAGGGGCCGGTTGCTCCCCGACCCTGCCACCCCACTGCAAGCCCCACCCACTGACCCATAAGCCCCACCCACTGAGCCCTTGCAACCCCACCCGCAGAAAGGAAGGCGGGAACCAAGGGAGGGAGGGAGGGAGGTGGAAACCAAGAGAGGAAGGAAGAAAGGTGGGGAACAAGGAAGGGAGGGAGGGAGGGAGGTGGGGACCAAGGGAGAGAAGAAGGAAGGGAGGGAGGTGGGGACCAAAGGGAGCCGTGGCCACAGGACGCCCCTTGGAAGAGGCGATCTGTGCAACCTTGCACCCCCCCAAGCTCCCACCAGTGGCGATGGCTCGCCCACCAGCCCACCCCAAAGCTCCTTGGCAGTGGCAGAGGCCCGCTGGCCTGTCCAACCCCACACATTCCCCTGCGGTGCTGGTGGTGGCAGACCGCCCAGCCGCCCAAGCTTCCCAGTGGTGCTGGTGTTCCCGAGCTTCACAAGGTTCCCAGTGGTGCTGGTGGTGGCGGCCCGCCTGCGCGCCGAGCTTCACAAGGTTCCCGGTGTTGCTGGTGGCGGCGGCCCGCCCACGTGCCACCACCACCCCCGCGTGCTCCCAGCCTCACATGGTTGCTGGCAGTGCTGGTGGCAGCAGCCCACAAGATTCCCAGCGGTGTCAGTGTTGGCGGAAGATATTTAAAAAAAAAAAAACATGGGGTGAAGGAGGGGGAGGGAGGGGTGGGCCAGCCAGCCACGGGCCACTCAGAATGGCCTGATGGGCCGGATTTGGCCCCCAGGCCGGACTTTGGGCAGGCCTGCTCTATGGCATTTTGGACATTCAACAAGCAGCTGAGACAGGAAAGTCTTTTCAAATCTGATTATTATTATTTTTGGTTTATTTTAATTTTTTTATTAAAAATCTAAACACATAATCTGATTAATACTTTTTTTTTAAAAAAGGATCTCTAAATATCCTTATATTTCAGTTTTAAATTTTAATTGCCTTGTTTTAATACCTGTTTATTTTAAATATTTATGCACCCACTCCGTACTAGGGGAGAAATACTATAAATGCATAAATAATCAAAATTGGCAGCTTCTTAAGTTACTGAGATTTTCAGGGCCAACAGGAGGAATTGTGGAGGCCTGCTTGAGAACTTCATAATGTTGGAGTGTGGCCTGCTGTTGAGATATTTGGCTGCCTAACAAAAGAAGGGCTTAAGATGGCATCCCTTCCATTCCATCGGTAGAAGCAAATTAGACTGGACGATTAATTCCGCTTCAAGATGGTTGAAGGCACGTCATCACTCATTCCATCTCAGAGCAGCAAGCCCTCGGAAGATTCAGGGCACTATCTGTGTCAAACAAGCTCAATATTGTGTGCACCTCGTGGCACAGTAGTTAAATGCCTCTACTGCAGGTAAAACTGTGCTCCCAACCTGGGGTTCAATCCCAGGTAGCTGGCTCAAGGTTCACTCAGCCTTCCATCCTTCCGAGGTTGGTAAAATAAGTACCCAGCCTGCTGAAGGGTTGGCAATGTGTAGCCTGCATACTGTAATTTAAACTGTAAACCGCCCAGAGACTACTTGAAGTGGCATGGGGTGGTATATAAGCAGAACACTTTGCTTTGCACACTTAACATACTCAGTACCCCTGCCTGCCGTAGAGAAAGTTGGTTTCCTAGGGGCCACCCTCACACCCACCTCTCTCTGCCTACCTTTGCAGGTGTGGAGCAGGTTAGTATCCGTTTGGACCTGGAGGCTGAATTCCACTTCACTCACCTCATCATGACTTTCAAGGTAAGTCCTCTTTCAGATTGGTGGACATCTTCTCTTGTGGAGACACTCTTGCATTTTTTTTCTCTGTGAGTGAGTTTCTGTTCTAGTGATCCTGACATTTTATGCAGGGGAAGAATCCATGCTTCCGTGGTAACACACACACTTTGCAGGTTGAAGCGCCTAAGTTTCTGCCCCTGGCATCTTTAACTGTCATGGCATGGCAATAGTCATGACAGGCCTTGAACTATCAAGGTATAACAACAAACCACAGTTGTGCCCCAAGGAGAGAGTAAAAATTAAAGTGCCAGACCAACTCTAATTGTTTTCTTATTGTCAAGAAAAACTGCTGGGTCTGAATTGCTCATTCAAGACCATGTGGCTGAGAAATATTTTGCATTACATCACAGATTCTTCTTCTTCAATTGCCATGTCCTGATAGAACACTGGCAATGAGTAGCATGATCTGGTTTTTATCCAAAGCTATTCTAAATAGAGAAGCTGAGCTCACTGCGAATCACTGGCTTAAATTAAGACAGAATGTTCGTCTATCCCCCAGGCATACACTTCCCATCTATTTTTCATTGAAGGATAACCTGCAGCAGATGGTATTTGTTATTGTGCATTATGTGACCAAAATATTGTAATTTTCTTCTCTTTATGGTATTGAGAATTTCTAGCTTTTTACTCATGCACTGTAGTACAGCTACAGTAGTGACTCTGGCTGTCCGAGATAGCTTCAGAATTGGTCTCTTCGTCCACATTTCAAATGCTTCCAGCTTCCTGCATAATGCGTCTGTAAGGGTCCAAGTTTCAACACCATAGAAAAGCGCTGTATACTAAATACATAAGATCGAAGTATTTGGGTATTGTCTGATAGATAAGTCTCAGCTTGTCAGGACTTTTCTCATTTTCTAGAATGAATTTCTAGCTTGTTCACTTCCACAAGAAATTTCTCAGGGAAAATCTCTATTATCCTTCACCTAGCATCCCAAATATGTATAAGATGATACTCTTATACATGGTCCTTGCCAATCTTGAGAAGGTTCTGTGTACAATTTTGTTTTTTTACGAATAACCATCCATTCTGCCTTTTTCACATTAAATCGCAACCCCATTGCTTTACTTTCTGCAGCAACAGAATCCAATAATCCTTGCAAATATGCTAAACTAGTTGCAAGCAGGACAATGTCGTCAGCGTATCTAATGTTATTAACAAGAACATCACACCTTGGTTCTTTCCTTCATGAGCATCCTGGAAAATTCTTTCTGAACAGATATTAGATAAAAAGTAGAGGTGAGAGAATACGACCTTGATAAACATCTTTCATAATTGACACCTCTTCTGATATCTGACCATCTATCCCAGTGTTGGCGAACCTATGGCACGGATGCCAAAGGTGGTGCTTGGAGCCCTTTCTGTGGGCACCCAACACCGGCCTTTCACAGCCACCTGGATTCAGGTTAAATTGTTGTATTGGCACTTTGTGACAAAATTAGTGGGTTTTGAATCGCAGATTGGGCACTCAGTCTCTAAAAGGTTCACCATCACTGATCTATCCTGACACCAGCACACTGATTCCACTACAAATTCCCAATCAATCTAATTTCACAGTTGTCCAAGCCCAGTTCTTTAAGAATATTAATAAGTGTATCCTGTTCAACTGAATCAAATGTTTTTTTTTCATAATAAGCGGAGCCAACAAAAACATCAACGTTGGCATTGCTACATTGGTGAGCTAGGATACAACACAGTTTGCTCATAAGAATATCTACCCCGTATATACTCAAATATAAGTCGACCCGAGTATAAGTCGAGGCCCCTAATTTTGCCTTTAAAACGTGGGAAAATTGATTGACTTGAGTATAACCCGAGTCAATATTTCCCTCTGCTGCCTTCCCAGAGTTGGTTCTGATGGTGGCAGCTGCCGCTGCTGTGGTAATTACCCTTCTCTTCTTCTTCCTCCTCCTCCTCCTCCTCCTCTTCCGATGGCGGCGGCGGGGGGGGGGGAGAGGCAGCAAGTTTTTTAAACTTCTTTTCTCTCCCAAAGCAAGCGCTGATGGTGGACATTGGCACTTCTTTGGGAGAGAAAAATAGTTATTAAAACCCACCACTTCTCTCCTCCCCCCAAACCATTGGGTGCATAGAGGGAGAAATGGTGGGTTTTTTTAAACTTTTTAAACTTTTAAACGTCTTCTTCTTCATAACAAGTTGATGTTATTTTAAGAGAAACAGACTTCCCCATCACCTTTGAAGAAATAATCTTTTGTGAGTGACTGTGTTACAGTGCTGTGTGGACGTTCCTGTTTTACTGACATTGCCGAAGAGAAAATCCAAAAGAATATGCTGTACTTTACGAGGAGTTACAGGCCAGGGTTTTTATTTTTGGCGTATGTACTTTCCACAGTCCCAAAATGGAAAAATCAAGAAGATAAAATGTCTGTAATGGAATATGTTTTCCCTCTCCTCAGAATGAGTGGTGTTGAAATTAAGCAAGGGAATAATCAACTGGCATTTCCAGGAAATATTTGTAAATGTTTTTCATTTTGTAACTGATTTGAAAGGTAGCAAGCTTCTACATTTCAGCTACTGTTCCATATTGCATATATAATGTTCCATCTGTTTTTTTACTTGGAGGAAGATAAAAAAAAATATTTATGTATTACTGTAAACCATTGTCTATCACAAGCAAAAAAATTATAGATAATATACGGTACCATTAGGATTCCTTTCTGATGTTTCATGTTTTAACAGTTTGAAAAGCAGATTGACATAAAACTAAAAATTTGATTTTTAAGTCACAAATCATGCCACCTGTTTGTGGTATTCTCTTTAATGGCTTTCCTCCTGTTTCTGTTTTCACTTGAAATCTTTTTGTACTTTAATCCATCTGTTTATTCTTTTCTGAACTCTCCCCTCAGTAATTTTGATTCAATTCAGCATTCCACCCCCCAAGAGTTCATTTGTGGTCTTTCTTCTTGTCCCCCCCCCCCCCCACGTTATTTCTGACAAGTGGATGAGATTAAGGCAGTTTTTCCTCAGAAGAAAGCAGAGGGTTTTTTCTTGGATTTTTTATAAGCTGGCAAGAACGGTATGACACAACATACAGTACTCGTTTAATTGAAGCAGTAATATCAAGAATCTGACTGCCGAGAAGTAGCGGGTAAGGCAACGCACTGGATCCCACCAAAGATATAAAATCCCTTCTACTTTCATTATATCTAAAAAAATAAAATCTATAAATCCTCAGCAAATGAATTGACCTTATAGATATAAGGGAATGTGCCATAAAAAGATCGACACTCATTTCAGGGAAATGAAAGGAGCTGAGAATGTTCCATATACCACAAAATAAGCCTTCCCCTGTGATGTTTCCAGTCATCATCTTAGAACAGTCTGCAGGTAAAACTGTGCTCCCGACCTGCACTTCAATCTCAGGCAGCAGGCCCATGATTGACTCAGCCTTCCATCCTTCTGAGGTCGGTAAAATGAGTACCCAGCTTGCTGGGGGGAGGGAGGCCAATGTGTAGCCTGCCTACTGTAATTAGAACTGTAAACCGCCCAGAGACTAATTGAAGTGGTATGGGGTGGTATATAAGCAGAACTCTTTGCCTTTTTTCCTTTTTTTATTTTTTTTTATTTTTTTTTAATTTTTTGCTCATATGGATCATTGAGTCCAGCTCCTGTCAAGGAGGGACAGAGGGGCCATTGAATTCCCACCTTCTGGCTCTACTCTCAGAGATCTAAACCACTAAGCCTATCCAGCAGTCTCCATATAATGTTCAAGACTAGGTCCTGGCTCACACATGCATATTTTTTCCTTGACACTTGGCATACTGAGCGGGACTTGAACATGAGTATGGGCTGTTGTACATCTCTCCCCTGCACACTGCCTTACCGAGGGAGACTTTTATGGGCCTGCTCAAGCTTTTTTGCCTCCCTTCTAAACTTACCAGACCTTTCGGCCAGCAGCCATGTTGGTGGAACGCTCTGCAGACTTTGGGCGCACCTGGCAGGTCTACCGCTACTTTGCCTATGACTGCCCTGCCTCCTTCCCTTCGGCCTCCTTGGGACCCCTGAGACGGGTGGATGATGTCATCTGCGAATCACGTTACTCAGACATTGAGCCCTCTACGGAGGGGGAGGTGAGTCCAGATGGTTTGCCATAGAGGGATACTGGGTTACAGGCTCAAGGTTCAGCATTTTACTCGGTGTGCCTAGGTTGAAGCTGGATGTGATTATCTTTATCTGGTACCTCTTGGCCTTTTCTGTGTTGTGACAGGTCTCTCTTCCCTGCTGCAGGTCATCTACAGGGTGCTTGATCCAGCTATCCGCATCCGCGACCCCTACAGTCCAAAAATCCAGAGTGAGTCTCTTTATGGAATGAAAAGAGGAGTGAGGACTCTGTTGGGACAATGAGAACCTGGCCACCTAATATATTGTGATCTCCTTTAGGAGGTGGTAGATTCCTGATGTGCATAATGTATCGTAATGAGATCTGACAGAGAGAGCTTGAAATCCACCTGCCTCATCAGATATTTCTGTGAGGATGGCATTTGGCCTTAAGGCAGAATTGTAATTCCCCCACCCAAGTTAGCCATAAGGTGTGCTGCTTCTGTTGCAGGCACACACACACACACACACACACACACACACAAAGAGAGAGAGGGGCACCCATACATTGTTGCTTCATGATCACTTCTCATGAAAATGACTGTACTGTACTGTTAAGCAATTTTGCGTATGAGAGCATCCATGTGATTCTTGGAAACTCATGCCTCATGTACGTATGCCTGGAATCCTCATTCGCCCTTTTAAATCCTGCTACATGTGGTAGGTTCTTCTTCAGGCAGGGCATTGCCTTTCTGTAGTGTCCAGGATTTGGAAAAGCTTATTGGGTGACGTATGCCTGGCTGCAGCACTCTTATTTTCAGACAGGCAGTAATAATGGTTTTCTAAAGTTAAACTTTCTCAGAACTTAGATTTTCAGTGATGCTGCTGTTGTATAGACCTCTTGTGCAGTTTTTAACAATATGTTCGGTTGAGTTGTAGATTGTGGATGTTGTGTTTTTGATCATGTTTTAGGCTTTTAAGCATGTTGTAAGCTGCCCTTAAGCAACTTGCAAAAAGACATGACAGAAACGTGTTGTTAATAACAATGACAACAACAAAGATGGGTTACTAAGAAACAGCCAAGTGAGCCGACTTAAGAGTGGTTTCCAGAAACATGCAGTTACACATCAGGAACTCATTAACAGTGCAACTAGGTGGACATTTGCCCTGCACTTTAGTCTGGGATGAAGACGGGTTAGTTTGCCCCTGTTTCCATTGTGAACCAGACCACAACTTTTTGGGGTTGCTCCATTTTGTTTTGGTTACAGCAAATGTGATATCTGGGGTCAAACGAAAGTGGATGGCTAAAGCTGTCCCTTTGCTTTAAGCCACATGAGAAATGGAAAGCTTCTTCCTTTCCTCCACCTGCCCCTGGAAAGGAGAAGGGAGAGGAAGTTTTCAATTTCTGTCGAATTATTGCTGACACATCTGTGATGCTTTGCAAGGGCTTCACTGGTGAGCTTTGTCAGTTAGCAACAATTAGCAAGAAAGTGAAAGCTTTGTTTCCCTTCCTTCCTGCAAGGGATCCAGAAGGAAACTTTCCTTTTCTCAAGATTCTTTAGAGTTGAAGCAAATATAGTACTCTGGCTTCTCTTCCAATCATATAACACTTTTAACTTTTAACTAAAGTAAGCAAACATGGGGAAAGAGACAGGAGGGGGTTGTTGTTCCCTCTAAAGGGAAAGAAGATCGGTCAAGGAGGCTCCGCTAATTGGAGTCTCTCGGGGTGCAGCGCGGTCTGTCATTGCATGTGGATTCAAGACTTGCCTGCCAAAAAACATGCTGCGCCAGAACAGTGCTTAGCCTGATCTAGACCAGTGGTTCTCAACCTGTGGGTCCCCAGATGTTCCTGGACTGCAACTCCCAGAAATCCTGGCCAGCTCAGCTAATGATGAAGGCTTCTGGGAGTCCAGAAACATCTGGGAACCCACAGGTTGAGAACCACTGATCTAGACTGATAATTGGGTAACTGGCCCATCTCATCATACTGTGCCCTGAATTTCGTAGAAGTGGATTTTTTTACTTTGTTTCTGGCGTTTAAGTGAGGACTGTGTGACCACTTAATCAGAGATGATGCAGTAGCAGATACAGAGAAAGGGGGCTGGGCTGGGCGGCATTTCAGGTCTCTTCCAATTCTGTAATTCTTTAGAAAAGTGTCACACTCTTTCTTACTACGGCTTACGTACTCCTCACACAAACGCTTGGATTGCCTTCCTTGACGGGGTCCATTCTGGAAAATATGCCCAGCTAAACTCTGTCGGAGACAATCTGTCTCTCTCTCCATGAGCTTGAGCACTTTCTTGTATGGCTCGCAGCTGTCCCTGTCTTTGGTTCTATTTGGGGGCTAGGTAGTTTTGGTCCTAGACATGCTTCTGTTTTTGACAGTAGCTCGATTTAGCCGTTGGGTCTGAACGTGTGCCTGGGAAGCTGTTTTTCTTCCTTACCTCCCCCACCACACAAACCCACCCACTGCCCCCGGAGTCTGCCTCCTTCTGGGTGATTTTAGCCAAAATCTTATGGAGGCCAGTAAATTAGGCCTTGTAGTCCAGGTACCCCCGTCCCTTCAAACCCAGAGCCAATCTCATGCTCCCCCCCCATGTTGTGGGTCTTTCTTTCTCCCCTGCCCCCCAATTTCCGCTTACCAGATCTCCTGAAAGTCACCAACCTGAGGGTGAACCTGACCAAACTGCACACGCTCGGAGACAACCTTCTGGACTCGCGCCGGGAGATCAAGGAGAAGTATTACTACGCCGTGTATGAGATGGTGCTGCGGGGCAACTGCTTCTGCTATGGCCATGCCTCCGAGTGTGCCCCGCTGGCGGGCGGCCCTCCTGACATGGAGGGCATGGTAAGGTTTCCTTCTAGCTACCATATATACACACACAACCTGCTGGATTAGGGCAGGCATGCCCAAACTTCAGCCCTCCTGATGTTTTGGACCATGACTCCCAGAATCCTAAGCTTAGATTGCCAATGACAAAGGACTGTGGGAGTTGTGGTCCAAAACATCTGGAGGGCCGAATTTTGGACATGCCCGGATTAGGGGGCGCCAACTCCTGCCGCTGGGAGAGCTCCTCTTCCTTTCATCCAGGGGTGGACCTATATTTGTTCCCGTGTTTCTTCGCCAACAGGTCCATGGGCGCTGCGCCTGCAAACACAACACCAAAGGGCTGAACTGCGAGCAGTGCGACAACTTCTACCATGAGTTGCCCTGGCGCCCGGCCGAGGGGCGCCGCACCAACGCATGCAAGAGTGAGTACCCCAAGGGGGAAACTGGGGCACTGGAGGGAGCGTCCCAAGGGGAAACTGGGACACTACCTGATGGGAGGATAGCAGCGGTCAGAAACCAAAGGTGTTCTCTCAATAGGTATAGGGGTGGGAGTTCTCGGCTGGTCCTAGAGAAGCATATGGGTGGACGAAGTTTACTCTAAGGTGGGCATTTGCAATCCCCTAGAATCCCTTCAACACAAATATCACCGCCTCTGCTTAATTAGAAAACAAAGGGATGGTTGCTCAGAAACCCCCCTTTGTGCTCTCTTAGGCCCCAGTCTCATGACAATTTTGCTGCTCTTTTTGCTGCGAAAGACTGCGCAGCAAAAGATTGTGCCTTCACTCCGAAGAGCAGCATTTTGGTACCACGGCCAACCACACCCCCAGAAGCGCACTTGAACCGCAGCATTTTGTACCACCGCTAGGGGTTGTGTTAAAATACTTATAATTGATGTGCACTTTTTAACACCTCAAACGAGGTGCGACCCCCAGAAAAACCGCACCAATTAGATTTATACCCCTTTTTCTGCCACTTCCTGTAGTTCTGCCTTGGTAATCGTTTATGCTACTGAATTGGTGGCATGCCGGCACAATTTTTACTGGCTTTCCATCTGCAATTACAATCGATTTTAAGAAGAAAAACTCTACCTGGCTGCAACGCAGGTATTGGCCACAAGGCGAAAAGATGCACAGTAAGCAAGACAGGAGGGACAAAGAGAAGTAAAATACTCCCCTGTTGTCGGGGCGCTAACTGCGCATCAAACATCACATGAGCACCCGAAAAATAGTACACATCAATTTAAGATGCGCAGATAATGGTAGTGAGACAGGGGCCTAAAAGGGCCTGGGGTGGGAGGGTGGGGAGAGCGTCGTTGCTACGCATCACAAACCTAGATTATTTTTTGTTTACAATTTGGCTACTAGAGAGAGAAAGAGGGTCTGGTTTTTTGAAAAAAAATTAAGAAAAATATTTTTGGGGTGCTTGCATGGGAATGGATCCCATCCAAGGTCCAGGAGGTGGCCGTTTGCATCCCCATTTGGAGCTCTATAACTTGTTTGTCCCAGCAGTGGAGGGGAGGTCTTGCAAGCGAGAGCCGGAGAAGGAGATGGGAACCCTTGTCTTAATTTTTAAAAGGTAACTTTTTCCGAGCTCTGAGTTTAGATCAGTAGATAAACTCTCAGAAATCCTGGTGAGCACAGCTAGGCGGTTACTTCACATCTCGTTCGTCCCTCCTTGCTGTCCTGCTTGCGACCGGTACCAAAAAAAAACTTACTTCACGTCCATAGTGTGACAGCAACAAGTTGTCTCAACCACACCCCCGGCGTGGCAAGCCGTACCTGCCCCTGGGCTGGGGAATTCTCTTGTCACGGTTGGTTCCCGGTTCCTGTTCCGAGACAAGGGACCGTGTAGTAACAACTGTCACGCAACAACCAGTGTCCATCTAGTGGTCAGTGCCTGAAGCAGCATTCAACATTAGTTTCCCTATGGGAAACACCATGCAGTGCAAATGTTTATTAAAGAAAGTGCTGAAAATTCTATAGCATTGACATGTAAATTCCAGAAGACCGGTACATTGAAATATTGAAAAAGTTTTATTCACGATATTTTTAAAAAAGGGTTAAGAAAGCAAGACAGATTCAGAATTTGTCACGGAACAAGACCGTGAAGTAACAGTTGTCACGAGACAAGTAATCATGGGTTAGATCTCAGGCACATGGACAAGGCTGTTGCTAGTCCTCTCTCTCTCTCTCTCTCTCTCTCTCTCTCCGTACAGAATGTAATTGCAACGAGCACTCTCAGAAGTGTCATTTCGACATGGCCGTGTACCTGGCCACGGGCAACACCAGTGGCGGGGTATGTGACGAGTGCCAGCACAACACCATGGGCCGCCACTGCCACCTCTGCAAGCCCTTCTACTACAAGGACCCCACCAAAGATGTCCGTGACCCCAGCGTGTGCCGTGGTGAGGGCATGCCACGTGCACGGAAAGAAGGGAAGGGAGGGGAAGAAATGTGTCCAAGGTTTATTTATGGGCATTTTCCTTTTGTCTTTTTAAATGACTGAGTATCATCCTCTTTGATCTCCTGACTTCCCTCTTTGGAAAGTTCTTTTTGGGGGATGGGCACCTTCTAGCAGCCTCTGTCAAGTCAGGGAGCGGAGCCAAAGCAATGTAGGTGGGGCCATAAGCAATCTGAACCAATGTGATCACTAACCATACAAAAACACAGCAAAATTCTACGGACGTCCTCTGAGAACAACAGCTTCCCAAGCTGCCAGCCGGAGCTCAGCTCCATCCGAGGCCTATTATGCCTTGAGTTTCAGGCTCCCCTGTTCTTTCCTGGCTCCATTCTTTCTTAAGGGGCTTGAGGGTATCTATTTCAGCAAGACCCAGTATTCCTCCATAGCCAGATGTCTTTCTTCAAGAAGGAGTGAGTAGCTTTCTCCCTCCATGGAATGCCCATGGTTAGCAGACAATATTGGGCTCCACCAGGCATGCGCTCTTTGAAACCTCTATGGCAGGGACGTGATCTTGCCGCACTCCCGCTGGTCTAGGCACAGGACAGCTCCCCCGGAATGAAGTGGGAAGGAGAGATTGCATTGGGCCTTTGCCGCGTACTGATGACGCTGAAACCAAAAACACTGGATATGTACGCCCAGCTATTTCATGTAGATGTTGAAGGGCATTGGGGGGCAGGACTGAGCACTGGGAGACACCCCTGGGCCAATTGCCGAGGTCAAGCATGCCCAAATTTCGGCCCTCCAGATGTTTTGGACTACAACTTCCACAGTCCTTTGCCATTGGAAATACAGGCTTGTAAATCTGGGAGTTGTGGTCCAAAACATCAGGAAGGCCGATCTTTGGACATGCCTGGCTGAGGGACTGAACAGGATTACCCCATTACTACCTACCCCAAGGGAGGACGAGATTGCTTTCATTACGTGGCAGTAACCTACCAAAAGAAGAGGCATGTGCATGCATGTTCCCCCCCCCCTGGACACACCGTAAGTGAGCTGGGTGCAGGTAGATCAGCCTAAGCCAGGCATGCCCAAACTTTGGCCCTCCAGATGTTTTGGACAGCAGCTCCCCCCCCCAGTCCTTTGCCACTGGCATTCCAAGCTTAGAATTCTGGGGAGTTTTGGTCCAAAACATCTGGAGGGCCAAAGTTTGGACACCACTGGCCTAAGTGTTCCCACTGGGCTCTTGGGTGTCCTGATGGGTGGGGCCTCTCCTATGCTCTTCCTCTTGACCGTCAGCCATTTTACTGCTCGCTTGTTGACAGCCTGCGACTGTGACCCTGACGGCACGTTAGATGGCGGCGTGTGCGACACGCACGATGACCCGACGCTGGGGCTGATGGCCGGGCAGTGTCGCTGCAAGGAGCACGTGCAGGGAGCCCGCTGTGACAAGTGCAAGCCGGGCTTCTTCGGACTGAGTGCGGACAACCCACAAGGCTGCCAGCGTAGGTCCCCCTTTTTCTTCCTTATCCCACGGCTCCTTCAGAAGAAGGCAGTCATCAGTTTCCCTCCAGCAGGAAGGCCATTTGGGGGGATGGGATTCAGGAGGGTCCTCTTTGAATGCAGCAGGAGAACTATGGCAGCAGCGGGGTGGGGTGGAGCAGCCATTCTCAACCTTTTGCTTTCTTTTTGGCCATGGCTGTAAACATAAAATGAAATAAATATAGACCGGATCAGGATTGTATTAAGATGCACAGCAAACCTTAGATCATTGATGGCAAACCTTTTAGAGACCGAGTGCCCAAACTGCGATTCCAAACCCACTATTTTTTTTTTGCAAAGTGCCAATACAGCAATTTAACCTGAACACAGGTGGCTGTGAAGGGGCGATGTTGGGTGCCCACTGAAAAAGCTCCGAGTGCCACCTTTGACAACCATGCCATAGGTTCGCCAACACTGCCTTAGATGGTGGTGTGAAGAATTATTTCCAGCCTGTGAGCCCCCTTGATTCCAGATGTTTCAAGGAACTCCAGGGGTCCTTGTGACCCCTGTTGAGAATGACTACTGTAGAGCCTAGGGCAGTGGTGGTGAACCTTCAGCCCTCCAGATGTTTTTGGACCACAACTCCCACAGCTCTTTGTCATTGGCCATACAGGCTTGGAATTCTGGCCACTGTGGTGCAAAAATCTGGAGTGCCAAAGTTTCGCCACCACTGGCCTAGAGAGTGTAGGATTGTAGCCCCGAGGAGACCTGGATTCTAATCCAGTATAGCTAATGAAATAATTTTTGTTATATTATTATTTATTTATTAGACCTTTATACTACCTATATTATTTATTTATTTATTTATAAATTCCAGGCAGTTTACAACAAGTCACCAAATACCAAATCACAAAAATAGCAGAAGATTAACGAAATAGAATACATAATCCCACAGGTCTGAGTCTAAGACAATAAGACAAAAAAAAATCCCATAGGCCTAAGACAATAAGACAAAAAATAAAGTATTATAATGGTGACATACTAAATATTAAACTTATTACCGTATTATTGATATTTTTATTGGTGGGCAAGCTAAAAAAGAGGGTATTGTTTAACAGATGTTTCTCTAATGAGTGAACGCTGTTATATGCTGTTGTCTGTCGGAGCCAGTGGCGTACAATGAGGTAGCAGTCAGCAGACATTTTGATCTCCGACAGTGGCTGAGTTGTCCATTTCAGTGTGCAGGAGTGACTGAATGCACTCCTCACAGTTGTGAAGGACTTGGTGGGGGGGGGGGATACCTCATCAGCTGACTGAGGCAAGGCCAGAGTGCTGGTATGATGCCAGCTGCGGCTGGCAGGTAGCTCTGTGAGGAAAACCCATCCTCCTTCGGCTGGGGCCAGTTTCCAGAAAGCTGCGTAGGTAGTTTTTGACCATGTCTGTTTGATCTGCCAGGTTGCCAGTGTGACCCACGAGGCACAGTCCAGGATGGGCCCCAGTGTGACGCCTTCACCGGCGACTGCTTCTGCAAGCGGTTGGTGACTGGGCGCAGCTGTAACCAGTGCCTGGTGAGTACTGGGCAGCCCTGGTTTCGCCTCCTGCCTTGGCTTAGGTTATCCCGGGGAAGCTGACTAAGGTCCATCTTGCTTCTCCCTAGCCTGAACATTGGGCTCTGAGTCCTGACCTGCATGGCTGCCGGCCTTGTGACTGCGATGTCGGAGGCGCCCACGACAACCAGTAAGGAGCGCCCGGAGAGTTTGGCTGGGGAGGCTGCGCGAGCAAGGAGGGAGCAAGGCAGGGATGCCGGGTTTACCCATGAATTCGGGGACCATCCAGAATGTTTCTATGAAAAGAACCAATGAAACATTTGGGTGCTAGATCTCAAACAAAGAAGAGGAAGTACTTTTTCACCCAGAGGATCACTGGGCTCTGGAACTCCCTGCCAGAAGACGTGGTGACAGCTGTCAGCCTTGACAACTTTAAGAAAGGATTAGACAAGTTCATGGAGAACAAGGGAATCAGTGGCTGTCATGATGGATGCCTAAGGACAACTTCCGGGTTGGAGAGATAGGCAGGATATCTCTCAATGCCATTTGTGGGGGGTCATAAGCAGGTGAAGACATCTCCTTAATGGCGTTCTGGGATGCAATAGGGTTTTAATATATTAATTATGTGTCTTTTATACTGGTCTGTTTATAATTTGTTGTTTATTGTTCTGCTTCATAATATTACTATTGTTTGTTTGGCGCTTGTTCGCCTGATTGTAAGCCGCTTAGAGTTCTGTCCAGAAGATAAGCGGGATATAAATACAACAATAAATAAATAAATAAATAAATAAATAAATAAATAAATAAATAAATAAATAAAT
>JAHTLZ010000015.1:3149765-3171773 GCA_023846285.1 Phrynocephalus versicolor
TAGATAGATAGATAGATAGATAGATAGATAGATAGATAGATAGATAGATAGATAGATAGATAGATAGATAGATAGATAGATAGATAGATAGATAGATAGATAGATAGATAGATAGATAGATATTGCCAGCAAAGCTTGCAATGTTGGCAAAAGCAGGGCGTCCTTTGTTTTCCAGTGGAGACACACATCCTGCTGAATGGTGGGAAATGGTGGGTGTTTGGACTCCATCTCCCAGCTTCCCACAGCCATCTTGTGTTTTCCATCTCTGCTCTTACTGATCTTTCTCTTGGCAGGGAGCTGGAGTCGTGGAGCGAGTGCACCTCACCGGCCACCCAGCGACGTGGACAGGTTCGGGCTTTGCCCAGGTGTTGGAAGGCAGCATAGTAGAATTCCAGATCAATGATGTTCCCTTCACCATGGAGTATGACCTACTGCTACGCTATGAACCCCAGGTACCCGTTAACTGAGATGACTGTACCCGATTGCCTCTGGCCCATTCCTGCCTCTGTATTGCAGCTGAAGTAAATAAAATGGGGTACAAAGTTAACCTTCCATTTTGAATCCGGACTATATTACCCCATTTGTCCTGCTTTTAAATGAAGATTCCAGTTTTTTATGTTAAGGGCAGGATAAGTACAATGTCTTAGGAGAATGCAAATGATTACCGAAATATGAAGACCAGAAATTATGGTTATTCTTTGTGGTCTTAGTGAATCACGCATATGGCTGCTGTAGAGCACATGTGAAAAGCCATGGAACATTCTAGAGCAGTGGTGGTGAACCTTTGGCACTCCAGATGTTTTGGACTACAACCTCCACAGTCCTTTGCTATTGGAAATACAGGCTTGGAATTCTGGGAGTTGTGGTCCAAAACATCTGGAGTGCTGAAGGTTTACCACCACTGTTCTAGAGCTTAAAAACAAAAACCCTTAGTGTCCTTCTCTCCCAATGTACATGTATTGGAGCACATAATGTGAGGGTTTATTTATTGTATTCTTTAATTTACATACTGCAAAACACTGTTTATTTTTATTTATTTATCTAGAATATTTTACCCCGCCTCATATAGCAATGTAAAAAAAAAACCATAAGCAAACACCAATAAAATAAAATAAAAATAGAAAAATTAATTCCAGCTTTAAAAGGCAATAACATTTGACGGAACTTCGATGAGCCCCACTTCATCAGGCACAGCGCGACCCTTTCATGGGGAGCGCAGAAGAAGCTGTACACAAGAATCCAAAAATTAATGACACCTGTCTGTGAGAAGTGGTGGAAGTCTTGAGGCAGTGGTCCCAAGCATCTTTGCAGCAGAGTTTGGAATTTTTTAATCCCGCGCATTAAAACCACAGAGTAGTAATTTACCCTGGTGAGGGCCCCCCCCCCCCGCCCCAATGCATGCACATCCACATCGGCCTGCTTGAAACATAACGTTTCTTTTTGCCTGGAGGTGGTGGGGAAAAACATCACAAAGACACGCTTTTACACAACCCCTAAAATCCGAGGCAATGGGCTCCCAGATCCGGAGCTTAAAAATGTTTTTCCACCAGCTTCGGACTTTAAAAAAAAATTAAGTACGACCACGTCCACCTAAGTGCGTCCCAGCGCACTTTTCAAGTACCTGGCCTCTAGGAGGTAAAAAATCATCCGATGCGGATTGTAAAGCTGTGAATGCCAGGCTCCCTCACATTCTGTTTTTTTTTTTTGTCCCCGCCGCCCCTTTAAGAGACAGGAATCACTACAGGGCGGCTCGGGGCTGCTTCAACCAGCATGGAGGTGAGCCTGCATTCTTTTCTCGTTTTTTCTCTCCCTCCCCTCATGCAGACAGGAACAATGGGGTGCGGAGGGGTGGGAACACAGGAAGAGCGATCCGAAAACCCCCACGATCTCTGGTCCGAATTTAAGTTGCCACCGGATTATAGAGGTGGTGTAAAAGCGCTCATAGTAGCCTCTAGCATGAGTTCTGGTTTTATTCACAGGGGCAGAAGCAGCCAGTTGTGCCAAATGCCAATTTACATGCCTTTTTTTTTAAAGGAGTCCCACTCCTTGTGTGATCTTTGGGACCAGACACCCTTGTTCTTTCTAGCCTATAAACAACTGATGTGGCCAGCAATTTCCACAGATCCTGCTTCTGAGGATGTAGCAGGAACTTCCTGTAGGAAAATGAAACAGGCGAAGCTTCTCGCATCTCTTTAATCTTCATGCCAGGAAAAACAGGAATGTTGAATGTTTACCTGGAAGTTTAAAAGGCCCAAGAGGAAAACCAGTGAAAAATGTTGGCAACACTTCTTAAACCTTCCCTGCTATTAAACTTTCCTGTCAGATCTCACAAACAAGGGACAGCTCAGGTAGACCCCACACTACAGCTGCATACTTTCACAGATGCAACTGTGTTATCTGGTTTGGGGATAAACAAATATATAGGTACTGTATTGTGGCACATTTTTCTCAAGATCAAAAGCATGACACTCAAAGTCCTCAGACCACTGTAAGATTGTAGTTTGCTTCTGTGGGTGTTTGTCAGTGTGAGCTTTAGTGGATTAGTGTGTTCCGAGGGACAGTAATCTACAAACACTCACGTGGGCATATATATTTTTTAAAGTATTTAAATTGCCACAATGCATCTGTTTCTGGTTTTGTTTTCATAGTTGCATGTAAAACTCTAAATCAGGAAGACATTAATGTTGACATCTTCATTAGAAATAATGTCATGTTTGCTTCCCTACATTAATTCCGTCCAACAAGGAAAGAGCTTAACTGTCCTGTCTCTCTTGGCTAAATCTGTAGACCAGTGGTGGCGAACCTTCAGCACTCCAGATGTTTTGGACCACAACTCCCAGAATCCCAAGCCTGTATTGCCAATGACAAAGGACTGTGGGAGTTGTGGTCCAAAACATCTGGAGCGCCGAAGGTTCGCCACCAAAGCTGTAGAGGATCAGGAAGGGTTCTCTACGCCCAAGTAATTTTCTGACAAAAGTAGGAGTAAGTGGCAGACCCACCCAGCCTCTGGTAGATGTCTGAGCTGGTTCTTTTAGGCAAAGTGAAAATAGTGAGGTCTGGATTATAAATTTGCTCAGGGAATCTTTAAAAAGCAAATATTCATGTCAGACACAGCCTGATAAAACTTCTCATCCGTTTCATCTACGGGCATCTCTTTTCCCCCACTTCTTTTCTGTGTGTGATATATGGAATCTTTTCAGAATCCAGTGAATAGAATAGAATAGAATAGAATAGAATAGAGTTTTATTGTCATTATGCATACGCAAGATATGCACAACGAAATTAGAGTGCTGTTCCACTACACACTCTAAACATACAAAACACATAAAACACATAAAACACCATACAAAATATTAAAAACTCTTAAAATTGCTTACAAAATTTAAAACACTACTTAAAAACTGATTAAGATGGTGCTAAAACTGTCACATTTAACTTGGATACCGCTCTGTGATAAAAACTGTTCTTTAGTCTATTTGTCCTTGACCTAAGAGTCCTGTATCTCCTGCCAGATGGCAACAGTTCAAAAAATTGGTGGCCAGGATGCGAAGGGTCTCTCAAAATTCTAGATGTCTTCCTTGAGCATCTGGAGTTGTATAATTCTTCCAAAGGAGGAAGAGGACAGCCCACTATCCTCTCAGCAGTGTTTATGACCCTCTGGAGTGCCCTTCTATCTGCCACTGTGCAACTGGTGAACCAGACACACAGGCAGTAAGTGATAGTGCTTTCTATAAAGCCCCGGTAGAAGGTTACCAACAGTTTCTTGGACAGTTGTTCCCTCCTGAGAAGTCTCAGGAGATATAATCTCTGTTGGGCCTTCTTAACCAGTGGTTCAGTGTTGGCACTCCAGGTCAAATCCTCCTGTAGAATAACTCCTAAGAACCGACTGTCCGTCACCCGCTCTACACAAACTCCATCAATAATCAGGGGCTGAGTGTCTGATTTCCTTTTTCGATAGTCCACTATAAGTTATTTGGTCCTGTTGATATTTATTATCAGATTGTTGGTTCTGCACCACCGTAGCAGCCGATGCACCTCCTCTCGGTAGGCTGACTCGTCTCCACCAGAGATGAGTCCCACTACTGTTGTGTCAGCGGCAAACTTGATGATTTTATTTTCAGGATGAGTATGAGTGCCGTCAGAGGTGTAAATACTAAACAATAGTGGGCTCAGCACACAGCCCTGTGGAGTACCCATGTTGAGAGTGAGGGCTGACGACATGTAGTCACCTAATCTGACCCTCTGTGCGCGATTTGATAAGAAATCCATGATCCAGGCACAGATGGAATGACAAAAACCAAGGTCCTTAAGTTTAGATATCAGCTTGTGAGGTATAATTGTATTGAAAGCAGAGCTAAAGTCCACAAAGAGCATCCTTACATAGGTCCCCCGCAGCTCCCAATGGGTAAGAGCACAGGGATATACACAGTCTTTTTGTCCATAGAGTGTGGCTATCTACTATGTTAAAAGCTGCTTGTGATGTGGCGCCCGTGGCTCTTAGAGACCATGGTATTATTAAAAGCGGCCCCGGAGGCATTGGCATCTTAAACCTTGGCCCTGGAGACCCTTGACTTCTCACAGCTGTCTCTGAGTCACCAACGTCTTATCCTCATCCTATTCTGATATGATGTTTTGGAAGCCTCTCGTCCAGCCTGAATCCTGAGGCCTCCTGAGGCTGCTTATGCCAGCCAGCTGGACTGTGCCGTGATCCGCGCCGTAAGTTCTCCTCTGTGCCCTCAGCTGCCAGCGAAATGGGAGGAGGTGAAGGTGTCGGTCGTGCGGCCTGGACCTGTCCCCGCCAGCAGCCCCTGTGGGAACACCATCCCTACGGATGATGTTATGTCGACCTCTCTGCCGCCCACCTCTCGGTAAGCGCTGAGAAATCTTGAACCAGGAAAGCCCTCTTGACCTGATAGGGGGGAAAACTTAGGGCATGTGGGGACAGACGGGGAAGGGGGAAGCAAGTTGTAAGAGGTCTGGATTTAGAGAAATCTGAACAGCCGTGTGTGTGTGTGTGTGTGTGTGTGTGTTTAAGTTGTCAGAGGAGTTATGTTGTTGTGGTGGTGGTGGTTGTTGCAACAGATTAACATGGCCACTCCTTTCAAAATTAAAACAGATTACACGCACGTCTGTGATAGAAATTCTTATTTCTGGATAAAGACTAGATGAAACTGCATACGTTTGCATGCATTAATAGATTTATAGCAATATGCCTGCTCCTTCCACCATATATATCTATATATATATGCATGAATGACACCGAAGAATTGACACCAGAAACAATTTTGCAGATTCAATATATTTTGCTTTCTTCTTTGGTTGCATAATATATCTGCTCTCAAGACGTGCTTTCAAAGCCAAGCTCTTCTCAATGAGGCAGTGGCGGGGTCGGGGGGGGGGAGGGAGAGATTATTTTACAAGGTGACAAGCAGAAGGAATGCAAGGAGGTGAAGGAGAGAAGCGAGGGGGCAGGAAGTTGCTGTGGATGGTCTCCAAGCTCCCAAGAACCCACCAGCGCTGCCTGGAAATGATCCACAGCAGTATTCTTCTTCTCCAGACCTTCTGTTTCCAAGTGCTTAATTATTATAAAATGTTTGGGTGTTTTAGATGCTGAATTTATTTTGTATTTTAAATGATATTTTATTGTTTAACTAGGTTGTGAACCACCCATAGTGGCTTTAGGCTAGATGGGTGGTATACAAATAAATAAACACATGAATAAATAAACTCTTAGTAATTATGAATGCTAAAGTTTTAGAAGGAAGGAAGGAAGGATTACAGTAGTGCCAAGGTTTTGGAAGATCAATGGCACAGATAGCTTTTACATGATCCTGAAATATGTAAAAGATCAACGGCAGAGGGTCTTTCTCCCTTTTTCATTACAGTGGAACCTTGTCTTACATGCCGCTTGACTTGCATCATATTTGACTTGCGGCAAGAAGGGGCCTGTTTGACTTGCGCCGCGGGCTCTGACTTACAGCTCGGAGCCCCGGTGCCAGGCCCCGGGAATCGGGCGGCAGCCACGACCCAGCATCGCAGCTGCCGCCTCCAAACTGCTCCTGCCTTCTTCCTCTCCTCCAGCAGCGGTGGCTTCGGCGAGGTCAGCTCCGAGCACCTGGAGCTGGTCCTCGGCCTCACCGAAGCTGCCGCTGCTGCCGGAGGAGAAGAAGGGACGGGAGCTCAGAGCTGGCCTCGCTAGTTAGACAGTCGGCTCAGTCTTGTAAAAAATCTGGCTGCAGAAGTCTGGTCCACAATGGAAGCATTTTAGTTGGGGAGCTGTAAAGTTGTGGGACTCTAATGGTAAGCATAGAGTTGTCCAGAACTTGGAACGTCAGGTTAAAAATCAGTAAAACTTAAATGTTAGACATTGTTGCTATGATCATTAAAAAGTGAAGGCATATAACTTGTGGACTATAATCCCACTGCCTCCTCCTCTCTTCGAAGAGACATTTCATTTACATCCCCAGAAGGAATCTCCTATCCCAGTCAAACTTGCGTTAAATTGCTGTTTTCGGGGGTCTTTTTCCTTGTCTGGAATTGATTAATCCAGTTTCCCATTACTGAGCCTCGTGGCGCAGTGGTTAAATGCCTGTACTGCAGGTAAAACTGTGCTCACGACCTGGGGTTTAATCCCAGGAAGCAGGCTCAAGGTTCACTCAGCCTTCCATCCTTCCGAGGTCGGTAAAATGAGTACCCAGCTTGCTGGGGGGGGGGGGCAATGTGTAGCCTGCACACTGTAATTAAAAAATTGTAAACCGCCCATTTGTAGTAGTATGGGGTGGTATATAAGCAGATCACTTTGCTTTGCTTTGCTTTGAAAAGTTCGTTTGACTTAAGGCATGTTTGATTTATGTCTAGACCTCTGGAACGGATTAATGACGCAAGTCAAGGTTCCACTGTGCTTGCATACTTTCATGGGCCAGAGGTGACCCTAAGTGTCATCAACTTCCTGTATCTGTTTTTAGCTCGAGAAGCTTTATTTTAAAATTCAAAAATGAACCAAGTAGCACTTACAGTCTTGGAATAAATCACTCCCTGGAGTCTGGAATAAGTTGTAGATCATGAATTGTCAGTTGCACCCCAGGAGGTATGCTTGTGTGTGGGGTCATGACTGGCCATAACACTGGCAGATACTGTATTAGGGGCAATGATAGGTGGCAGCCCTGTTAAGTCCTAGGGGGTCAGTAGAAGGTCTCTGGCCCCTTAGATGCTTCTAACTCCAGTTTGACAACCTTAGCCACCAGGAAGGTGCCAGAATACAGAGATGGACAACCTAAACCGCCCATCACTGTCAATCACCCTAAAGCTAAAACAATAATAGTCCGAAACAGTGTATTTATGTCCTGTAGCAGGCACTTTGAGTCCTCCAACTCCCGATGGCCTCCCACATATTCCCCCTCAAAAATAAAAATAAAAATAAAAAATGTGGACACTTGATGAAGCACAAATGGGATTTTAGTGTGGAAAATTTGCAAAAGAAAAAATTGTTGGGTTGGTGGTTTTGGGTACAGTACAGGTATTTGTGTGTTCCCTTGGTCATTGGCAGTGGCCTGCATGTGATATAATAAAGTCCCCACACAATATGTTCTCTCCTGGGTTTGCTGTGAACTGGCCCTTGTGTTGTCTGCGAAGATTCTCAGTCATCCTGGTGATCTTATCTGGAAGTTGAGTCCTGGCAACTGGACCTCTTTTCTTGAGAGAGTGAAACATTTCGTTGCTCGTCCAAACAGCTTCGTCAGTCTGAGGAAAGCTAGTTGCGAGTCCTCCATTTTATAGCTTACTTTGACCTCACATCACCCTGGTCTGAGATAGGCTCATAAGATGAACAATGGCCTGAGTAGACAATCGTTAGATGCACAATAGGTTGACAATGGCCTAAGGTGCCCTTGTGTTCTGCAGGTATGTGGTGTTATCACAGCCAGTCTGCCTGGAGCAAGGGGTGAGCTACACCATCCGGGTGGAGTTTACCCGCTATGGAGGATGGGAACATCTGCAAAGCCCTGCTGTACTCTTGGATTCCGTAAGTACAGAGGAGGGGGAGACCTGCCACCTCCTGCCAAGAAAACTGGAGTCTGCCAGGGGAAACTCTTGCCAAAGACCCAAATGTGTTTTGATCGTAGAATCGTAGACTAACGGAGTTGGAAGGGGTGGGGGCATCGAGCCCAACTCTCTGCTCCTGGCTGGAATCAAGGCCGAAGCCGATCTGACAGATGATTGTCCAATTTTCTCTTGAGTGCCTCCAGCACTGGAGTGCTCACCCACACCCAAGGCCATTGGTTCTATTGCCGTACTCCTCTAACAGTTGAGAAGTTTGTCGTGATATTCCGCCTTAATGGGGCTTCCTGTTCCTTCAGTCCCTTGTTTCGTGTCCTGCACTCTGAGATGATTGAGAACAGATCCTCTGCTTCTCTCTCACTTCCTCTCTCTCTCTCTCTCTCTCTCTCTCTCTCTCCCACTTCCTCTCCTCTGAAGCTGGTCTTGGTGCCACGTTATTCCTCCTTGGAGATGTTCATCGCCGGGGATGCTGCCTCCATCGCTCGCAAAGAGACCTTTGAGCGCTACCGCTGTGCCCAACAAGCTCGTCCGGTGATTAAGGTGCCCACCCCGGAACCTTGTGCCACCTTGCTGACCAGCATGTCTGCCATTATTCACCAGGGAGCACTGGGTGAGTATTAATCTACCCGGGGAGCAGGAGATCCCCTGGGCTCCACCTCCTAACGTCAGAACTAGGAAAACCTTGTCAAAACTCAGAAAATCTGGTGTCCGATGGTGGTCAATCTTTGGTCTTTGACCGAATGGTTCTCCGTCGTGATCCTACCAGCTATTCTATACTTCAGCTCCCAGAAGACCCAGCCAGCATTTCCAGCCACAAAAGGATTCTGGGAGCTGAAGGATAGAAGATAGAAGAGCTGGTAGGATCACGATGGAGAACCACTGCACGAGAGGCACCGAGGAGAACCCAGGTGCTATATGGAACTCAGATTTGGGAGAGGAAAGGTCTCACACCAAGTGGCCCTTCTGCCATTAAGCAAGGCCCAGGGTCGGAGGGCTGATGGCACACGGCAGGCACATTCAACTGGGATGCAGAAACGTTGGCCACCCACATCATTGCCTCTCATCGGCTTTCGGTCCATTTAGATGCCAGTGGAAGAGAACCTGGGCTGGGAGGGCTGGGAGAGTAAGAACTGACAAAAGAAAATATTTTTTCACCCAGCGCGTTGTAAGTCTATGGAACAACCTGCCACAGGATGTGGTGATGGTATCTGGCCTGGATGCCTTCAAAAGGGGATTGGACAGAGATTCCTGGAGGAAAAGTCCATCACAGGTTACAAACCATGAGGGAGATGTGTAATCTCCAGGCTTAAAACCAGGGTACTTCAAGGGCCAGATGCAGGGGAGTGGTATCACGAGACAGATATCTAGTCTCATGCCCTCCCAAACGCATCTGGTGGGGCCACTGTGAGATACAGGAAGCTGGACTAGATGGGCCTTTGGCTTGATCCAGCAGGGCTCTTCTTATGTTCTTATGTTCTTATGTTCTTAACCTCCGTGTTCACTTGTGAAAGGTCGTTTTCTCCCTTTTTCTGTTCCATATTTGCCTGTTGCTTCCCGTTTCTCTTGGCGACCAGCCTGCCTGTGCAACCCTCAGGGCTCGCTGAGCTCGGAGTGCAACCCGGAGGGTGGCCAGTGCCAGTGCAAGCCATACGTCATGGGTCGCCGCTGTGAACGATGCTCCCCGGGCACCTTTGGCTTTGGTCCTGGTGGCTGCAGAGGTGAGTGGAAGCCAGGTCAACCTCCCGAGACCATGGCCTTTCTTTTTAAAGCAAAGCACCGCTGAGTGAGTGCATTCCAGTTGCTGGCTAGGTTTCCATGTTGCCGTCTACCATGGTCTGTTCTAATCATAGTTTGTTGCTTGAGCCATTCGTCGTAGCTTGTTTTTCTCTTTGATGGTTATTTTCGGTTGCATGGGCGTCATGGTAAACTGCTTTGAAAAAGTTAGTATTCCTATGGCAACAACAAACCATGGCTTGTTGTTGCGTGGCTTCTTGCTAGGGAACAAGCACATGGCTTGTTATCAAGGGTAAGTTCTTTGGCGCAAAAATTCTATTTCAGCCAGCCACGCCTTGGCTTGTTGTAATGTTTTTCTCGATATACTTGTGCTTATCTATGATATTGTATTTTACTGGTTATGATTTTGATTTCTGTTCAGTTTGTAAACTGCCCAGAGTAGCCATGTTAGCTAGATGGAGCGGTATATAAATAAATAAATAAATAAATAAATAAATAAATAAATAAAGTACTTGTAGTCATGATTCATGGAAATAGTTCAGAGGTAGAAGTGTTTTTAGACCACCTTTTTCTGGCAGCTGAAACAATCATCCTCAACTATAAAAATCCATTTGAAATTGTACTGCTGCTGGTGGTGGTGGTAGTGTGTCAACCACCACCACCGCCACCTGAGAACTGCAGAGCTGGAAGGGACCCCCTGGATCATTAGGTCCAGCTTCTTTCAAAGGGCCACGGGGGGAATTGAACTCCTCACCTCTGGCTCCACAGCCAGAGACCTCAACCTCGCAGCTATTTGCTTTTTTTACCTTTCTATTATATGGTCAGGGATTGGGAGGGATGCCTAGTTCAGTGGTGGAAAACCTTTGGCACTCCAGATGTTTTGGACCACAACTCCCAGAATTCTAAGCCTGTATTGCCAATGGCAAAGGACTGTGGGAGTTGTGGTCCAAGACATCTGGAGGGCCAAAGGTTTGCCACCACTGGGTTAGTTCATGTGCTGAAATACCTTTCTCTGGCTCTCAGGACTGGGCCTCTGGGCCTTCTGGGTGGGTGGTGTGGTGTGAGGGGAGGGGCCACACACAGCTACAGCTCAGGGAGCAGAAGGTCGTGGGCTAGTCCCGGAGTGGGAGAGGCCACCCTCTCGGGCTAAATCTCGGGCTGCAGAGTGTCACGGGAAAGGCCCCCGGCGTGCCCTGACCTTGGCTTCCTTCTCTTCGCAGCATGCCAGTGTCACACCGAAGGCTCCTTGAGCAGCTTCTGCGACACCTTCAGTGGGCAGTGCCCATGCCGGCCAGGAGCCTTTGGGGCGCGCTGTGACCATTGCCAGCCTGGCCACTGGGGTTTTCCAAACTGCCGGCCATGCCAGTGCAATGGGCGCTCGGAGGAATGTGACTCACGGACGGGCAGCTGTGTGAACTGCCGCGGCCACACAGAAGGAGATCGATGTCAGAGGTGAGAGAGAAAAGCATTGTTTTAAAAAAGTAGAAAAACAAACTATGATTAAACCTAGAAACAATTTTTTTTCTGTGCTAGGTACTGTTGCTTTTAATACAAGACCACCTCCAATATGTGGAATCCTTAAGACTTTGAACACTGTATTTATTTTATTATTATTATTAAACAAACTTGTATCCTGGTCATCTGGCCACTCTGGGCGGCTTAATATAGTAGGACCCTATGATCCACAGGAGCAATATCTGCTAATTCACTTATCCACGGTTTGTGAATTATTTAAAATATTAAAAGAAAAATCCCAGAAATCATAGCTACAGTTAACTTCCAAAGGTGAAATTAACCTAACTGAACACTAGAGGGAGCCAGATACCATCAATTTGCTATATATTGCATTCACTTTTTTTCAGCGTCTGGGGGCCCTGCATTATTGAACTATCATAGGCTCATGTGTTTTATAAGAAAATACTCCTCTTCCCATGTCTATAGTTGTGTCTCTGGATTCTACGGGAACCCGTCGCTGGCCTCAGGCGGTCATTGCCGCCCCTGCCTCTGTCCCGAGTCACCTGGCTCTGGTCGCCATTTCGCTGCTGCTTGCCGGCAAGACAGCCGTTCTGCAACTGTACAATGTAGCTGCCTCCCAGGATATACCGGCAAGTCCGACTTTGGTCTCTCTTGTCACGGGCTGGGGTTGCAAGGCAGGAGGGAAGGCCCAGGCAGTGTTGGAGGAGTGTCACACAGGGCAGGATGCCTCCTGAAGGACCTCCTGTTCAGGTCACGGGTCTTGGCGATTGTGTCCAGAGTTAGCATGTTAAAGACCCGTGGTTTTGTCAAGAGACGGTGTGTATTTGTGGTCAAGCATAAGGAGTGGTGTGATCCCTTCTTGAATGAAAAGTGCCAGAGCTGAGTAAGCCTTTTATTAAGACCAATGCAAATGTCACACACCCCAAAAGTGCAACTTATTGAGTTCTTTAGAAAAGTGAAAGCAAAACGTGCTGCTTATATACCACCCTATATCACTTGAAGCCCTCTCTCTGGGTGGTTTACATGTTATGATGCAGGCTACACATTGCACTCCCCTTCAGCAAGGCAGGTTCTCATTTTACTGCCCTCGGAAGGATGGAAGGCTGAGTGAACCTTGAGCTGGCTACCTGGAATTGAACCCCAGGTTATGAGCACAGTTACAAGTTCAGTACAGCATTTTAGCTACTGTGCCACGAGGCTCTGCACTCTTTGCCTCATGGGGAACTCAAAAACCCGTACAGTTCTGAAAAATTTTGGATGCGGCCCTGGGTTCTAGTAAAGATGTTGCCCAACTCTAGGACGTATCAGTGTGCATTTTAGAGCAGGGAGGAGGGATGCCAATTTTGCTGTGGCTTCTGCCGGCCCACCCCTAAAAAAGCTCCTCTCTCTTGCCTAGGCCCGCGCTGCGATGAATGTGCCCCCGGTTACTACGGCAACCCTTGGCAAGCCAGAGGGCAGTGCCTGCCCTGTGCATGCAATAACAACATCGACATGAGTGACCCAGCCTCTTGCGATCGAAGGACAGGCCAGTGTCTCCGGTGCCTCTACCACACGGAAGGGGACCAGTGCCAGTTCTGCCAAGGGGGCTACTATGGGGATGCCACCCGACGCACCTGCCGCCGTGAGTATCCTGTGCGAAGAGAGGCCTGTGCCACTCAGGCAGAAGGGGATATAATTCACAGGCGTTGAAATCTTTGCCACGCCAGTGGCGGGCTAGGACTCAAGAGAACAGGGTTCAAGTCTACCCTCCGTCATGGAAAGCGACTGGCGGAGTGGAAGCGGAGCACTTTAAATAGTATCTCACTTTCCTTGAGACACTAAACTCGAGGTAAGTGAGATATTTAGTATAAGGGCGCTTTTACACGACCCCTAAAATCCAACACAAAGGGCTCCCAGATGCGGAGCTTAAAATTGTTTTCCCGCCAGCTCCGGACTTTTAAAAAAATTAAGCGCGTCCCAGTGCATTTTCCAAGTACCTGGTCTCCGAAGGTGACAAATTTCTGATGTGGATTGCAAAGCAGTGAGTGCTGGGCTGTCCTCTCCTCCTCCTCCTCCTCCTTCTTTTTGCCCCCTGCCCCTTTAAGAGACTGGAATGCTTCCGGGGCTGCTCCAACTGGCAGAGGGAGGTGAGCCTGCATTCTTTTCTCCCTTTTTTTCTCCCTCCCCTCATGCAGACAGGAGCAATGGCATGCAGAGGGCTGGGAACACAGCAAGAGGAGCAAACCCCCAAGATCTCTGGTCCGAATTTAAGTGGCCAGTGGATCTTAGGGGTCGTGTAAAAGCGCCCTAAGTTGGTTCCAAGGTGACTGCACAGAACACACTGAAATGAGAACGCCTCCGCCTAGCCTTCCTCTTCCTCCCTGCAGGCTGCTCCTGTAACGCCCTAGGCACGGTGCCCAGCCAGTGCCAAGGGCAGGACCGGTGCCAATGCGAAAGGCACAGCGGGCAATGCCAGTGCCTGCCCAGCGTCCAAGGGCAGAACTGCGACCGTTGTGCCCCCAACTTCTGGAACTTAGCCAGCGGGCAGGGCTGCCAACCGTGTGCCTGCCACCCCCAGTATTCGTTGAGCCCTGCTTGCAACCAGGTGAGGCATAGAGCAACCACCACCACCACCACCTGTGCCGCCCACACCGCCTTTGAACGGCAGAGCTGGGAGGGACCCTCTCTGGATGATGGGCTCCAGCTCCTTTATTATTTATTTATTTATTTATTTATTTATTATTGTATTTATATCCCGCCTATCTTCGGGAACGAACTCTAGGCGGCTTACAACAGAGAGCTTGTATACAATAGAAGGACAAACAAATCTATATCACAGTGTAAAACAATTAAAAAACAGGGACGCCCCAGCGTCACCACAAGCAATAATCCTAATAAATAGGGTCGTAGACCTTTGCTGCAGGGCGGTGTAGAAATGGCTGTCCCGGGGCATTTCCGATGTTGTTGTTGTTGCTCTTAACGAAGTGTGCCTCCCAGTTCACAGGGCAGTGCCCGTGTCGACCTGGTTTTGGTGGCCGCACCTGCTCAGAGTGCCAGGAGAATCACTGGGGTGACCCCAGCCATCAGTGCACAGGTGAGTAGGTGGCGGTAGGTCGAAATGGATCCTGGCAAGTGAGACACAAAAACTAGGAGAATAAGGGTATACTCAACCATGCTTATGTCCGTGGTAATGAGAACAGAGAAATCCTGAAAAAGATCTGCTTGAATTTTTTTTTTTTATCCACGAGTCCAAGGATGGACTCATAAAAAAAAGAAGAGAGAGGAGATAAATGCAGTGAGACACTCCCTTAATTTAAATGGGATTTAAATAGGAAGGAAGGAAGGCAAAATGTGAGCAGCTTCCTTACGATGAAGATAGGGATGTACAACAATTTTTTAAAATGGCTTGGCAGATGCATGCTCCTTATTCTCAGTTATACTTCATGGTATGGAATCCCGGCCTTTCAGATAAGCTGCGGTATACAGTAGTGTCTCGTAAGACTAATTTAATTCATTCTACAAGTCAATTTGTCTTATGAAAAATGTGTCTTACGAGGAGGCATGGTTTCCCATAGGAATGCATCGAAAACCAATTAATCCATTGAGCACGGACCCATGGATCTTCTCCCAGATTGCCACCGCTGCTGCTTCCCTACCAAGCAGCACGGGCTGGGCGAAGGTCAGTGAATCCCTGCTGGGCCTATCCAATTGGTGGGCAGAGCAGGGACCCAGTGATCCCAGATTGCCACCGCTGCTTCCCTTGCAAACAGCCCAGGCTGGGTGAGAATCAGTGGTACCTCATAAGACGAATGTAACGGGGAAATTCGTCTTACAGGTTTTTCCTATCCCCGGAAATTACATTCGTCTTACAACCTTTTTGTCTTATGAGGTATTACTGTGTAATGTAATATACATGTATGATATATTATAATATAATAATATAATATAATAATATACAGTAGACCGTTGTATAACAAACGGTTTGTATAACATAAAATCTGTACAACATAAAACATTATGGAGATAGGAGAAATTTGCTTAACAGAATCGCCTATGGCAGTGTTGGCAAATCTATGGCACGGGTGTCAAAGGTGGCACTCGGAGCCCTTTCTGTGGGCACTCGAGATCGACCCCTTCACAGCCACCTGTATACAGGTTAAATGGCTGTATTGGCACTTTGTGAACAATTAGTGGGTTTTGAATCACAGTTTGGGCACTCGGTCTCTAAAAGGTTCGCCATCACTGGCCTATGGGGTGAATCTGTACAACATAAAAATGGTCGCGATTAGGGATTACTCTGTTTTCAATACATTCCTATGGGAAATTTGTATAAAGAAAAATTTGCTTAACAGAATTTCATTTGAATGGAATTAATTCCTTTATGCAAGGTACCACTGTAATATAATATATTATAATATAGTATAATATAATATAATATAATATAATATAATATAATATAATATAATATAATATAATATAATATAATATAATATAATATAATATAATAGATGAAAGCATTTGGAATGTTGCTTAATTGCAAGCGGCATTGGATAGTTTGGGTCAGGAAGGTGACTCTAAAGAAACACTAAAACAGAGGAATAACAGAAATCATAAAAGACAGTAAATGCAGGAAGCCAGAATACAGTGTACAGTTGATGAGAAATGAAAAGTGCAGACTGTTCCAGCTGTTCATTTGGTAAGTGGGAAAAGTTGTTCAGGAAGGAGATAAATGTCCTGGCTGAAGGAAACAGAGGAGGATGCCTTGAAGGCAACAAAAGATCAGGGTTTAAAACAGCTGCAATCCAAAGCCAGGGGGTAGGAGAGAAGCAACAACCTCAAGGAGGAGCCACGAGGGGTGTGAGACAAGGAGGAGGCGTCCCAAGGACCCAGGTTCAGGTCCCCTCGTTCAGGGATCTGCGGTTGGGAGGGAGGGCAATGCCTTCGGGCTTTTGTTTTACTGACATTGGCGCTTGAAAAGCTTGCTTCTCTGGGGGACCCCCCCCCCAGACCTCCCGGCCTGGCCAGTGGGTGGTTAGCTGCGGTGACTGGGGGTGGGGCCGGGTTGAGAACTGTTCCCCCAAAAGGGTCCCTTCCCCCATCTCATGGCACAGAGGGTGCTGTGCGAAAGGGGAGAGTGGGTGGGCCGGCCCTCTCCCGCTGACGGGATGTGTCTCCTCCTGGTGCCCAGCCTGTGACTGTGACCCTCGTGGGATCGAGAAGCCCCAGTGCCACCCCCTCACAGGGCACTGCTCCTGCCGCCCAGGCGTGTCCGGCGTGCGCTGCGACCAGTGCTCCCGAGGTTTCGCCGGCGAATTCCCCGCCTGCCAACCCTGCCACGAATGCTTCGGGGACTGGGATCGGATCGTTCAGGACTTGGCCGCCCGTGCCCGCGCCCTGGCGGAGCGCGCCCGGCACCTCCAGCAGACGGGCCTGACGGGCGCGTTCGAAGGGGCCTTCCGGCGGCTGCAGGAGAAGCTGAACGCCGCCCAAGCCATCGTCCGTGGCCGCAATGCCACGGCCGGCACCCACCTCTTGCACAGCATGGATGAGCTGCGGTGAGTCGGAAGGTAGCCCCGGTACCACTGTGAGCTGCCACCGGAGGGGGTTTAGGCTGGCACCTGGGAACAGAGAGAGCCAGGAGAAAAACTGATTGGCCAGCATGGGCTGGGTGGCAAAATTATTTCTTATTTTGCATTTGTGTTTTTGATGGGCAGCGGCTGTATCTGTGTGGCAAGGAAAAGGGGAGAGGAACAAAGACGGTTACTTCACGTCCTTCTCATTGCGGTTCGCTGTCCCGCTTGGGACCGGTACGAAAAAAGGTTACTCCACGTCCATTGCGAGACGGCGGGAGTTTATCCCGACTCCCCCCCCCCCCCCCGAACCAGGAACAGAGCATTATGAGACACACCTCTCCCTGGCCTTGGGAATTGTCTTGTCTCGGTTCTTGTTTCGAGACAAGTGCCCATGAAGTGACGCTTGTCACACAACACACGCATTCTCCATCTAGTGGCCGGAGTGCGAAGTTGCATTCTCCAGTACAATCCCAATGGCGTAAACAATGCATCGCAGAGAGGGAAGAAGGCATGAAACCGGGACTTTTGTGGCTTAATGCATGAAAGGCAAAAATATCAAAAAATGGAAGCCCGCCCCCCCCCCCAAAAAAAGGTAAACCAAGCCAGGAAAATTCAGTAATTATCATGAAACAAGGACGTGAAATAAAAGTTGTCATGATACCATTAATCACGCCTGTGGGTAAACGGAAGTAGGGACAGAACCGGGACAAGACCACATGACCGTGAACAATGTTATCACAAAACAAACGTAATCTCAGAACGAGGAAGGACGTGAAGTAACCATCAAAGAGGTTGGAAGAGCCATGCCCGCAGGCTCAAATCTGGCCCATAGAAGGCTGCAAGCAGGTGGCAGGCTTGGTTTATTGCGTCTTTAGTCATTTCCTTTCTATCCTGCCTGTTCCCCCAAAAAAGGAGGGACAAGTCAGCTGTTCCCTGCTACAAACCAATGCTCTGATCTCGTACAACAACAGCTACCCGTGCAATGATATGTTGGCTGGATTATCTGGCAAGGAAAAGGGGGAAAACGCTTTCTCAGTCAAACCAGAAAGCATTTTGAACCCTGAAAACAGGCAGAACAAAACCTGCGAGGAACACAGCCTTGCTGCCCCGCGCTTTCTGTTCTGGTTGGGACAAGATGGCAGGGACTGAGAAGCAGTGGATTCCATTAGATCAGGCGAAAGCTCTCCTAAGGATCTTTGAAGAAGGATTCCTTCTCCCCCCACCCACCCCCAATAAGTTGTCTAATCAGCCGCTTTCCCCTCCCCCCACTGCAAATGTGACCTGCACAGTTCCAGGTGGGGTATGTACTTCCAAGGATCAGCTGAGGACAAGCTATGTAGTCTGTTCCCACCCGGCTTGCATGCTTCCCCGTCAGGCCAACCACTGCCGGAGAGGGAACACTGAACCAGAGAGACTGGCCTTTATACCACCAGGTCAGGCTATTTGTGCGCCTTGCTGGAAGGTCTTGCCCGAGGACTTCAGCAAAGAGCCTTTTCCTTCTGCGTTACTAGATAGTTGGTCTGTCTAATTGGCTGACCTTGAGACCAGGTGCACATAAAGCAGCTGCTCTCCACGACTGAGCTGGAGTCTTCCTGATCAATGCAAGGGTCACAGATCATTTCGGAGAAGGAGGAGGGGCCCTAGACAAGTCTCTCGTTTCTCTTTCCGCCCAGGCAAGAGATAGCCGACGTGACGGAAAGGCTGACTCGCCTGGAGGGCTCCTTGACAGCCACCCAGGATAACAACTTCAACGCCAACCATGCCCTGGGCACCCTGGAGCGGGGGGCTCGTGGCCTCAACCTCACTCTGGCAGACCTGGCCCGCCAGCTGGATGCCCTCATCAACGCCAACGTTTTGGGTAAGCGTCCGACATTCACCCACCGTCCGTCATCTAGCTAATCGTTTAACTCGAGGCTTGTCCAAATTCCTAACATGGGGTCCTTCTACTGCAGTGCTTCCCAACCTTGGGTACAACTGGATGTTCTTGGACTACAACTCCCAGAAATCCTGGCCAGCATAGCTGGCGGTGAAGAGGCTTCTGGGAGTTGCAGTCCAAGAACCTCTGAGACCCAAGGTGAGGAAGAACTCCTTTGCTGCTGCTTGGTGTTTGGTCGTGATGCATGTACACCTTGGAGTTCTTCTCCATTCTGTGCTGTCCTGAGCTGCTCTCCACGCCAAGGGTGGAGGCCTCCGCCAACGTCCAGGGCAGTCCCACGTGCCCTTGTTTTGAAACAATTATCTCCCCTCCCCCGCTGCCCCCCTGGCCAGGTGCCTATGACAGTGTCCGCCAGTCCCTGGTGCAGTCCCGGGAAGCTGAGCACCGGGCCAACCTCTCCGCTTTGGCCGTCCCGAGCCCTGTCAGCCAGTCGGCCGCCTCCCGCCGCCGCACAGAACAAACGATGGCCTCACGGAGGGACACCTTCCACAGGCAGAACGCGGCCAACCGCCGGGGCTTGGCAGACCTGTCGACGCGGGTCGGAGGGCTGAGCCTGCATCAGATCAACGAGAAGGTAGGCACGAGGGTGGATGTGTATAGCCAGCGGGGGTGGGGGGTGAGGGCGTGGGGGGGGCGGGATGCACCAAACCAGCCTGGGGCTAACAGAGAAGCCTTGACAAGGGGAACGGAACCCCATGGGAAGTTCTCAGCAAGAAGAAACTGCCTGAGGAATGAAACAACTCTAGCATTCAGCTGGAACCCACGTGGCTTCGGTGACAGAGCAAGAGAAGACAAGAGCAAGGACGCTGAGCTGCTGCACAACACGGTGCCCCCATTCTTTGTGGGATGCAGAGCAATGGTCTCAAACTTCAGGAAAAGAGATTCCAATTGAACGTTAGGAAGAACCTCATGACAGTTAGAGCTGTTCGGCAGTGGAATATGGTGCCACGAAGGTGGTGGTGGAGTCTCCTTCTTTGGAGGTTTTTAAGCCGAGGCTGGGTGGCCATCTGTCGGAAATATTGTGATGGGGGGTTCCTGCATGGCAGGGGGGTTGGACTGGATGGCCCTTGAGGTCTCTTCCGACTCTGTGATTCTATGTATTCTATGCTGCGGAGAGAAAGCGTTTTTCTCAGTTCAAAACAAAATAAAAATCACACCATGGGAAGCTTCCGGGATCAATGCTTTTCCTTCTGGAAGCATTGATGTTTCCCTAACTGTAATGGAGCTTCTAGTCCCTTCCAGGTTGGAGAGGAACACAAAAATCCATGTACACAGCGCGGACGAGGTCTGCCACACGTCAAAAGTTCTCCTGGAACCCAAAATAGTTTGCTCCAGCACCGCCACCGTCGCCGCCTCAGTGCAGTCAGCTAGGGAAAGATGCTCCCCAGTGGGATTGGGGTGGCCTTGAAAGACATGTTGGGGTGGGGGGTGGCGAGAGACCGCGCCTATAGCTTCTCGGGGTTTTCTCTCTGTGCCCAGGTGTGTGGGGCCCCGGGGGACGCCCCTTGTGCCAGCAGCCCCTGCGGAGGGGCGGGCTGCCGGGATGAAGACGGCCGGCGTCACTGCGGAGGCCTCAACTGCAACGGGGCGGCGGCCACCGCCGATAACGCGCTGGGCCGGGCTCGCCATGCGGAGGGAGAGCTGCGCCGTGCCGTGGAGGGTGTGGATATCCTGTTGCGCCAGGTAAGCAAAAACGGAGGAGGGGCAGGGAGACCTGCTACATGAGAGACACACACAAGGTGGGAAGCTTCAGGTTGCTCCACCAGAAAGCTCCCCCTGGGGCTCAAGCACAACCTAAATGCCGGGATGTAGTTCTGGGCCGGTGGCTTTCTTGCTGTAATATGTGTAATCCAGGTCCCTTGCATCCCTATGCCTCTGCTGCCCCCTGCTGCCTGAACAGGGAATCTGATCCTTTGTTGGCAGGTGGCTGCAGCGAAGGCCCGGGCAGGCGAAGCCAAGCAGAGAGCCCAGGCGGCTTTGGACAATGCAAATGCCACCAAGGCCCGCCTGGAGCGCTCGAATAAGGAGCTGCGGGATCTCATCCAGCAAATCAAGGGATTCTTGAATCGTAAGTGCAGAATCAAAAGGCAACCCATTACCGTCCCATATGAACCTTTGTAATAATAACCTTTGCATGGCTGAACTGGAAAGGGACCTTATGGGGCATCGGTCCTCCTTGTATTAATTATTTTTCTTTTTATCTCCCCTGCTTTCCATCTTAAGAAGGATTTTCTCTTGAGATCGCTAAAGGATAAACCTAGAAGTAGAAATTAAAACAAAAGAAAAGGGGGGGGGAGAACAGAGATGCAAAACAATAATAATCATCCGTCCCCTCCCCACCTCAAATCAGCAGATGCATCACGGAGTGGATGCCATGAGTCAGGCACTGCACACTCCCTCTCTTGCGCTAGCACCGCCTCCCTGACTCAAGGTCTTTTCTGAAAGATGAAGTTGTGTTCTTTTGACACCAAAATGACCCTCATCACACACCAAGACATGCAGATGCTGTGGTTAGGATCTTCTTCTTCATAATATTTCCTTGCAGGTGTGGGGTCTGCTTTTCGGCTCCTGACACACCCCTTGGCCCGATTGGCCTTGTCTTCAGGGCATACGATTTGATGAAGATGGTTAGGATAACTTGGGCTACAGTGGTTAAATGCCTGTAATGCAGCTAAAACTGTGCTCACGGCCTGGGTTCAATCCCAGGTAGCAGGCTCATGGTTGACTCAGCCTTCCATCCTTCTTAGGTCAGTAAAATGAGTACCCAGCTTGTTGGTGGGGTGGGCAGTGTGTAGCCTGCATAATTAAACTGTAAACTGCCCAGAGACTACTTGAAGTGGTATGGGGCGGTATATAAGTAGAACACTTTGCTTTTGCTTTTGCTTTGCTTTATATGTGAATTTTTTCCCCACTTCCCTTTTCCCTCCAAAAGGATATTTGTAACACAACTCATAATCCTTAAACCTTATTTTCTTTGCAAGACTTAGAGTGAACTTAAATTTTGAGTGTGGGGAAAGAAAGTGTGAAGATCTGAAATGAGGTCAGTTTTAGCAGGTGCTGATAATAAACTATTCTCAAAGAGATGAGGAACAGAGGGAGCTGCCCCAAAATGATTCGAAAGTTTGGTCTCTCCAGTAGTATCAACTCTAATCAGTGGAATCTCAGCAGCCAAGGGTCTGCTCCTAATTGGAGATTCCTGGTGGTCAATTAATAATAATAATAATAATAATAATAATAATAATAATAATAATAATA
>JAHTLZ010000015.1:3171783-3213833 GCA_023846285.1 Phrynocephalus versicolor
TAATAATAATAATAATAATAATAATAATAATAATAATAATAATAATAGCATGCCATCAAGTTGATTTTGACTTAGGTCATTTCCAGGGCTTTCCAGGCGGAGAATACTCTGGCTTGGTTTACTGTTCTTTTCTTCTGGGGCCATCCTTGGGACTGTGCAGTTTGCCCAAGGCCCCCCAGCCTGGCTCTTCTGTCAGGAGGCATGGTGTGGAATTGTGCTTCTGGCTCACTCACTGAGCTACCCAGCCAGCTCCTTCTCTATGCCTGGTTAACACTTGATTTCAAGAGCTTAACCCTCCTTAGCTTCTAAAATTAGACAAGGCTGATCATGTTTGGGATTCTGTAACCGAGTGACAGAGGAGCCGATCTCTGATAGCAGCAAAGAAGCTTAGTCCCATCTGACAATATACTGGATGTTGACTAAACACTTCTGGGGTATTTGGAATGGCCCCCTCCCTCCCAATCCATCCATCCACCACCACCACCACCACAATTCCAGTCAAGACTTGGGGTTTCCTGGATGCTCTCAGTGTCAAGGGAACATCTCTCTCTGGTGCTTGAAATAGGGGAGAGAGAAGGGAGGGAAGCTAAGACAATTACTTCATGTCCCTCTCATCGCGGTTCGCTGTCCCGCTTGGGACCGGTATGAAAAAAGGTTACTCCACGTCCAATGCGTGACAGTGGAATCTCATCCCGACCATGCCCCCTGAACTGGGAACAGAGCAGGATGAACCATACCTCTCCCTGGCCTCGGGAATTCTCTTGTCTCGGTTCTTGTTTCGAGACAAGCGCTCGTGAAGTAACGCTTCTCATGCAACGTATGCATTCTCCATCTAGTGGCAGGAGTGTGAAGTTGCATTCTCCAGTACAATCCCAGTGGCGTAAACAATGCATTGCAGAGAGGGAAGAAGGCATGAAACCAGGAGTTTTGCCACTTAACACATAAAAGGCAAAGTTGCAGAGAATTGAAATATCGAAAAACGAAAGGTCGGACCCCCCAAAAAGGCAGGGAAATACAGAATTTGTCAGGAAACAAGGACGTGAAATAACAGTTGTCACGATACCATCAATCACGCCCACGGGTAAACCGAAACGGACAGAACCGGGACACGACCACGTGACCACGAACGTTATCATGAAACAAATGTAATGTCGGAACAAGGAAGGACTTGAAGTAACCGCCTAAGGACTTCTCTCCCCCTTCCAACCAGTGATTGGGACTGAGATCACGAGAGGGTTAAAAAGGCTGTGCTTCATACCTCAGTGGTCCCAGACAAGATCCTTACAGCCAACTGGAAGGGCCTTTTTCCTTCCATGCCGAGTCGGTGGCTGATCAGCTGGGCTGCCCTGGACCGTCTGTGTGCCAAGGACCCTTCTGGCTGAAGGATTTCAGGAGCTCTGGGTTCGAATCCTTGATCAGCCATGGAAATTCATTGGGGGGAAGGTGGATTTATGGAAGCCAACTTAAAGCAAAGTGTTCTGCTTATATACTGCCCCGTAGCACTTCAAGCACTCTCTGGGCGGTTTACAATTTAATTATGCAGGCTACATATTAAACATCTCCCTTCCTTCAGAAGCCCAGTTTGGGTCACTTTCATCCAGTTCCAACTTGACGCCATGTAGCACACACACACAGTCTGAAAACAAACTCCTGAGCTCTGCCTGCTCCCTGGCCTCCCCTGTTATGCCAAAGCCCTTCCTTCATGTCTTGCAACCCCACCCCACCCCATCCCCGGGTTGCATGGAGATTTGCCTATGATTTCTATCCAGTAACTTAGGCAAATAATTCCCAAGAGGTCTCCCCCTTTGCTCTCCTTTTAAGAAGGAAATAACCTCATCGTGGACAGTGAAAAGGAGAACAGTCGCCCTAGGAATGGTATTAAAGAGTGCTACTCTAGTAACATGTTCTCTCTCTCTCCCCCCCCCCCCCAGTCTTCCTTTCTTTTGGGGGGAGGGTTATAAGAAGCCCTCTGCAAAACTTCCCAAAGTACTTTACATATTTTAAAGGCTGCTCTTTCAGGGGGAACGTGCAAGCAGCATCCAAGAGCTTGAGATGATTTGGAGAAATGGTTATGAATGGAGGAGAAGGTCCCTTTAAGGGGGGGCAGAGGGAGGGTGGGAGCTGCCAGATGACTTATTAGAATCCTTGGTCATTATTGCTGGAGGTCTTCCCAGGGGCTGTCAATTCCAACCCCTGCCAAAGCAAGAGATCCACACTAAAGCATCCCTGAAAGTCCAGTTGCTGTGGCTCAGTTTCCAGATCCCTGAAAAGACAGCTACTTAACCTTTACTTACTACGCATATGCACACCAAAGGAGGGAGAATCCACCACCACTTTCTGCCCCCCCCCGAGACAGCCCCTTCCTTTATTGAACTGCTCTAACTGCTCTCTTCCTCTCACAGTCGATGGGGCTGATCCAGACAGCATCGCCCTGGTGGCCTCCCGCGTGCTGGAACTCTCCATCCCAGCTTCCCCTGCTCAGATCCACCATCTCGCCGAGCAGATCAAGGAGCGCGTCAGCAGCCTGGCCAACGTGGACGCCATCTTGGACCAAACGGCAGGGGACGTACGCAAGGCTGGGCAGCTGCTGCAGAACGCCCAGCGCGCCAAGTGAGTAGGGGGGTGGGTGGGGAGTGTCAAAGAGAAGCCCCCCCCCCGCACTCTTCAGGCAAGGAACCATCTTCCCAACAGCAGCAGGGCTGTGTTGAGGAATGTTAAAGGAACGATACGAGTCCTCCTCCAGTTTTATTTGCTGGACTGCCTTCCTTAGTCATGCTGGCAGCCAGTGGTGAGACCTGCAGGCCTGTTTGTCACTCGCTTGGCACCAATTTAGGGTTGTTTTACAAGGCACCGTTTCTGGACTCCCAACTCCCAGAAGCCTTCAACTAACAAGCTAGTGACCACACTGTCTTATATCTTTGAAGATTCCCAGTCATCCAGGTGAGTTTATCTGTAGGTTGAGTCATGGCAACTGGACTTCTTTTTCTTGAGAGATTGAAACATTTTGTTGCTCATCCAAACAGCTGTGTCAGTCTGTGGAAAGCTACTTGCAACTCCTCCATTTTATAGTCCATTTTGACCTCTTGTCACCCTGGTCTGAAATAGGCTCATAAGATGAACAATGGCCTGAATAGGCTGTTTAGGTAGACTACAGTCTCAATGGCCTTAATGTGAAATATGGCCTAAGGTGCTGAAACCCATAAAGTATGGGTTGTTAGCTATGGCCTTGGTGATGAAGGCATGAAGTATTTTTGATTTGTCTGGGGATTGTTTGACAAGAGGTCAAAGTGAACTATAAAATGGAAGATTCACAACAAGCTTTCTTCAAACTGACAAAGCTGTTTGGATGAGCAGCAAAACGTTTCACTCTCTCAAGAAGTCCAGTTGTCATGACTCAACTGCCAGACACACTACTGTCGTAGAGATTCCAGGCATTAAGGATGGATGCATGTGAGTGATTAAAAAATATAGTTTTCCAGATTCAGAAGGAGACGCCCAGAGCGGGTACTAAGTGCGACAATACTGTACCTGGTGCTGGCATAGGGTTTTCCCTTGTCACTCTTTGTTCCCGCTTTCTGTTCCGAGACAAGATACCGTGTAGTAACGAATGTCACACAACAAAACATTCATTTCCCTCAGAAAACTATGTCTGGGTGTTTTGTTTTGTTTTTACTTTTCAGAAGCAAAATATTGATAAAGATTTTTTAAGCCCTCCCCCCCCCAACACGGAAAAATGGAAGCTAGACAAATTCAGTGCTTGTCAGGCTACAAGACCGTGAGGTAACTCTTGTCACGAGACAAGTTATCACGACCATGGGAACACTGAAACAGAGACAAAACCACGTGATCGTGACCAACGCTGTCACAGTACAAAACTAGTCATGGAACAAAGAAGGACGTGAAGTAACCGCCACGGTTTCCATTCAGTGGTAGTGGAAAATTAGGGGGGACGTTGGCGACTGCCCTTTTGGGACCCCTTCTCAGGTTCCAGGGGCTCCTGTTAAAACAAGGAATGCCTTGGGCTGTGTGCAAACAGAGATATGACACAAACCCCTTAATTTGTGCCCCCTTTCCAAGTGCCAGTGCTCCCTGGAGAGCACACGGCGCCCACTGAGAAATGCCTGACGTAGACCACAGAAACAGAGAATCGTGAAGCTGGAAGGGGCCTATAAGGCCATCGGGCCCAAACCTCTTGTTCGATGCAGGAATCCAAATCAATGCAGACCTGACAGGTGCTTGTCCACTTTTCTCTCAAATGCCTCCAGCACTGGAGTTCTCGCCACCCCCTGACGTACTTTGACCCGTTGTTGTACTGCTCTACTATTTCAGATTCCCCCCCACCCACGTCCTCCAATATTCTGCATAAATCTGGCTTCCCAGAGCTTGAGCCCTTTATTCTGTGCCCTGCACTCTGGGATGACCGAGGACAGATCCTGCCCCTCCCCAAGAGGATTCAAGTTTTTGAAAAGTGCTGTCCTATCCCTGCTCAGTCTTCTTTTCCCAAGGCTAAGTGTGTTCGGTTCTTCCTGTCTTCGCTCCTAGCCCTCCCTAGCCTGGCGTCCTGCAAGAGGCACACGGAGGTTTCACTTTATGTGACAGTGGCTAAAGCCTGCTGGTGGATGGATTGCCTCCGTGAATTCACCCTCTGTTCAAGTAATGGGAGGGCCGGTCACACATAGGGGCTGCATTTAGATGGTCAACCCTCTTCCCCCCTGCCTGCCACTAGCGCTCGAGCGGAGAGCGTCAAGAGTACAGCTGGAGCCGTGAAGAAGGCTCTCGACGACGCCAAGCGTGCCCAGGGTGCTGCAGAGAAAGCCATCCGCGATGCGGCCAGTGATATCTACCACACGGAAGATGTGGTGAACCAGGTAAGCCCACGCCGTCCCGGCCCCTCCTTGGAAACATTGCCTTGAAATCCGCACAGAGGAACCTTGCTAATTTTAGCTGCATGCCTCATAATTATGAAATAATAACATATAAGCGGCTCAGAGAGGCAGAATGCCTCTGAGAGACCGCCACTGGAAGGAAATGCTTCAGGGCTGACGTCCTGCTGACAGAGGAGCCAGTGTCCGTTCCCCCGGTTTAAGAAACGTTTATGCCCTGGTTCTCCTGGAGCTCTATGGAGGCATTCCTTCAATAGGGAAGCATTTTAAACAGAGAACTTGGAGGGTAGCAGGGAGAGGAACTTGGTGGCTCTGAAGATGAGAAGGCCCTTCCCAAACCCCCACCCCCACCCCAAGATGGGCCTCCTTGCTTCTTCTCTGCCTTCCACCCCCCACCCCCACCCCCTTGGTCCTCTCCCTTCTCCATCAGATCCGGGAGAAGACAGCCAGCGCAGAGGGTCAGCTGGCTGCCGTGATGGAGCGGGTGGGCCACCTCGACCGGCAGGTGGATGTCCTCAAGATGAAGCGGGCCAACAACAGCCTGGCAGCCACGCGAGCTGAAGAGACTGCCAGTGCGGCCAGGGACCGGGCTCAGGAAGCGAAACAGGTATGGGAGGCCCTGAAAGAGACAAGGGGCGGAATTAGCCATGTTTTCCACTGCAATTCCCATCATGCCTTCTCCTTCTCCATGAGAAATGGAGTTAATGGGAGATGAAATCCGGTGTTGAAAAGTGGACTAGCAGTTCTCCACCATTGCTGTCAAGGGTTTTTCAACTTTACCCCCTTTTCTCTTTTCTTCCTCACACTCCATTTTTTGTTATTTATTTATTAACTGAAATAAAGTAGACCTGCAGCATTGGTAGCTGCATTTCTTCTTTGCGGCCTCTGAGCCTCGTGGCACAGTGGTTAAAGGCCTGTACTGCAGGTAAAACTGTGCTCACTGCCTGGGGTTCAATCCCACATAGCCGGCTCATGGTTGACTCAGCCTCCCATCCTTTCGAGGTGGGTAAAATGAGGACCCAGCTTGCTGGGGGGGGCAATGTGTAGCCTGCATACTGTAAATAAAACTGTAAATCACCCAGAGATTACTTGAAGTGGTATGGGACAGTATATAAGCAGACCACTTTGCTTATATATGGGTATTCAAAAAAATCTAGAAATATGGTATATGTTTTCACCATGTATTTAACAGAACTAATCACTGGAGGGTAGGTAGAGACCATGAATCAGTGGTGGCGAACCTTCAGCCCTCCAGATGTTTTGGACCACAACTCCCAGAATTCCACGTTTGTATTGCCAATGACAAAAGACTGTGGTAGTTGTGGTCCAGAACATCTGGAGGGCCAAAGGTTTGCCGCCACCACTATAGTCTTGTTGTAACATGGTCTCTATATCTCTGTTAGTGGCCAGTTCTTGTAATATATGGATATATTTCTGGATTTTTTCTTTTCTTTTACTGTGCCATGTAGAATTCACTAGTACCGGTATTTGCAGTTTTCGGCATCCACGGGGAGCTTAGAACCACTCCCTTTTGGATACGGGCATCCTACTGTGTCTGCATGGCATTCCATATTGAAAGATATTAGGCTGGGATACAACAAATAAGATACTGTTAAATAATTGAATCAAATCAAACTGTGTGTAGCATCATGGTTTGCTCTTTAAAGTGTTCTATTGTATGTTCTTGCAATAAAAATAGTCTTTAAAAAGAGAATCCAGCAACGACTGACAGTAGGTGCTCCACTGACTGGTCTGAACTGGGATTTAGAAGAAGGGTGAAGGAAATGCCCTCCCTCTCTTCTGAGCGCCAAGGCTGCGTGCAAGGCCATTAATCCGTTGGTTTTAACTAGTCTGCACCTTGTTCTAATTTTTAGAAGAGTTCTGTCTCAGTTCTTCTTAAAGACTTTAGGAATTTCCCAATAAATAAAAGCAACCAAGTGTTACTGGTCTCAATCAGTACTTGGCGGCTCTTCATATATATTTTTTCTTCATGGGCAACTTCATGTATCCTCTTAGAGTTAACAGTTGTCATCACTTACCTGCCAGTTCCGCTTGCTTCTTGTGTGAGTGCCTCCAGGGATTTAGAGTGGCCAATTTCATGCCACTGTTATGGTGTATGTGTGTGTATGTGTGTGTTTGGGGGGGGATAAGACCTGAAAAACTCCATTGTTACTTCTTAAATTGTTCCAGCATGTAAATGAAATGCGTTTTTTCCTATTTGTTACAAATTTTATATTTCCCGCACGAATCCTCCCAATTGCTCAGCCCTCTGCTTTGATCAGATCCCCTCCTTTCTCTTTATTTTCATTTTTTTTTTACCAACACCTGGTATTCTAGTTTCGGCTGAAAGACCGAGTGACTGCCAGTCTGTGCCCCATATCTTCTTTGTAGTGTTTTAACCCAAGTGTCACCTTCCATCTGTTCCTGCCACTGCTGCCATCCTTGGGGTATGACAGAGGAATAGATGGAGAGGTACGCTTAAGCTCGTGCGTGGAACAGGATCTCGGCCAATAAGCAAGTGGCAGCGTTGAATACCTGGAGCATATCGCATTAAGGCCAGTGAAACGGTCCTGGGGAACTCCGTCTGACTCCATATGCTCATCCAATGGCAAATGCCAAAAGGCAGTGGTCCTTTGAGGGGATGTCCCGCCACAGCTGGGAGACTGGGAGTGTGATAAATCCTCTGGGAGGTGGATGGAGCCACAGCGAGGGCATCTCCTTTCCTTTAACCACAAGTCTTTAGCCCAGTGGTTCTCAACCTGGGGGTCGGGACCCCTCTGGGGGAGGTGGTTGTGAGCCAGTGAAGACTCTATAGCACCTGCGGCAGTGGCCTGCCCAAGGGGGCTTGTGGTCTCTTCCAAGCAGGGCAAGGGGATCACCACACAACATGAGGGACTGTATGAAAGGGTCGCGGCATTAGGAAGGTTGAGAACCACTGCTTTAGCCGTTTGACCTTAAAGCATTCCTGTGGAATGATGCCGTTTTGGAGGTCCTGTATTGAAAGAGTGATGCTCGAGAGGGAGGGTCATCCATCCATTGCAATCTTCTGGTCCATAACATGCCACAGAGAGAGAGAGAGAGATGGTGCCTAGAGGGAAAACCAGTCAGTGTATATTAATCCTTTGTGGGAGCTGCTGTGACCTCAGAGAATGTTCTTTTTCGGCTGCAGATGCCATGAAAAAGACTATGAAGGCTTTGGGAAGGGACACCTTTCCACCTGCAAAGCAACTGCTACGCTTGCTGAAGGCAAGCAGGACGGTTGGCAAGGGACAAGATCTTGCCCAACCTGAATTCACTCCAAAGGGATTATGACGAGACACCATCCCTTCCCCCAGATTTGATCTTCTCTTCTCCCAGTGACATGGAAATGTTAAGGAGCGAGAGACGGCCTTTAGCCCCGCTCACTAGCTGGCCTGTGTTTTTGCACTGCAGGTCCTGGATGGCCAGCTGGGAGACAGGTACCACACCATGAGGGAACTCGTGGAACACAAAGCCCAGCATGTCCTAGGGGCCCGGCAGAAAGCAGAGCGCCTCCGGGACGAGGCCAAGGGACTCCTGAAAGATGCTGATATGAAACTGCGGCGACTGAGTGGTAAGTCCCACGCAAGGCCCCCAACAGCTTTCCCTGTCAGGGATGAACTCATTCCAGTCTAAAGCCTTCCTGGGAGTGCTGCTTCGTCTGAGAGGTGCCAAGAGAGAGGGGACCTTTGGGGTTACATTGTCCCTGACCCTCCCCAGCTGCAGGTGGTTGGACGTATTCCTTTGCTGCTCCTAAAGAGGAATAAATGATTCTCTCACCCAAAATGAAACTACAGGAGCTAGAATGGTGGGGATCCAGTTGCTGACCTGGTTGTTGAGATGTTGGCTTGAAGAATGGTTGAGTGTGAGCTGTGCGGCCCTGTTCCTTTGCTCTTCTCCATTTCGCATTTCCCACCCTAAGCCCTCCTCCTTCCCTCTTGCCTACCCAGAACTGGAAGAGACGTATGAAGAAAACGAACGGCTGCTGCAAGAGAAAGCAGCCCAATTGGACGGGCTGGAGGCCAAGATGAGGAGCATCTTGGGAGACATCAACCAGCAGATCCAGATCTACAACACCTGCCAGTGAAGCACTGTTTTCTCCCCCTGCCACTCCCTGCCCTTGCCTTTGTGCCTGAAGAACTTTTAGATAACGCTCCCTAAGTCCACGCTAGCCGTTCCCAACTTGATGCCTTTCAATGTTGGCCTACAGCTCCCAGAATCTGGGAATTGTAGTCTTCACATGTCTGGTGGCTCCAAGTTGGAGAAGTCTGCTCTAGCTAGTGCCTAGGACACTGTTTTGCCTGTGACCATTTCCTTCAGCAGTGTTTGACATGGGCTGTCACCCTTTACCTGAGGACCAAATTGTACATTAGAGATAGCTTGTCATTAGAAAAGGGAATTCGTTAACAGCCGAAAACATCTGATTGTCTCAGTTGCACATTAGCTTGCTTTGTTTTGTGACTGGTCTTCTGCTCATCAACACAGACTGCCTGGGAACATCCGGTTTCTCAGGTGCAAATGTCTGCTGGAAATGTCTGTGAAGATTCTCAGTCATCCAGATGATGTTATCTGGAAGTTGAATCAAGGCATCTGGACTTCTTGAGAGACTGAAACATTTCGCTACTCATCTAAGCAGCTTCGTCAATTGAAGGAAAGTTAGTGGCAAGGCCTCCAGTTTATAGTTTACCTCAGTTTCATATCACAAGTCCAGTTGCCATGACTCAACTGCCAGTCTGCTGGAAATGGGTTTCTGAAATATTCATGTGACGTTTGTGGGAATGATGAGTTCCCTGTAATGTATAGTCTGGCCCTTGGTCTCCTACACTCCCCAAAAGCAGCACTCCTGCCACAAGGCTTCATTATGAGAACTTCTTCCATGCTAGTCTCCTGCTCAGAGAATAAAGCATCAGAGAATACGAAGGCACTAAGGTGCTGAAGAAACGTGGTGAATTCTGCCAATCTTTCTCACCATGTTTGAAATACCATTGAGTAGAAACATCCATGCCAAAGGAAGGGGAACAGTTTGAAGCAGAATGGGGAGGAGGTGAAGGAGGTAGGTACATTGGTTGACCCATGTTCCACGTGCTCTGCCCCAACCAGTGTGGCTTATATTTGTGTGAGAATAAAAAGCCCAAAGTGGCACTGCTCTCTGCTGCAAACTGCTGTTTGTTTTTTGTCTGCACTTGACTCTTTGAGTTGCAATTCATGCGAGTGCCCAGAGAAAGGATAGGGATTGTGCCACCCGCCCGCCCCAGGTTGCTGGACTACAACTCCCATCATTTGTTAACCATGGCTATGTTGGTGAGGGCTGATGAGAGATGGCAGTTCAGCAGTCCTTGGAGGGCAACACTTTGCCACTGGCCATGCCAGCTGTGGAACGCAAGGAACTTGGAGTCCCAAAACGTAATCCTTCCTGTGATCTGTGGGTGACCAAGCTGTGGAGCTTGTAAGGGAAAGTCCTCTGTTTTCTGGTGTTTATGGTTGTTGCTTTTTAATGTGAAATGCTAGATGTCAAAACTGCACATTGAAAACTGAAAACCTGCAGTATTCTTTCTATCAGACCACAGATGACCTACGTAACTTTAGCATTGTCAATGAAGAAAACTGAAGTAGTTCTACTTTGTATGCCATGGTTGGGCAAGTTGTTTATTCAGCAACTTGTTGTACACTTCCCAGAGTTCTTGAGGGAAAGTTGGGCAGTCAACAAATATAAAAATAAATAAATGTGAATGGAGACTGCAGCCAAGAAATTAGAAGAAGACTGAGACTCAGATGGGCAGCCAAGAAGGAATCATGAAGAGAGATCATGAAGTACTGTATAATGATGTCATTGGAGACCAAGATCAAGATCATGCACACTCTTGTATTTCTGATTGCCATGTAAAAGCTGGACAGTTAGGAAAGGTAAAAGGAGAAAAAAATGATTTGTTTCAAATGTGGTACTAGAGGAGATCTTGGTGGATACCCTGGACTGCAGAAAGAGAAACAAGTAAGTCCTAGATCGTCAAGTCTAGAGGTTGTGTGGGCACATAATGGGAAGGCAGATTTCTGCAACCTGTCATGTAAGTGTTTGAGGTCGTGGGTTTTATAGATTTCCGTGGAAAAGAGGATAATGTTGGGAAAGGTTGAAGGCAGCAGGAAAAGAGGAGGACTAAATATGAGATGCACTGAGTCCGTAAAAGAATCCACAGGCTTGACTTTGCAAGAGCTGAGCAGGCCAGTTGAGGATGGGACATTTTGGAAATTGTCCATTTATGGGGGTCACCATAATTTGAGAGCAACTTGATAGGATATAACATTTTTCATCATATTTACCAAAAGCATTCTTTTAAAAAAGCCACCCCACAACACATTTTCTCTTCCTGGTGGAACACTCTCAGGTAGGTACGCTTCACCATCAGGTCTTGCAAGTCCTCCATTCAGCTTTTTTAAAAAGCAGCATAGTTGTAACATGCAAAGCTGCCCATTCAGATGATTATTTATTTACAAATGCTAAGAAAAATATATAATTTTGGAACTACCCACAAGACCTTGAAGAGGTGACTAGGGGTGGGCACCAAACGAAAAATGACATGCTGTTTCATCGTTTTGCTGGCTAATGAAACGAAACGGGGATGCACCGTTTTGTTACTAATGAAGCAAATCGGCACTTCTTCGAGCCCTCTGTGAATTCACACCAAAGGGTTAACCTGCAGCCAGCCTGCAGCCATCGGAATTGTTACAAGCTGTTGACGGTTAGGACCTCCCCCTCCTGCGCATGCTCCTCCTTTCCCGCTCTTTCTCCTCAGTTCCTTTCTTTCTGCCGCCGAGTGCAGCCATTCTTGTGCGAGCTCTATGAAGGATAAAAAAGGAATAAGGGTTTTTTTGGACATTTTGGATGTTTGACTTCTTGGACTTCTCTACCGACCTCCTCCTCCTCCCTTTGGAAGTCGGTGAGCCCCCCCCCCCGATTCCAACCGCCCTTTGCCGCGACTCTGCCATTTTATGGCTTCCGCAGGCCTCTTTAAACAGTGTACTTCTTGCCCGAAAAAAATTCTTTTGGCGGACGGCCACTCCGAGTGCTTATATTGCCTTGGCAAGGCGCATCAAACTTCGCAGTGTGTTCACTGCAAGAACCTCATGAAGCCCGCCTTAAAACACTGTCTCGGCCGCCTTCGGGCATATCTTTGGGAGAAATCGCTTACTCCCATGGAGCGCCAGTCTCCTGCGACTATGGCGTCCCCCTCTACCTCTAACCCTGAGGCCCGCCCGAAGCAAAAGACTGCTTTGCAACTGACTTCGCCTCCTGTGCCTACGCAGCCTTTTACGGCGCCAGCTAAGGAGAAGCGGAAGAAAAAACACCCCTCGGGCTCCAAAAAAGAGGCTAAACGTCGACCCTCGACTCCAAGTCCTACCTGTTCAACGTCTACCGTAGTGTCAACTGCACCATCTCTTCCGCAGGCACAAAGGGAGGATGATCATATACCCTCCTCACAGATACCAGCCCTCTGCGGTCGTCTACATGGGGAGAGGATTCCCACGACCTCTCAACGGTGGTCGAGGCTACCATTAGCCCTACCAACCTGCAACTATCTACTGAAATACCGTTTCCTCGACCGCAGGACCCCCCGGCTCACCAACCAGCGGTGTCTGACTCGATGTCCCAAGGTACTGCTGCTGCGCTACTGCCCGCTGACGCTGAACGCCCGCACGGCAAAGCGCTCAAGAAACGGGTACAACTCCAATCTGACACCAGGTGCTCTTCGACACCTGAGCGCAGGAGCCGACCCCATGATCGAGGGAACAGAGACCGCAGCGATTCATGCTGCTCTTCCTCCTTGATCTCCACTCCACCTCAATGCCGACATCGTCACCGCCGCCGCTACTCTGAGTCAGACTCCAGCTCTGACTACAGCCTCAGACGTCAACGCAGACGCCGTGACTGACACCACTCTCCGGCACACAGGCGTCGATGCCGCTCTGACACCGAGGACGATTCTTTAAGCCACCGACGCCGCTCTCCCCCACAACAACAACATGGGGATGCCACGGCAGCACTTCAAACCACCCAGACGACCTTACGTCGGCCCTCACCTACCTCTTCTGCCTCTGCCGATGCCGATTCTCCACCCCCAAAACAACGTACCCGTGTTTCCAAGTCTGTCATTCCAACTTCTTCATTGAGCCACTCGGTGTCATTGGCCCCTGCTCTGCCACCTGCTTCCCAGCCTTCTGCAGATGGCCAGTCTGTGCACCAAGAACCTGCGCATTGATCTGATACTGTCTCCACCCAGCAGAATGCCCAACATCCTCCTACTTATAAGAACCCTGAATCTCCAGCATCTATGGACAGGCCCTTACCGGAGTATTCTGAGGACGATGACTTTGACTACGATGGAGACTCTTATTGTACTGAAGCCTCTACTCCTCCTAACCTGCCTACACCTAAATCCAATGTGGCAGCTAGCCAGCCTCCTTCCCCCTCGAGGACATGAAACTCTACTCTCAGACCATAAGAACATAAGAACATAAGAAGAGCCATGCTGGATCAGGCCAAAGGCCCATCTAGTCCAGCTTCCTGTATCTCACAGCAGCCCCACCAGATGTGTTTGGGAGCACATGAGACTAGATATCTGTCTCCTGATACCACTCTCCTGCATCTGGCCCTTGAAGTACCCTGGTTTAAAGCCTGGAGATTACACATCTCCATCATGGTTTGTAACCTGTGATGGACTTTTCCTTCAGGGATCTGTCCAATCCCCTTTTGAAGGCATCCAGGTCAGATGCCATCACCACATTGTGTGGCAGGGAATTCCATAGACTTACAACGCGCTGGGTGAAAAAATATTTTCTTTTGTCAGTTTTTACTCTCCCAGCCCTCAATTTGAGTGTATGTCCCCTAGTTCTGGTATTTTGGGAGAGGGAGAAGAGCTTCCCTCTATCCACTTTACTCATACCCTGCATTATTTTGTATGTCTCAATCATATCCCCCCTCAAGCGCCTTTTTTTCCAGACTAAAGAGGCCCAAAAGTTTTAGCCTTTCTTCATAAGGGAGGTGCCCCAGGCCAGTAATCATTTTAGTCACTCTCTTCTGCACCTTTTCCAGTTCCACTATGTCTTTCTTGAGATGCGGTGACCAGAATTGTACACAATACTCCAGGTGGGGCTTTACTATCGTTTTGTATAATGGCATTATAATGTTGGCTGATTTATTTTCAATCCCCTTTTTGATAATCCCTAGCATGGAATTGGCCTTCTTCATCGCTGCCGCACATTGGGGAGACACCTTCATGGAGCTGTCCACCAACACACCAAGATCTCTTTCCTGATCCGTCACGGATAACTCAGAGCCCATGAGTTGATAGATGAAGTTTGGATTTTTTGCCCCAATATGCATTACTTTACATTTGGTTACATTAAAACGCATTTGCCATTTCTCAGCCCACTCCCCCAGTTTGGAGAGATCCTTCTGGAGCTCTTCACAAACTTTTCTGTGGTTTTTACCTCACGGAAAAGTTTTATGTCATCTACAAACTTGGCCACCTCACTGTTTATCCTTGTCTCCAGGTCATTTATGAACAGATTGAAAAGCACCGGTCCCAGGACCGAGCCCTGGGGCACACCGCTTTTCACTTCTCTCCATTGTGAAAATTTCCCATTGACACCTACTCTTTGTTTCCGGGATCTGAACCAGTTCTCAATCCATAAGAGGACCTGCCCTCTTATCCCCTGACTGTGCAGTTTTCTCAGCAGCCTTTGGTGAGGGACTGTGTCAAAAGCCTTTTGAAAATCCAGATAGACTATATCCACCGGTTCACCCAAATCCACGTGCCTGTTGACCTTTTCAAAAAATTCTAAGAGGTTTGTCAGACAAGATTTACCCTTACAGAAGCCATGCTGATTTTCTCTCAGCAAGGTTTGTTCTTTTATGTGTTTTAAGATTTTCTCTTGGATGAGGCTTTCCACCATCTTCCCTGGGACAGATGTAAGGCTAACCGGCCTGTAGTTTCCTGGGTCCCCCCTCCTTCCTTTTTTAAAAATTGGTGTGACATCTGCTATCCTCCAGTCCTCCGGCACTGTGGCCATTTTAAGAGACAAGTTGCATATAACCGTTAAGAGATCTGCAATTTCATTTCTCAGTTCCCTAATAACCCATGGGTGGATGCCATCTGGGCCCGGTGACTTGTTAATCCTCAATTTATCAATTAGTCCTAAAACCTCCTCTCTTTTAACCTGTATTTGATTTAATTCTTTAGTCAGGAGGGGCGGCTGACGCAGCGGAATCCGCTCAAGGTCCTCTGTCATGAAGACAGACGCAAAGAACTAATTCAATTTCTCTGCAATGTCCAAGTCTTCCTTAACCTCCCCTTTTCCTCCCTCACCATCCAGAGGGCCAACTGGTTCTCTGACAGGTTTTCTACTTCTAACATATTTAAAGAAGCTTGTGTTATTACCCTTTATATTGTTAGCCATTCGTTCCTCAAAGTCTTTCTTTGCCTCCCTTATCATCTTCTTACATTTCTTTTGCCAGAGTTTGTGTTCCTTTTTATTTTCCTCATTTGGGGAGGATTTCCATTTACAGAAGGACCTCTCCTTGTGCTTTAGAGCGGTGGTCCCCAACCCCCGGGCCGCAGACCGGAGGCTCCTCCCCTTTTCCTCCGCCGCCCTCCTCCTCCTCTTCTCTCCCGCGGGCGGCCGGTGGAGGAGGAAGCCAGGAGGAGCGCAGGAGGAGCCGCCGCCGCCGCTGGCGGGCAGAGGAGGGAGGCAAAGGCAAAGGCGCGTCCTCCTCCTCCTCCTCTGCCCTCCTCCTCCTCGCCCTCCACCACCAGCAGCAGCAGCAGCAGGAACCCCGTTTGGCCTGTTTGCCCCTCCTCGCCTCCTCCCGGCCCCTCCCCCCCTGTCCTGGGGGCTGGGCGCGCAGGGGCCGGCGGGGAGGAGGGGGCGCACGCGGGAGGCGCTGGCGAGCCCCCCCACGCGCGCACACTGCTGCCGCAGCGTGGGGGTCCCCTCGGTCGGAAGAGCAGGTGGGTGCCCCTCCTCCTCCTCCTCCCCCAGGGCGCGCGCCCTTTGGCCCCTCCCTGCGGCTGCACTCCAGGGCGGACCCCCCCGCCGCCGGCGGGCCGCACCTGTGTTGGGGGGGCGTCGCGGCCTGGATGTTTTCTCCGCCGCCGCACCTGTGTTGGGGGCAGGCGGGGGGTGTCGCGGGCCGGCCCGGATGTTTTCCCCGCCACTGCCGCGCCTGTGTTGGGGGCGGGCGGGGGGGGCGTTGCGAGCCGGCCCGGATGTTTTCCCCGCCCCCGCCGCCCCTGTGTTGGGGGCGGGGGGGTGTTGCGGCCCGGCCCGGATGTTTTCCCGGCCCCCGCGGTTGCCCCCGCCCCGCCCCGCCGCCGCCGCCGCCGCCGCCGCGCCCCCCCCGAATGGGCCAGGGAAAGGTTATCGGGGAGTTACCGGTCCACGGTGATAAAAAGGTTGGGGAGCACTGCTTTAGAGCCTCTCTAACTCCACTTGTTAACCATGCCGGTGTCCTCTTGGACTTAAATGAGCTTTTCTTTCTTTGTGGTATGCACTTGTGCTGGGCCTCTATTATTGTTGTTTTAAACAGGCTCAGTTTCTCTCTAACTAGTTTCCTCATCTGAGGGAAGTTTGCCCTTCGAAAATCAAGGGTTTTTATGTCTGATTTGGTTGACACTCTTCCTCCGACATGCATGGCAAAGGTAATTGCAGCATGGTCACTGTTCCCCAGAGGCTCAGTGACATTCACACCCCTGACCAGGTCCTGAGTATCACACAATATTAGATCCAGAGTTGCCTGTTCTTGGGTGGGCTCCGTTACAAGTTGCTCTAAGTCACAGTCATTCAGCAAGTCGAGAAACCCAGTTTCTCTTTCTTGCCCGGAGCTCGCATTGGCCCAGTCAATGTGGCGATAATTGAAGTCCCCCATGATTACTATCCTATCCCTCTTAGCCACCTCCATGATTTCTCTCTTCATTTCAAGGTCCCCCTCAAGTTTTTGATCTGGTGGACGATAGAATACTCCAACGATCACATCACTCCTTGGACCTGGTAGTTTAACCCACAGTGATTCTGTGGTGGAGTCAGACCCTCTGTCAATCTCCATTCTGCTGGATTTTACCCCTTCTTTGACATAGATGGCCACTCCTACTCCAACCCGCCCCTCTCTATCTCTTCTATAGAGTTTATAGCCTGGGATTGCTGTATCCCACTGGTTCTCCGCATTCCACCAGGTTTCTGTTATGGCTATTATATCTATGTTATCCCTAGCTGCCAAATGTTCAAGTTCTCCCATCTTTACTCGGAGGCTTCGAGCATTGGCGTAGAAGCACCTGTACAGTGGGTCCCGCAACAACAGCTGCTGCCTTGTTCTATTCGCCCCACAGCTTTTATTTTCAGTAGATGAACTGTCACATTCCATTATTCTCCCGGTGCTAATACCTATACCTGCTATGTCTTCTCTATGTGATTCTCTACCCTCTCCAACTTCATTCCCCGAGGATGAGGTGTTCCGAACCGGATGCCACGCAGCTCCTGTTGGCTTTCCCCCAGTTATCAATTTAAAAGCTGCTCTGCTGCCTTTTTGAGGTTGAGTGCCAGCAATCTGGTCCCATCATGATTCAAGTGCAACCCATCCCTCCTGAACAGGTTTGGCTTGTCCCAAAATGTTCTCCAGTTCCTGACAAATCTAAAGCCCTCCTCTCGACACCATCGCCTCATCCACGCATTGAGGCTTCTGAGTTCTGCCTGTCTGGCGGGTCCTGCACGAGGAACAGGTAGCACTTCTGAAAATGCTACCTTGGAAGCCCGGGACTTCAATCTTCTACCTAGCAACCTGAATTTGGATTCCAAGACTGACCACTTGGCCTTCCCAACATCATTGGTACCGACGTGTACTGTGACCACTGGCTCCTTCCCAGTTCTCTCTAACAAGCTATCTATACTACTGGTGATGTCTGCAACCTTTGCACCCGGCAGGCAAGTGACCATACGGTTATCATGCTCCTCACAAATCCATCCCTCCGTATTTCTAATTATAGAATCCCCTAGTACAATGAGCTTCTCTCCTGCAGCCTGGTCATCAACATGTACCTGATCTTGTATCTCATCAATAGTGATCAGGGAGAGATCCTCTGGTGGAACCACTTCTTCCTCTATGTGTGCCTCATGAGGTGTGCTGAGGGAAAGAGCTTCAAACTGATTGTGCAAGATGAGACTCTCTGAGTGATGCCTTGGCCTTCTACTCCTTTGAGTCACATTCCTCCACCCATCCACCTCCTGAGTTGCGGGAGTGACTTCCTCCTCTGAAGTTTGCCCTGTCTCCTCTTGGACCTGGATAGTCTGTTCCGCTCTGTCCAGGAACCGCTCAAGCTCCTTAATATGTTGCTGGTCCGATATGTGAGCCTCCAGCTGCTGGACCTTCTCTTCCAATAGCGCCACCAGCTTGCATTTGCAGCAGATGTAGTTCTGCACACGCTCTGTCAAGATAACAAACATGGCACAAGTACTGCAGGTAACTACAGCTGCTCCCTCCAACTCCATTTTAACGAGTGCAATAAAATGTATTGAAGGTCTCAAAAATGTAAACTTGCACTAATTTTTTTTAATCCAGTAAGACTCTTTACTTCTTTTGTTGTTTATTGAAAATCTAACAGTGTATGGGCCGCTAAAGCACCTCTACTCCAACTGCAATCACGTCAGGAAGTTTCCAGTGCTAACTTGCTAATGTGCGTAGGACCTCCTCAGAAGTAGCTTGGCTTTAGGAACTCAATTATACCCAGAAGAAATTATAAGTTTTTTTTTTTTTTTAGTTTGCGTGCTGCTGGAGCTCCAGGTACAACAAGAACAACTGCCTGACTCCTGTAAGTTTTTTGGCCTTCTTAATAAACATCAGACAGACCCTCTATGACTGGCTTTTATTCCATCTTTGCTAGACCGCATCAAAGAGGCCTGGAACAAACCATCATCTGCTCCCCTGATGTCCAGGAGAGTGGATAACATGTATTGCACCCATGGCGATGGAACCTCCTTCCTGGACAAACACCCATTACCGAACTCTCTAGTAGTTGACGCGACTCAGAACCGGGCCAAGGGTCACTCGCCCGCAACCCCTAGCAATAAGGAAGGAAGGAAGTTAGACCTAATTGGCCGTCGCCATTATTCCTTGGCCTCTTTCTCATTGCGATCAGCAAATTACTTATGTGCCATGGAGGCATATACACACCACCTGATCCTGGAGGCAGCGCCAATCCTTGACTCTTTGCCTGATGACCAGAAGGCAAAACTTACCACTCTACATGAGAACTTGTTATCATTAATTGACTATGAAACCATTGCTGCCCTCCACATGGCAGACGCTGCATCTAAACAACTAGCCAACGCCATCCATCTCCGACGGCACGCATGGCTTCATACCACTAACATCCTGGACGATGCATGTAACCGTATTGAAGACTCCCCATTTGATGGGGAAGGACTTTTCGCCACTACCACGGATGACTCGCTTGATAACCTCATTAAAATGAGGACAGCACATTCCTTCTCCTACCAACCAACCTCAGGCCTCCTACCGCTGTCCTCAGCAATCTTGGCATACACAGACACAGACCAACCAGCGCAGAGAACCTGGACGCTTTCGGCAAACCTATTCAACCTCCTCTTTCAGACAATCAGCTCAGAGGCAGCAACGCCGCTCTCAATCCACTAGGCGCCCCGACCGCAGGTCGAGGCAGAATCTTTGACTCCATCAATGTCCTACCTCCGTCTGCATCCCAAGTCCCAAAATCATCAAAAAGGGATATGCCATCGAATTCCTCAGCCTACCTCCTCTGGGCCATGTCACCATCACGCCCACGTCACAACCTCTTCGGGACGAGGTGCAGTCTCTCCTCAACAAAAAAGCCATAGAACCCGTCCCCCCGGGAGACACCTTGGGTTTCTACTCAAGATATTTTACTGTCCCCAAAAAGGATGGAGGCCTATGCCCCATTCTGGACCTGAGGGAACTCAACCTGTTCATCGAGTACACTAGATTCAGGATGACCACCCTGGAGAACATCCTTCCACTTCTCCACAAAGGGACTGGTTTGCAGTCGTTGACTTACAGGATGCATACTTTCATATCTCAATAAGACAATGCCACCGGAAATACCTCCGATTCCAAATAGCCAGCGACACTTACCAGTTCAAGGCCCTCCCATTCGGCCTCTCCACAGCTCCCCGAGTCTTTACAAAATGTATGGCTCCGGTGGCAGCCTTCCTCCGCATCCAGGGCGTGAATGTTTTCCCGTACCTGGACGATGGCTCATAGTGTCGCCTACAGAACAAAGAGCAAGACAAGACATTCAATTCACTCTCTTCACACTGACCTCCTTAGGTCTCAAGATCAACAGTGCAAAATCCGTTCTAAAGCCTTGCCAGGTCGTACCTTACATAGGTGCCCTCCTGGACTCTTATCAGGGCAAGGCTTTCCTTCCTCAAGACAGAAAAGAAAAATTCAAAAAGCTCTCCTCCTATTCAAACCAAGCGTCCACTTACCTGCCAGAAGTGTCCTCCATCTCCTAGGTCTTATGGCATCCACGACATCAGCCATACCTCACGCGCGACTGTGTTTTCGCGCGTTACAGGCCTGCCTCCTCAAGCAGTTCAAACCACATCTCGACAGCTTAACAAAGAGGATCTACATCTCTCTTGCCACTTACCTCTCTCTTCTTTGGTGGACATCCCCCCAACATCTGGGATGCGGACGGGCCTTCCGCACGGCCCCCATATCCGCTGTTGTCACCACCGATGCAAGCACTATTGAATGGGGTGCCCATTGTGACGGTGCTTACATTCACGGCACCTGGAATCCAATCAAAAGACTGTATCACATCAATCATCTCAAACTGCTGGCGATATTCAAAGCTGTCAGGGCATTCGAACCATCCCTCACCAACAAATCAATTCAGATAGTAATGGACAACACCACAGCCCTCTACTACCTGAACAAGCAGGGCGGAACGAGATCCACCCGCCTCCTGCACCTCGCCATCCAGATCTGGGACTGATGCTGCCTCAGGAACATCACCCCGATAGCAATCCATATTGCTTTGAAAGACAACTGCCTAGCAGACGACCTCAGCAGGAGAACCTACAATATGCACGAATGGTCTCTCCTGCCCGCAGTCTTCCAGGAGCTTTGTCAGCGATGGGGCACTCCTGCCACCGACCTCTTCACAGCGTATGACAACAAGAAGTGCCACCGATACTGCTTGAGAGCAGGAATAGGCCCCGACTCCCTGGGAGATGCCTTCGCAATTGATTGGAACCAAGCATTGCTCTACGCATTTCCACCACTACCACTCATACAAAAGACTGTCGTGCGGATCCAAGAGAGCGATGCCACCCTAATACTGATTGCGCCTTGGTGGCCTCGCCAGCCATGGTTTGCAACTCTGAGGAGCCTATCCACGCAACACCGCAGGCTCCCACTGCTTCCCAACCTGATTTCACAGAACAACGGCACTCTTCTTCACCCGGACCTCCACTCGCTCCACCTGACAGTGTAGTTAGTCTGTTCACATTAGACCAGGTCTTGTCTCAGTCTAGAAGACCTTCCACGAACACTTTGTATTCTTATAAGTGGTCGGCCTTCGTCCGTTTCACCTCTACGCACCGCCTCCCTCTTCAACCTACGACGGTGGATGTGGTTCTCCAGTTCCTTCTATTACTCTCTAATAGAGGCCTCTCCATTTCCACTCTTCGAGTTTACCTAGCGGACATTTTTGCCTTTCAACCAGAAAAATCTCCTGCTGCAGAACTTTTCCGGCACACCAGGGTCAAGCAATTCTTCAAGGGTCTACAGAATACTGTATCAGACCACCCCTTCGACCTCCAATCCCTCAGTGGTCTCTCTCTCTGGTTTTGAATAGACTGACAAAACCTCCCTTTGAACCTCTAGCGTCCGTTCCCCTACATCTGTTATCTGTCAAGACCATGTTCCTCGTGGCCATTACATTGGCCAGGCGAGCCTCTGAACTTGCAGCTCTCCGAGCGGATCCACCTTTCTTGCAATTTCACCCTCATAAAGTGACACTATACCCGGATGTCTCGTTCCTCCCTAAAGTTGCTTCTAACTTTCATTTGAAACAAACTTTGGTACTCCCAACGTTTTTCCCCAATCCCTCTTTCGACATCAAGCGCACTCTCCACACCCTTGATGTCAGAAGGGCTCTTCTTTTTTACACTAACCGAACCAAGGACTTTAGACTTCCTCCCAAATTCTTCATACGTGTACAGGAACCACTAAGGGGTCAACCTGTGTCCTCCCAGACCATTTCCAAATGGATTTGTCAAGCTATTTCCCTCTCCTATCAGATGGTGGGGGTCACGCTACCAGGTACCCCCAAAGGACATTCTACCAGAGTGGTTTCCTCCTCTACCCCCTTACTCCGTGGTATCCCAGTCGAGGACATCTGTAAGGCAGCTACTTGGTCCAACCAGTCCACCTTTACCACACATTATCTTCTGGATGTCAGGGCCAAAGCAGATGCTGCCTTTGGCAGGGCTGTTCTTGCTGCTGCTCTGCATTGATGACCCACCACCGGTAAGGCAGCTTGCTATTCACCCTTTGGTGTGAATTCACAGACGGCTCAAAGAAGAAATGAAGGTTACCTACCTGTAACTGTAGTTCTTTGAGACCAAGTCTGTGAATTCACACATCCCACCCGCCTCCCCTCTATCTATCATTCTCTTTGTGCCTTGTTTTCTCAGCAGCGGATGGATGGGGAACTGAGGAGAAAGAGCGGGAAAGGAGGAGCATGTGCAGGAGGAGGGGGGGTCCTAACCGTCAACAGCAGGCTGGCTGCAGGTTAACCCTTTGGTGTGAATTCACAGACTTGGTCTTGAAGAACTACAGTTTTCTATAGCCCCCCTCCCCCGGATACTAGAGGCCGTGGGTACCTTCCTTGGACTCTCCCCTTTAAGCCCTCCAAATATGGAGCAATTTGGGGTTCAGGGGCCAAGTTATTAAACTTCAAAGTGGGTGCCCCCTTGAAATAAAATTTCTAAGCACCGTTTTCTGTGCTTGGAAGTACTGTTCCCAGAAAGTTAGCACCATGAAAATTGCTGTGGACCTTCCTAAAGGGCTCCCCTTTAAGCACTCCGAATTTGGAGAGATTTGGGTTATGGGGGGCCAAGTTATTCAACTCCAAACAGGGTGCCCTGTAAGGGTTCTATTATGTTAATTAGTGGTTCAGTTGAAGAATTAGTGGCTTGCAACTTAAATTCTGGTGAAACAAACTTTTATTGGAATCTTCAACAAACGGCTTGTCGTACATTTCTTTTTGTTGCATTTCAAACATGGGAGTCAACGTGGGCATATCAGAACTGGGATTAACAAGGTTTCTTCCGAACAGAATATTTTTCTCATTTACTTTTTCTCCCCCCTGTGGGGTGCTGTAACTTGTGGGCTGCAGCCCCACCCAGGGATCCATCCTGGTGGACCTGTGACGGGAGTTGGTTGTCTCCAAATGGGGAATCTTATATTACCGTAGGGAGGGTATTTTGGAGATCCCTCAGGAGTGGGTAACGGAAGTCCGATCTCCTTTTTCTTTCCGATCTCCTTTCTCCCTTCCATTCCCCTTGCTCTCCCCTCTGTAACTGTCTTAACCGCCCCCTTTTCTCGCTCCACCTTCAACTAACCTTTTCCCCCTTCCCTCGGCGCGCGCTCTCCCGCTTGTATCCCCACTTCCTTGAACAGAATTCAACGCACCTGTCCTTCTACTTGGACTCTATATCTTTTCCTAACTTTTCCTTGTCCATTCGTACTTGAATCCCGACATGCCATATTTTCCCCACTGTATATTTATCCTCTATATCCTGTGTCTGCATTCCTGTATCTCTAGTATCCCCTTGAGTTCCAATGTTAATTTGAATACCCTTATCTCTTCCTCCACATTTCCAGTTCTCTGCCTGAACTTCCTCATCAATCATCAGTCTTCCTGATTCCCTTCCGGACTCAGTCTGTGTAGCTTCATTCCTAAAATCTCTTGATATCTCATCTAACTCCTCTTTCAATAAGTTCCAAGTTATGACTTCCTTAATTATAGCCATATAACCTTCCTGGACCAGGTTCTGCTTTTTATTATCATCTTTTTCTTGTATTTCCTCCATATTCATTTCTTTCTGGTCCTGCTTCATGCTTTTGTCTCCGAAGAATAATTTCCCTGGTAACTCCTCTTTCTCATGGTGTTCTTTATCCTTCTTTGTTTTATGTCCCTGGTCGTCTTTCACGGACAGACCCACTAATGCATCTTCCTTCCTGTCTCTCTCTCTCACACACCCCGCCAAGTGGGTCATCCGTGGTGTGTTTTCCTCCACCCAGGGACCCTGCCGGGAAAAATAATCGACATTAGAATGTTCTGACCCTTTTTTGTATTTAACCTGAAATTCAAAGGGTTGTAAGCTGAGATACCACTGGGTTAAACGTGGATTACAATCCTTCATTCGATTTAACCAGAGTAAAGGGGCATGATCTGTTACTAGGGTAAACGTGGAGCCCACCAAGTAATATTTCAATGAGTTAACCACCCACTTAACAGCCAATGGCTCCTTTTCAATAGTAGAGTACTTTATTTCTTTGTCCTTTAATTTTCTACTAATGAACAAGACAGGATGTTCTTCCCCATTTATGTTCTGTGCTAAGACTGCCCCAATACCTCTATCAGATGCATCCGTCTGGACAATAAAAGCATGTCTGAAATCTGGAGCATGTCTAACTGGGTAAGAACACAACTGATTTTTCAGCGTCTCAAAAAGCAGTTCTTTGGTACCCCATCAAATTTTTTTAGTTATCTTTTTACAAGTCAAATCTGTTAATGGAGCAGCGATGGAGGAGAAGTTCTGTATGAATTGTCTATAGTAACCGGCCAAACCTAATAATTGTTGTACTTGTCGCTTAGTTGTAGGAATTGGCCATTTGGACATTTTATCAGCCTTCTCTTCCTGTGGAAGAATTTTCCCTCTTTCCACCATGAATCCCAAGAACTCAATGCCTTTTCTAGCGATTTTACATTTTTTAGGGTTGTCATGCAGTCCAGCCTGTCTCAAAGCCGTAAGCACCTGCCTGAGATGACACATATGGTCCTGCCAGGTTTTGCTAAAAATTATAATGTCATCTATGTAAGCAACTGCAAAATTTCTTAAAGGGCTTAAAACTCGGTCCATCAACCATTGAAACGTTGCTCCCGCCCCATGCAACCCAAAAGGCATTTATTTGAATTGGTACAAGCCATTCGGCGTTGCAAATGCAGTTTTTTCTTTACCTTCTTCACGTAATGGGATCTGCCAGTATCCTTTAGTTAGGTCCAGGGACGAAAGTATTCCTGCTTCTCCTAGCCTATCTAACAAGTCATCAGTACATAGCATGGGATAAGCATCGAATTTTGAGACATTATTTACACGTCTAAAATCTATGCAAAATCGTACTGTGCCATCATGTTTGGGCACTACCACCGGATGACTTCTCCAAGGACTAGTTGAAGGTTCTATCACATCTAGTTGGAGCATCTTATTCACTTTATCTACTATTACAGGAATAAGATGTCGAGGCCACATCCTGCCCTGGTCTCTGATTACTACCCTATCATGGTGTTCTTTATCCTTCTTTGTTTTATGTCCCTGGTCGTCTTTCATGGACGGACCCACTAATGCATCTTCCTTCCTGTCTCTCTCACATGCCCCCAGTAAAAAAACTTTTGTAATTTTAATGTACTTGAAAATACAGTACTGATCCCAGGCAGCTAGCAGCATGAAAATTGCTGTGAACCGTCCTCAAGTGTTCCCCTTGAGCACTCCAACTTTGGAGAGGTTTGGGGTATGGGGGGGCAAGTTATTCAACTCCAAACATGACCATAGGAATCCATTTTAAAGTGTACTTTTTACCCCCCCCTTTGAACCTGTGGGCGGGGGAGTGGCTATAATCACCTAATGGAGCAGGGCTATAAATAGGGCTGCACAACTTTCAGTTTTTGCCATCTGCACTTGGAGTTTGGTGGAGGCAGATGTTCTGGCACTAGTTGTGTGTGCTACCTAAATACATTTGGTTGCCTGGGGCTTCAGCTCTTTGCTATAGCAAAGTTGCTTGCTTTGTGTATTGTGTGTGTGTTCAAAGAAAGACTTTGAGGAAAATATGGCTAGCAATATAAAGGGAAATAATAAAAGCTTCTTTAAATATGTTAGTAGTAGAAAACCTGACAGCTGGCCGTCTGGATGGTGAGGGAGGAAATGTTGAGGTAAAAGAGGCCTTGGAAATTGCAGAGAAATTACGGTATATGATTTCTTTGCATCTGTCTTCAAGACAGAAGACCTTGAGCAGATTCCGCTGCCTGAATAGCCCTTCTTGACTAAATAATTAAATCAAAATACAGGTTAAAAGAGAGGAGGTTTTAGGTTTAATTGATAAATTGAACACCCACAAGTCACTGGGCCCAGATGGCATCCACCCAAGGGTTATTTAAGGAACTGAGAAATGAAATTGCAGATCTCTTAATGGTAATATGCAACTTGTCTCTTAAAACGGCCACAGTACCGGAGGACTGGAGGATAGCAGATGTCACACCAATTTGTTAAAAAGGAAGGAGGGGGACCCGGGAAACTACAGGCCAGTTAGCCTTACATCTGTCCCAGGGAAGATCGTGGAAAGGCTCATCCAAGATATAAAATCTTAAAAACACATAGAAGAACAAATCTTGCTGAGGGGAAATCAGCATGGCTTCTGTAAGGGTAAGTCTTGCCTGACAAACCTTTTAGAATTATTGGAAAAGGTCAACAGGCACGTGGATTTGGGTGAACCGGTGGATATTGTCTATCTGGATTTTCAGAAGGTTTTTGACACAGTCCCTCACCAAAGGTTGCTGAGAAAATTGCACAGTCAGGGGATAAGAGGGCAGGTCCTCTTATGGATTGAGAACTGGTTGAGATCCAGGAAACTAGGTGTCATGGAAAATTTTCACAATGGAGAGAGGTGAAAAGCGGTGTGCCCCAGGGATCTGTCCTGGGACCGGTGCTTTTCAATCTGTTCATAAATGACCTGGAGGCAGGGATAAGCAGTGAGGTGGCCAAGTCTGCGGATGACACAAAACTTTTCCGTGTGGTAAAAACCAGAGAAGGTTGTGAAGAGCTCCAGAAGGATCTCTCTAAACTGGGGGGGTGGGTGGGCTGCCAAATGGCAAATGTGTTTCAATGCAACAAAATGTAAAGCTTCCTTGGATGTGGTAGCTTTATCAGACTCCCTCTACGGAATCGAACCCTTATTTCCCGTTACCATGGTGTTGCAGGGCACAGAAAGTAAAGGACAGAAAAACGTGTGTGGTGTGTGTGCATGCCTCCCTGTGCTCAGAGAGAAGGCACAACACAACAGCACAGCTTCTGTTTGGGATTGGGAAGGCTTTTGGGAGGCATTTTGAGAAGGGTTTAATTCTTTCCCCCCTCCTACCACTTTTGAACTACATTCCTTCCCACCAGCACACATTGGGAGTCCCATCACCAACCGGTATCCCTTCCCCCATTCTCAACTGGCACAATACGAATGCATCTGGCCATCCCTCTTCATCATGACCACATTTCCAAAAAACAACAAAATAGAACCAGAGTCCTCCAAGTCCATTAATCCTAGCTAGAGTATTCTGGCAAACTCCTGCCTTCCTCTTTGGCTGCTAGCCTGCCTTCATATTATGAAATCTGAAAGACCCATGTACAGTGGTACCTTGTATAAAGGAATTAATTCGTTCCAAATGAAATTATGTTAAGCAAATTTTCCTTTATACAAATTCCCATAGGAATGCATTGAAAACGGAGTGATCCCATTTTTATGTTATACAGATTCTCCCCATAGGTGATTATGTTAAGCAAATTTCCCCTATCTCTGGAATTTTTTATGTTGTACAAATTTTATGTTATACAAGCTGTTTGTTATACAAGGGTCCACTGTATTTCTAAGACCTGCCTTGGTCTTCTTGATTTAATTTTTGCCTGCCTGCCTGGTGGAGTGCAATTCTTCTGATACAGCCCTTTGTGCCTTGGTGATGGGCTTCAAGGGGAGAGTTAGAGGTTGCTCCAGCAATCATCATGCTGCTAGGTGCCTGGGATCAGTATTTTCAAGTACTTTAAAATTAAAGTTTTTTTAACTGGGGGCACCCCATTTGGAGTTGAACAACTTGCCCCCCATACCCCAAACCGCTGCAGATTTGGGGTACTTAAAGGGGAGAGCTTGAGGAAGCTTGCTACCTGGGATCAATATTTTCTTACACAGAAAATTACACTAAGAATTTTTTTTCAAGGGGCACCCACTTTGAAGTTTAATAACTTGGCCCCCAGAACCCCAAATTGCTCTGAATTTGGAGTGTTTAAAGGGGACAGTCCAAAGAAGGCACCCACCAAAATTGGTGCCTCTAGGACCCCGGGAACCCATTTTATAAAGAAACAAATTAGTTCTTTTCTAATTCATTTAGTATGAATTTTTTTAAAAAAATCATACAAAACGAAACACAATTTTTCCGTTTGTGCTCATCCCTAGGTGACATATCATAGAAATCTCGCAGTTTTGTATTCTTAATGGTCAAAGAAAGCAATCACCTGTTCCTGCACTTGTTCCCCATGGCCCTTTCCTGATTTTAAAGTGGTTGTGGGCGTGTTTCTGGCATGTTTTATACCGGCATTATAGTACTTACTCCTTTAGGAAGCTATTGACCCGGGCAGAAAGTAAAAGGCAAATCTACAAAATCAAGAACTGATCCTCTTGATTTCCCAAAAGATCCCTCCCAATTCACCGTCAAATCACACATCACGCTGATATCCCAAGACTGCACAAGAATTACCATGGGTCTGTCTGTGGAGTTTTCAACCTCCGTGACTTCAGACTGAAAGAAAACTATAAAACCAACGACCTCAAACGCTTACATCAGCAGATGGCACCGAAGGGGGAAGGAATTTCTGCAAGCCCTCTGCTTGTAAATCCTGGACTGCGGAATAGCTACCCTGAAGTTAAAAAAAAACAGCTACCCCAAAGTGAAAAACAAAACATATTCCGTTACATATTACAGTAGTACCTGGTATAAAGGAATTGATTCGTTCCAAATCGAAGTTTCCTTTACACAAATTTCCCATAGGAATGCATTGAAAATGGAGTAATCCCTAATCACGACCATTTTTCTGTAGTACGGAGTCGCCCCATAGGCGAATCCGTTAAGCAAATTTTCCCCTATCTCTGGAATTTTTTGTGTTGCACAGATTTTTTGCTATATAAACCCGCTTGTTATACGAGGGTCCACTGCGTATTGTACTGTACGCGTCATTCTGCCGCTGGATGTCCGAAGAAGCGGACGTCCAACGTTACATTAAAATATGAAAGTCTTTAAGGTGCCACATGTTTTTGATCTTTTGATTTGTTCATTTTGATTTTTGCCTAATTAAAAATGAGGCCTTATAAAGAATCGCTCCTTCTGGTTTTGACCCGGTTGCCATGGGAGCGTCCTGTGACGTCACAGACTCCCAGGAGGAGAAACGCCTCCATCGGTGGGGCCGCGGCGCGCGCGCACGGACGGACGGTGCACGCACACATTTCTTTCTCTCCCCCCTCCCACCCTCACGTCACGTGACCCCGTATATATTTATTTATTTTCTCGGCCTTCCCCGCCGCCGCACGCAGAGCCGATGCTGTATTTTCTTTTTCCCCATCGTCACGTGGCTCCCTACGCGGCGCCGGCTTCCGGAAGTACGTCACGACCTCGGGCCTGGCTCCTCCTGAGTCCGCCCGCTCGCCTGGAATTTCGGTTGGAAACAAAACAAAACAGCGCGGGGCGCGGGTTGAGTTGGGGGGAGAGAGAGAGAGAGAGAGATTGACCGGGGCGCGCGTGGCCGCGGAGGGAGGGAGGGATCGTCGAGGGGCCGCGGGTAGAGGGGCGGGACCTAGCCGTGGGAGGGCGGGGCCTGGAGTGGGGCGGGGCTTGGCCTGGGGGGCGCTCGTGCCGGTGGAACCTGTGAGGGGGGAGGGGTCTTGTGTGACTCGCCGACCTCTCTTTCACTCTCTCTCTCTCTCTCTCTCTCTCTCTGGTCTTGTGGGGGTTCTTCGTTCGGCGGGTGAGGCGCAGAGGCTCGAGCCGCCCACACCTCGCGAGGTGTGTATCCCCTGGTCGGCGCACGCGCAGGCGCCCTCCCTGCGGGCCGTTGCCTCTCCCGTCCCCTCCCTCCCTCCCTCCCTCCCTCTCTGGCCGGGGAGCCGAGCGTCTCTGTGGGGGAGGGGGGGACACAAAGGGAACCCGGGGGGTGAGGGGGTTTGGTTGGGGGTGGGGTGGGGTAAGATGCCTGCCTTCGGGCTGTGGGCCTTGGTGACCAGGGCGGCCTCCTTCCCTCCGTGGGCCCGAGCTCTGGCTCTGCCGACTTTTCTGCCTGCCTCAGTTTCCCCTTCGAGGTGGGCGGCCGGCCCAGTGCCTGGTAGAAAGCACCCCCCGGTCCCTTTCCTCAGCCCAGGCTGGGCAGCCTCCGCCCCCCCCCCACCCCGAGGAGGAGCCCTTTGGCAGGGAGGGGTGTGTGGGACGACTTCGGGCTCCGTCCAAGTCGAGGAAGGAGAAGAAGTGGCTGGGAAATACAGAGCACAGACAGGGTGCCTTGGCGGCGGCGCCTTCCCTACCCAATAAAGGGCCCGAGGAGCCGGCGGGAGAGACGGGGTGTGTGGGGGCAGGAAGGTGGACGCCAGCTGGGGCGAAGGGAGGGCAGCTTCCAGACTGGGGGAGGGGAGGGGAGGGGGCAGCAGGTGGGTTAGGTCACTGTCACGAAAATAGCCCCCAGGCACAGCAATCCCTTGGTGTATCATAGCATGAGAGGAACTCAGACCCAACAACACAACGACAACGACAGGCCAGATTTCCAGACAGCCAGGAGCCGGCACAAGGACCCCTGGTCAGATTTGTTGCAGCATCTGAAGTGAGACTTCAAACTTGTGGCTTTGAATTGCTGGGCCTTTGTCTGGAAACAGAACATGGTGTTATCCTACGGTGTACCCTACAGCTCAATACAGTGGTACCTTGTATAAAGGAATTATTTCGTTCCAAATGAAATTATGTTATGTTATACAAATTTCCCATAGGAATGCATTGAAAACGAAGTAATCCCTTTTTTATGTTGCACGGATGAAATTATGTTATGTTATACAAATTTCCCATAGGAATGCATTGAAAATGGAGTAATCCCTTTTTTTATTTTGCACGGATTCATCCCATAAGTGATTATGTTAAGCAAATTTCCCCTATCCCCAGAATTTTTTGTGTTGTATGGATTTTATGTTATACAAACTGTTTATTATACAAGGGCCCACTGTACATCTGTTAATGCTTCCAGAGGCTGCCCTCGTTAGTGCTGGTGATAAACACAAAGCTATAGTGGGGCAATTTGGCTACTTGGTGGCAACTGAAAATGCCTAAACTGCAATTCTGTATGCATATGTGTGAGCAAGGTGAATTTGATTCAAATCAAATTGATTTAAATCACAGTATAAATAAAAAAACATTTGTTGACCATTTAAATTTTTAAAAAACACATTTTTATTTAAATCAATGTGATTTTAATCCACCCTGTATGTGAGTAAGCCTTTTATGTTCAATGGGACTTAACTTCAGAACAGATAGGCATAGGGTTGCTTTCATATTAATGATTTATGTCCTATGGTCTAAATTTTACAAAAAAAAAACCTGCAAAGGCAGCTAGTATTTCTAAGTGCCATGTGTTGACTGTTGCTCTTACCCACTGTAGGCCTGGATGAGACCTTTGATTTATAGAAAAAGTTAAACCATGGAAGGTTAAAATGGTTTCATCTATACTTTTCTGAGCATCTTTTAGATGTTGATTTGTTTTGGTTATACTGGTATGAGTAATTAACATTAGCTATGTAGTTTTTACTCTCTTCTGGCTTTCTTCAAGACTCATGCTCACCTGTCCAAGACTTTTTGCTTGTTAAAAGTTCAGTCTTTCTTTGTTTAGTCTTAAAGCAGAACCCCAGCTCAGTGCGGGTTGTGATGGATTATAACATTTTGAAGTTTGTAAGAATATTTCATTTGGAATTCTGTTTGGATTTTTGTTAAATTCTTCCCTTTTCTTCACATAACTGGTTGCCTGAGTAATGTGGCAATGTTTGCCCCATTGGCACTCTTCTGGGACAATGTTGCTTTGATTTCCTAGCCTTGTATATGGAGAAATAATCTGGTGGCACCATTCAATTGTAAATTTATACAGGAAGAGAGGTAGTGCATAAGTATATTGAAAATAGAACAGGAGTTTCATCTGTCTATTGCAGAAGTTGGATTCCCCGAATAAAGTGGGGAAAATAGACATTGCCAGAAGGCAACATTTCCTTTCCCAGAATTCTTTGAATTCGATAGTGGCAGGCCATCTAAATGGGTTGTAACTGTCTGAAAATTAGTATGTCTTCTGAGGAATTGGATGTTAGGTTTAATTTACTTTGTGTCTATCTAATGGATCCTGAAGCTTTCCTTGTTAGATGTTAGAGAGGTGTTAATGGCTGCCTTTCCCAGTTCAAACATTGGGTGTACTGTATGGGATCAGTCCCAGATGAGACTCCAGGGTACCCATCAGAAGAATTACTTCTTGGAGAAAAACGTAGTACTCCTGTTTAGAGAGAGATCATTGTCAATGGTGAAGAAACAGACATCAGTCCTCGGTGTCTTGAGTAGAGCTGCAACACTAATCCATTTGTTTACAGGTTGGGTCAACAGTTTGCGTGATGTCTGGCCTCAGTCTGTAGTGCTCTTTTGTTGTTAGGCAGAGAAAGTTTTCTGTCTTCTGCACCATAGCTGTGCTGCAGATACTGCTATTGTATCTCGTATGCTTAGCCTTGAGTCACCAAGTCCCTGTTTGGGAATGGTTTGGGCGTGTCAACCTTAGAATATTGCTCAAGGGAGCTGGCAGTGTTCTTCATTGTAACCAAGAAGTAGAACTGAGTCATTTCATTTAGCTTGGGAGCAGGGGTATCCTGACGTATTTCTTCTTAGGAGAATTGAACTGGGTCTGTAGATGATGGCTAGCTAGGCAGTCTGTGAAAATTCTCAGCCATCCAGGTGAGGTTATCCAGAAGTTGAATCATGGCAACTGGACTTCTTTTCTTGTAATATCGAAACATTTCACTACTCATCCAAGCAGCTTCATCGGTCTTAAGAAAGTTGGTGTGAGGCTTCCAGTTTATAGTTCACCTTGCTTTCACACCTTTCTGGTCTAAATTGGCTTGTTAGGTGGATAGTGGCCTGAATAGGCTCATTAGATGTACAATGGCCTGGTTCCCCAAAGGACAATCTGTTGGGTGCTATCCAAAATGAGCTGATCTGTCCCCACCCGCTCTTTCCCAGGACTTTCTGTTCTGAATTTTGACTATTTTTATTTTATTTATTTTTGAATATTTTTACCCACCTTTCTCCTTGGAAAAGGACCCAAGGTGGCTTACAATAATTAGGGACAATATACAGCCCAGAATATTTAAGATATATTCATGTTAAGAACATGGAATTAAAAGAGGCATCTTAGAACATTAAAAGGTAACATGAAAGCTATAAAGAGCACGCAAATACGAGGGGTGGAAAGCAACATGGAAAACACTGGTGTTCTTATGAAATCAGTCAATGCAATCATGCATGGTAGTCCATATAAAAGTCACATAGTAGGTAGTCCCTCATTTGGGGAAAGCTTGCCTGAAGAGGAAGGTCTTTGCCTGTTTCTGGAAAGACAACAGAGATGGGGCAGACCTGGCCTCCAGTGGGAGGGAGTTCCAAAGTCTGGGAGCAGCAACAGAGAAGGCCCTTTCATGTCTTCTTATGAGATTTACCTGTGAGGATGGTTGGATGGAGAGAAAGGCCTCTCCTGATGACCTTAGCACCTGAGCTGGTTCATAATATGAGATTCAATCTTTGAGGTAGCTTGTCCCCAGGCCATTTTGTGCTTTGTAGATTAAGGTTAGCACTTTGGTTCCTAAACACACTAGATGTTCAACCATGTTGGTTCCCATGGATATTGAGAACCACTAGACCCACCAGATACAACGGAGCACAGTGCAGTTGCATTAGTGGGGGAAGAGCCAGGGGCAATGACTCAGTAAAGATGTTGATTGCCTGATATAGCGTGCCTGTTTCTGTTGAACTAGACCTGATTTCCTAGGTGAGCCTCATATAGTATTGGAAGGGACCAATCAAGTTCAAACACCATCTGAGGTAGGATATGTTATCTTGTTCTTGTTTTCAAGAATGTCTTTTATGTTCTAATTAGCTGTCCTAATAATGTTATGCTTCTCGTGAAAGAACATATTCCAGGTGTTTGTGCAAAACATTAGGAAGAACACGACATAGCTGTTCGGAAGTGGAATATGCTGGGAATATGCTGCCACAGAGGGTGGTGGACTCTCCTTCTTTGGAGATTTTTAAGCAGAGGCTGGATAGCTAGTTGTCGGGAGCACTGTGATGGGGGTTCCTGCATGGCAGGGGGTTGGACTAGATGGCCCTTGAGGTTTCTTCCAACTCTAAGATTCTAGGATTCTAGGTTGTTACTCATAGGGTGTACTTTCTAAGCTATGTGACATTTGTAAAGAAGTGTTGCCAGACTTTATCTTCTCTTGAGTATGTGTCAGGAGTGCACTAATTAGTCAGGGGCTCTATTTCGGTTGCTGTTTAAAATAGACTGTGCCAAAAAGAAATTGAAATGTGAAATCGTGGTTTCCTTGTATAGCAGTCTAATCCAGTGTTTGGAACAGTTACTGTGGAGGAGAAATTGAAAGTTGCATCCAGTATTTATGGGCTTGAGCTGACTGAGGCAGTACTTGTAGGCATGATCACTCTCTGTTGGGATGGGACTGTCTGTGATTGCCACTTCAAATAATTGCTTTTAATTTCTTTTAGTCCAAAGATAATTAATATTTTAGGCACAGGGGATCTTGTTGATGCTTAGTGCTCAGGCGGTGAAGCCAATTAAGGGGGAACTGGTAGAATTGTGGAGATATGAAGTAGCCCCTCTAACTTAGGAGGACATTTTACTGGTCTTGAGTCCCTTTAAGAAAAATATATTGGATTCTGAAGCAGCACCGTTCTGTGTGGAAACCTAGCAGTGGAAAGGAATTCAAATAACCGCCCCATTCTAGAGAGGCTTTAGACATCCATAGAGCTTTACCAGCATGGCTTTCTGTACTGAGCGCTTATTGATGGGTTCACTTGGGCAGAGGTCACATCATATTAAATAACACTCCTGTCTCAAAATGCTCACCTCTATTACTTGTAAATGGTGTTGATTCTTAAAAGTGCCTGGAATGGGCTGTGTTGCCCTTACTCATTTGTGATGCTTACATTCCCAAATTAAAACACTGGGCAAAACCTTCTTAGTGTGAACTTATATTGCAGAATCAGATCATCATTTGGCACTGGTGATATTTAAATGAATTGAAAACTTCCCATCACCTTGCTTCAAATTTCAAAGGGTTCTTCTTGGCCTGGAGAAGCTTTGGGGAGCTTTGGGAATGGAGGCCTTTTAATAATAATTGCCAAATCTCTGCCACTGGGAATGAGAAGCACCAGCAGTGGTCCTACAGGGCTTTTCTGCTGTTAAAACCACAGCGTTGTTCCTAGGTCCCCAAAGTCCTCCTCAGGGCAAAAGGGAGCTCTAGGGAACTTCAGAACTTCAAACAGGGACAGGAAGCTTTCCATTTATTTAAGTTAAATATTACTCCATGGATGATGGTGATATCTGACTCCATAGCATAACCTTATTTTATTTATTTATACTTATTTATATTTGTACTTATTAACTGCCCAACTTCCCTCAGGAACTCTGGGCAGTGTACAACAAATTATAAAACAAAACAAATTCCCCCCCAAATAAAACCTCAGAAACAAAACAAATCAAATAAAAGAATAAGATACAATAACAGCATGCATACAGACAAACATAGACGCCGTCAAGAAAGGCTGGGACAGACAACAAACCAACTAACTAAATACAATGGTGCCTCAACTTACAAATTTAATCCGTTCCGAATGCATGCTCTTAAGTTGAACTACTCTTAAGTTGCGGTACCTCCCCCGGAGTGGCCACCTGGAGCGAAAGGGTGAGCGAGGCTCCGGTTGGTCAGGGCCTCTGAGAGATCCGCTCTGCCAGATAGTCAGGTCGCAGGCCATGGAGGGTTTTGTAAACCAAAACCAGTACCTTGAACCTTATTCAGGAGGCAATGGGTAGCCAATGCAGGCGAGCCATGAAGGGGGTGATGCGGTCAAACCTGCGCCTGCACAACCATCCTAAGAGAATCAATGTTCAGGTATGGGCGAATCTGGGCAATAAGCCTAAGTTGATAAAAGGCCGCCCTGGAAACAGCTGCCACCTGGGCTTCTAGGGACAGAGCTACATCCAGGATGATGTTCAGATTCTTCACTCTATCCGCCAGCTGGAGGGTCAATCCCCCCACACTGGGGAGAGGGCCACTGTACCCATCCGAGGATCCCCCAAGGAACAGAACCTCAGTCTTCCCGGGGTTGAGCTTAAGCCTGTTAGTCCTGGTCCATTCCACGACCACAGCCAGGCAGCGGTCTGCACAGCCTCCGTTGCAGAGGTGGAAAAGGAGAGATAGAGCTGCATGTCATCAGCATGCTGGTGACAGCAGACTCCATAACTCCAAATGACCTCAGCCAGTGGCCTCATATAGATGTTAAAGAGCATAGTGGACAACTCCAACCCCTGGGGCACCCCACAAGAGAGTGTCCATGGGGCCGACAAAACACCCCCCCATCTCTACTCTCTGGGTTTGGCTGTTGAGGAAGGATTGGAGCCAGCGCAAAGCCTGCCCCCTGATACCCACCTCGGACAGCCGGCCCAGGAGGATACTGCTGACAGCTCGAAAAGGACCAACAGGGTAGAACAACCCCTGTCAGCCCCTCTCAAGAGGTCATCTTGCAATAGGGCCATAGTTTTTGGGTTGTCTATCATGTGTGATGTACAAATTGCATTGCATGGTTTTTGTTTTTTATCCTCAGTGGATTTTTTAGCACTTCTGCTAGAACATAGCTTTTTCCATACCTCTGTTGCCACCTTTATCTGATATCTTCATACTGTATGTCCCCCCCCCAGGTATTTGTTCCTTGCCGGAGAGATTGACCACAAAGAATCGCCAAGATAGCTGGCTCGGGAAGAAAACGTCGCACCCCTGACCCAGACTCCGTCACTGACCCCGGCGGGCCGTTTGTCTCATCCAAACGGCTGAAAATGTCCAGTAGCGCCAGTGTCCCTGGTCAGAGGCGAACAACACGGGCAGCGGACGATGCAACCAATAAGAAGAAGCAGAAGGACAGGGCCAATCGGGAGAGTAAGGAAGGCGAGAGGCCAGATGGCAGTGACTCAAAGAAAGGTGGGGCTTTGTGTAGTAGTCCGTGATTTTTCTGAGTCGCAGCCCAGAAAGACCCAACTTATCTGTTAAAAAAAATACTTCCGAACTCCTGAAAATACTTTTTTGATGTTCTTATTCAAAAATTTCCATGTTCTCCTTCAAAGAGTTTGCAGGTGGATTAAACAGATAAAGCTGTATTTTTACTCTGGATTAATTAATCAGAGAAAATGTTGTCTGCTATTGAGTCTCCTGTGACCCATGATGACCCTGCGAAGGAGCGGCCTCCAGAATGTCTTGTTGTTAACAGTCCTACTGGTACAAACATGAGGCAGTGGTTTCGTTTACTGAGCCACATTGGGGTTAACAGCCATCTCTTTTGGCTCCATAGAGGTATTAATGATCTGCCTCGTGTACAACTCAGCCAGAAATAATTTTATCCCCTTTAACTCGCTCATAAGATGCACTGTTTTATTTTGAACACACACACACACACACACACAATTTGCAAATGATGTGAAGGAATAGATGTTTGATTATGTCTGAGCTAAACAAGGCATCCCTTGTATGATAAATTAGATCAGTGGTTCCCAACCTTTGGTCCCCAGATGTTCTTGGACTACAGTGCCCAGAAATCCTGGCCAGCATGGCAGTGGTGAAGGCTGTTCTGATTTTTAGACTAGAAACATCTGTGGACCCAAGATTGGGGACCAGTGGATTAGACCAGGGGTGTCCAGACTTTTTGTAATGAGGGGTCAGTGGGTGGGGCTTGCAAGGGGTCAGTGGGTGAGACTTGTAGTGGGGGGCAAGGGTCAGGGGGGCAACCCCCCCCACATTCTCAGGCACCAAATCTAGCTCTCCTTACAAAAAGTTTGGACACCCCTGGGTTAGATTAAAGGTGGAAGCAAGACTAGCATCAAAGATGCAGGTAGAGAAATTAAATTCTGCACAAGTAATTTTTTTTCTGAAGAAATTATTTTTCAAGACAGTTTCAAAGAGGGGTTCTGGGTGACTTTGGCAAATAAAAAAGGACATCTCTAGAAATAGGAAGGATCGTAGCAGAAGACTAGTAAATGGGAAGAGAAGCAAAAATGGCTCACAATAGATGAAGAGTTGAAGAACAAAAAGGAAAAATGAGACATGCTATGGCCAGGTGCTAAAAATTAGACATAATCGAGGTAGTTTGTGGGCCTAAAGGGAGGGATACCCATTAGAAATTATGTTATCTTATTGTGCTTCTGTTCCAAGCATATAGATGTCCTTAGCATCCCATGTATGTGGATTTGGAGTGGTTTTCGAGTACTCTCTCTCGAGATCTCAAAAGAGCTGTTTTAGCTCCAAATTTCCCCCCAGAAACACTTGATAGTAGAATGGAAACCAGGATATAAAGTTTATGAGGCAGCTGTTTTTGCCATTTTGCCTCTTAAAATATGCCTGGAGATCTTCAAAGCAGCCTCTACCAACGCTCTTTCCTTGTGTAAGCTTCTTCTACCAAGGCAGTTGTTGCTTTCTGGAGGACATAGTAGAGGTCTTTTGAGTGTTTTTTGCAAATTAGTTCCCTGCTGCTGTGCCTATGCAAAGTTGTGGTCATAAAGGGCTGTTCTCATGACTGGTTTTTGTTTTACAGAAACAAATGTCCTCCTTTACCTAATGTGTATCCCTACCTACAAGTCCAAACACCACTTATCTGGACTTTTTCAACACGGACTATAGATTCAGTCCCAGTCAATTCAATAAGAATGTTCGGATCTACAATAGTGAAATTTCTGTTGTTAAAATATATATTTAAAAAGTAAGGGTGATGCAGCAATAACTTATTTGATTGTGTCTGATATTCTGTTATCTCCCACAGCGTAACATGTCACTCACCACTTGTTAGTGCTGCTAGTTGCTGTGTTCTGGGTCTAATAATGGCCTGTCTAATAATGGCTCAATAAAAGTTACTTATAGGATTAGTGTATATGTTCAGTCAGAAAAAGGAAGATTAGAAGAGGTTTTCTCAGCCGCGATTCATTAACTCCTCTTACTGTAAATCATCTTTGCTAGTTATTACGGTGGTTGGATGTTTGGCCAGTTTAGTCTAGTTTGGTGGTTGGCTTGTGAAGTTCAATATGTATTGCTGCTTCTTTGTAGCTTAAGCTTCCCTAATGTTACATACCCTTGCTTATGTAATGCAGGCTGGTATGTGTGCCTGTATACTCAGCAAACCCATACATACAGGGGTCTTTTGCATAGATGTGTATCCACACAGATCATGCATTTTACTTAATCAGAGGAGAAAAATTAGCTCACTGGCATTGCAAGGAGAGATGTTTATTTTACCGTAAATATTTTCAGAAGGAAGGCGATTAGATTAGTTAGATTAGTGTGTCACCCTGCAGCCTTTAGATTGGCAGATTTCCCAGTATCAGCAACAGAATAGACAGAGGTGTGGCACTGGAGTTCTACCAAAAAGAAGGGAGAAGAGCAATAGGGAAATAGTGAGCCATAATCTGGAAGACAATAAGCAACAATGGTTACCTTGAATTCTGTTGCCACAGGGTGAATCATGAAACAGGCAAAATGGATATCCATCCATCCACCCATCCATCCATAAACATTTTTAATTAATTTATTTATTTAAATATTTTTATCCCACCGTTCTCCCTAAAAGGACCCAAGGTGGCATACATAACCTAAAACCATCTTTAAAGCTAAAACAGTAAGCATATAATGTATTAAAAAGAATTAAACAAGAACTACCCCGTATATACTCGAATATAAGTTGACCCGAGTATAAGTCGGGGGCCCTAATTTAAACCCAAAAAACTGGGAAAATTTATTGACTCAAGTATAAGCCCAGGGTGGGAAATGCAGCATGGCCTGGCAACTCCTACTTTGTGAGCTGGGTGTGTGTGTGATGTTTAAAATGACTTTTAGCCACTGAGGCAAGTGCTTCAGTTGGTGGCTAAAAGTCATTTTAAACGTGGGGGGGGGGGTCATGAGAAAGTGGCACACAATGTTTAAGATGACTTTTAGCCACCGACCCAAACTTGCCTCAGTGGCTAAAATTATTGACCCGAATATAAGCCGAGGACCCCTTTTTTCAGCCCAAAATTAGGGCTGAAGAACTAGGCTTATATTCGAGTATATACAGTATATTAGAATGGTAACTAAGATTAGTCTTCTTACACATCTAAAACAACACAGCAGAATAGTCCTTTTAAAATCCCTCTCAAATCACCAGTCATTGAGGAAAATCCTGCCTGAAGAGAAAGATCTCTGCCTGCCAGTGGGAGGACAGCAGAGATGGGGCCAGCCTAGCTTCCCGCGGGAAGGAGTTCCAGAGTCAGGAAGCAGCACCAGAGAAGAAGGCCCTGTTCCAGTGTACCACATTTATCCTGTTTCAGGGTAAGGGTAGGTAACCTTCTGGTTGATTTTGAGTACAGAAGGAACCCTGTGTCTGTGAGAGACCAGTTCCCAGGCCCACTCCCATGGGTGCTGAAAAACATGGGATGATAGTAAACACCCACCCAGCTGCTCTAGTGGCCAGCTCTGATGACTTCATTGTTAAATATATATTGGGGGTGGTGGTGTTTTCTTCTATTTAAAATTTTTAAATATTTTCAGACTGGATAACTGAATCATTGCTTATATAGGTCCCTTGTATGAAGGGATTCTACTGTATTTGGAAACTCACAATGGGCACAGACAGACTTTTTGGTGACAAACCAGAATGGCATAGACACTCACCAGGATCTGATACGATTCAGAGGTGCCACCTCTGCCGGTGGTGGAGAGACCAGAAGGCTAGCTTACAAAAGTAGAATTGGGATTGCATATGTAGTGAAAATAAGATTTCTCTTTGGACTTGGGTACATATCAGTAAAATAAGTAGGAGGACATTGAAGAGAACTCCAAGGTAGGAAACAAGGCAGAGAGTAGCTAAGAGGTTGGTTCGCCTGCCACATCTAAGACCCTGAAAAACCTTAGCACAACTAAGCACAATGCTCTAGACCAGTGTTCCCCAACCCCCGGTCCGCGGCCCGGTGCCGGTCCGTGGATCAATCGGCACCGGGCCGCCCAAGGTGCTGTGGGAGGGGGGTGACGTCATGGCGCCCGGCGCCGGTGCCTTTTATCTCGGCGCGCCCGGCCTTGGGGAAATGCCTTCCGTTGCCCATCTCCATCATGGCGGCCTCTGAAGCGCTCGTTTGTTTGTGTGGAGTGGGAGGGGTTAGGGGGGTTGGGTTGGGTTGATCGCGAGCGCCACGCGCGCATCAGCACACGCGCATAAATCATAACCCAACGGCGTGGGTTCTTTTGCCTTCGAGCCGGGGAGCTGTCGCGTCGCTCGCTCGCGTGCGTGCCCGCCCTCTCGTTTTGACCTTCTCCCTCTCTCTGTCTCGTTCCTTGCGAGAGTCCAGGTGAAGACAACTGACGCGCACACCGCACCACACCTCCCTCGGTCCAAAAGAAGGTGTGTGTGTGTTTGTGTGTTTATATCCGCGTTTGTCGCATGGAGGAGGAGGAGGAGGAGGAGGGGCGGACATGACAGGATAGACTTGGCAGGGAGGGGGGTAATAATAATAATAAGGCCTCCCGTCTCGTTTTGCTCGTGGCCCCTTTTTCGCCGCGTGTGGGGGCCGTTCAGTGTGTGGCTCTGAGGCGATTTCTGGGCAGCCCCAGAAGGCGGACGAGGACAGGTCTGTGTTGGAGGAGGCTTCTTTCTTTCCTCACGTTGCCATCCCCCCCTTTCCCCCCTCCCCAACTTTACTCCCCCCCCC
>JAHTLZ010000015.1:3213843-3262308 GCA_023846285.1 Phrynocephalus versicolor
CCCCCCCCCCCGCCTTCTTTCCACAGACTTTTCTTATAAAAAGGGGGAGCCGTGTGGCCGTGGCAAAATAGAAATGCAAGACCCGGCTATAGGCGATACTTTTAGGGGGCACTAAATAATTTTTTTTAGAAAAATCATTGCAAGCTTTCTCCGTTGCTTTTGGTGAGATAGCAGTTTCCCACTACTCTGTATATATGCTGTGTCTTCGCTTGATATATGTTGGTTAATATGTAACATAAGCTTTTATGCAAAAAAAAAAAAAAAAGCAGGCCAGGGAAAAATTATCAAACATTTACCGGTCTGCGGCGATAAAAAGGTTGGGGAGCACTGTAGACTCCCATATTCTTCTATAGGAACCTAGTCACTGGCCCTGAAGTAAGCAGTGTTTGTCTCCCAGTGCACAAATAACAGCCCCAGCGTATTCCAACACGTGTGTAAAAGGCCAGCTACCCCCAAGCATATGGTTATATATCAAGATAGCACCAGATGGCTGCAGGCAAACCTAATCTAGTTTCATTTTGCAATCTAAACAGGTTTGGGGTGTGGTTACTACTTGTGTGGGAGGTCAGATAGGGAGTTCCAGGGATCTCCAGGTAGAATCGTGAGAAAGAATCATGTCTCAAAATCCTGGAGAGACACTGTCGCCAGTGAGACTTGACAATAATGCACTGGACCTGTGGTCTGATATAGTATAAGGCAGGGCTGCCAACTTGGAACAGCCCACAGGCTCCTTTTTCCTGCCACACGTCCCAGCGGGCTCCCTGTGGGCAGAGGAGGTGGCTGGCTGGCTTCGTTGGCAAGCGCTTAGTGGTCAGGTGGCCTGCCGGCTCTGGACCCCGTAGGCATGTGTGTGTGTGTGTGTGTTTGCGCACGCGCATGTGTGTGAGATCATCCAAAAGTCCCTGTCGGCTGAGGGAAATGGGTGCAGCAGCGTTGGATCCGGAGCCAGCAGTTCCCGCTCAGAAGGATGGAGTGGGGAGGGGGCGCGTGGAGGGGGAAGCGTGTTCCTCCTCATCGGACTGGGGCGGCGTGCTCAGCTCGGCCTCGGATGGGGGGTTGCAGGAGAAGCATGTTCCCTTTCTTTTGGACGGAGCCTCCGGAGAGACAGCCGGGAAAAGCGAGCTGGGAAGCCATTCCCATGGCCATCAGTCCCCGCCCCAGTGCCCCAGGGGGTGCCAAGGCCACTGCATCCCCTACATACCCAGAACCTGGGGCCCCAAAGGGCCAGCTGCCCACCCACCTCACCCTCCCTTACCGGGCTTCCTTGGGAGTAGAGCCCCCGCCCTCCGTACTGGCACTTTGCCGCATGCCTGTACAGACAGGAGTCGCGCAGTGCCTGTCACTGTCCACGTCCAGCCCAACACGTACTTACTCCCTCCATCAGCGCAGGCAGGCAAAGGGTGCAGAGGGACCACTCCTCGCTGCTGCTCCACCTCCAGGTCCTCAGCATTGGCAGTGGTGGCAGCAGAGCCTCTGCCACCTGCCCACCCGCCCATCCACCCTCCAAGGTACCCCGTGCTGGCAGCAGACGCAACAGAGCGTGTGAACACTCCTCACCGCTGCTCTGCCCCCACTCATCCCCAAGGTTCCACGCACCACCAGGCTTGAAGGTGGGCAGGACCCCCCAGGGAGGACGATAGGCATGTGGATTTGGGTGAACCAGTGAATATTGTCTATCTTGATTTTCAGAAGGCTTTTGACACAGTCCCTCACCAAAGGCTGCTGAGAAAATTGCACAGTCAGGGGATAAGAGGGCAGTTCCTCTTACGGACTGAGAACTGGCTGAGATCCAGGAAACAAAGAGTAGGTGTCAATGGGCAATTTTAATAATGGAGAGAGGTGAAAAGCGGTGTGCCCCAGGGATCTTTCCTGGGTCCGGTGCTTTTCAATCTTGTGTTGGTGTGTTGGTGGACAGCTCAATGAAGGTGTCTACCCAATGTGTGGCAGTGGTGAAGAAGGCCAATTCCATGCTAGGGACTATGAAAAAGGGGATTGAAAATAAATCAGCCAACATTATAATGCCATTGTACAAAATGATAGTAAGGCCACACCTGGAGTATTGTGTACAATTCTGGTCACCGCATCTCAAAAAAGAAATAGTAGAACTGGAAAAGGTGCAGAAGAGAGCGACTAAAATGATTACTGGGCTGGTATAAGTTAATTACAAAAGGTGTCAAAACCCTGGGCATGTCCCGATTTTAAATAAGGGGCAGGAACTTTAGTCATTCTCCAGGATAGAAGAAAAGGGTTAGAAGCTTGACTCTGGGAGATGGAATTCCAGGATGGCCAATTATATTACACCAAACTGACTGAGCACTACTGAAATTCTGGTATGCAGTGCAAAAATGGTTCCATGATGGTTATATAGATGACAACTCAGTCTTTTTATCTGCCAGGGTTTTGTAGACACATCAGTATTGATTATTGCCAACATTCTACCTTGGTTGTGGAAGTTTTATAAATTGACAGGGATTGTGACATGGTAGGCAGAAAGTTGTTTCATTTGTCTGGAGTAGTCAAACTTTATTCCTTAGCAGAAAAATTCCTCCGATGATGACATAGTAGGGAGCACCACAGGTCAGAAAGATGCAAATCACACAGAACACTGACAGGGACTTTTTCAGAGAGTAAAATTATACACATAAAGTGGGAGTGTACAGTCCTTTGTTGAGTTGCCTCAGGAGTCATATATCAGGAGCTGCATGCTGCTTATGGGCAGAGTCTGAGTCGCTACACTCTTCCTCTCTCAGTGTTATTTGCATCTCACACTTTCTTAATCCACTTAAAAATCTATCATATTGCATCTCTCCATTCTTTCTCTTTCACTTACCCACACAAGTGCATTGTGATCACACCAGGGCTGCCTTCCTCTTTTTCAACAGAGATGGCATTCTCATTGTACAGTACTGAAATAATTAAGCTGCTGTACTGAAGTATCCATTTTGCGGCTGCTTGTTCTAAATGCGTTTCTATACTCGAGCGCATAAGCCGTTCATTCAGTGCCCTTGAGACGCCCGTCTTCCATCGTTAAAACTGTAATGCTGATTTTATCTGGAACTGTTTATGAAACCAAGATATACCTCTCCTCTGTAACCCTCCACTGGAAATGTTTTTACTGTTCCGCTTTTTATATGCAAAAGGTTTGCTCTTGTATGCTTCTCCTCTCAATCTCTGTCAAGTATCTGTTTTTTTCCAGCTTGTTAGCTCTGGGTTGTTTCTTCCTCAGGCCTTCCATCTTCCGCCTGATATTTAATCAACCAGTATGTGAGCTTATGTCCTACCCCTCTCTCATATACTGGCATCACCCACCTTTAGTGGCCCTGTATGGGCATATTTGCCCCTTCACACAGGCCCTTAGAATACCCTCCACATAACCACCCCACCAGGTACTGAGCTGTTCATTTTGGATTAATTTAGTAAGCTTTTATTAAATTATTAGTATCCAAAGAGTGTTATTTATTCCCAGAGTTCGAATTCATCTGGCACCATTCTTCCTTCTCACTGTCTCTTCTCAAATTTCTTAAAAGAGCCACCCTCTGCCTCTTGGGTAATCCAGAAACCCTACCCAAGACAGCTGTTCACCTTGTGGGTGAACCCTTCTGGGAATTGCAGTGCCAAGAGCACCTGGGTTGCCCAACATTGAGCACCACTGCCGGTGTATCTGATTTTTCTCCCCCACAGATGCTCCCAAATCCTAACTCTTTACTCCACTAGTTTCTCCCAGCCAATCAGAGCCCTTCTTACCAACATTACATGCTCCTCACTCACCTTAAATACCATACTTGCCAAATCAATGCATTTGAAAACAATACACTTACCATTACCATATAAATAATATATTTAAAAATAAATGGGCATCACAATATATGAAATATGGTCTGCTTGTTTTCCTGGATTTTTTTCTTCACTGATTATCTCTGTGTCTCTGTCTCTGTCTGTCTGTCTGTCTGTCTCTCTCTCTCTCTCTCTCTCTCTCTCTCTCAATAATTGCTACACTCTAAAAAAGGTGATCTCACTGAATTTTAGAGTGGATGAGACCAGGCTACATAGAGCAGAATATACCTTCCGTTATTCCTATGAAAGGCAGTGGAAGGAAGGAGGAAGGGAGGGAGGGAATTCTGATGATGTTTCAGGACTGGCGAATAGGGCGACTTCAGGAGGTGCCTGGACTACTCCTGGATAGGAGCCACTTGTAAATGCGCAGATTGCCCGCTTTCGATGTAAGGAAGAGAACCTCAGAAGAGAGTATGGCCTGGTGCCTGTGTAGAGATGCTAGGTAAATGAAGGTCTTCCTGCCTGTTGGAGTTGCCTCCAGACTGCCCAGTTTCAGACGTTTCTATAGATGCGCTTCAGTACCTTTTAAACATTTGATCTCTACATTCATAATGCCTGGGATGTTTGTTTCTAAGAACATGAGCTTCATATTAGGATGATACAGCTCTGCTGACAAAAAGAGTACTGAGGGCAAGACAGACTTCCAAGCATCCTGTTGGTCAGTACAAAGGCTTCTATCTTTCAGGACAGCAAATGGAAGGGGAGATTTTCATTGGTATAATGACTCTATTATTTTTTCTCTCTGCCTTATTGTTTACTTATGTCACATGCTTACAAGTATAGGAAGCAGAAGTGGATTATGTCACGTCCACCACTTTACCAACTCTGTCAGTAAACCCAGAATAAATATGCCGTGAAGTTATTGTAGAAATACAGGTTATGATTGGGCTCCAGCACTGGGCTGGGCTGTTGGAAGACATTTACTGTTTGCCCCATTTCCCCAACCTCATCCTAGTCACGGCACTGCGCCTGTCCCAAAGAGACCACTGTTTTCCAGGGCTTCCTTCTCTCTTTTTAAGGGTTACTTGTAAGATATTTTTAAAGTTATCTTGTTTTGGTATTGTGCTGTATTTGTTGTTATCACCCAGAGTTGCACCTTAGCACTAATGAGAATGAGACGGATTTTTTTTTTAATTTGTAAAGCGCCCAGAGTCCCCATGGTGCCGTATAAAAGTGTAATAAATAATAAATAAATAAATAAATAAATCAAATCAGTCATCTCCCAGCCCTTCTCACATCTGATCCAGGCCCTCTTCAATATGCAATGGAAAGCCTGGAAAACTAATTTTTAAAATTAAACCTCCCAGAATTCCCCAACTAGCATCTTCATGGCTATGCTTTCTGGAGGTTCTAGAAGCTGTAATTAAACCAAAAGTCCAAAGCTGCCATGCAGTATAGATCAGTGGTGGCAAACCTTTGGCACTCCAGATGTTTTGGATCACAACTCCCACAGTCCTTTGTCATTGGCAATACAGACTCGGGATTCTGGGAGTTGTGGTCTAAAACATCTGGAGTGCCAAAGGTTCGCCACCGCTGGTATATATTCATAGTGTCCAAGTAGCAGGGAAAGACCATTTCCTCTACGTCCTTAAGGAGCTGAAATCCTTGCCTGCTAAGGATTAGGCACCCAGAGCAAGTAAGGCTTGCTTGACTTATTCTCTTCCCAAATATCTTAATGCTTGCTCTTCATGTTGTGTAGCTCTTTTATCTTGGCAGCTCAGATAATTCTATAGCAATTGGTCATTTTAAAATGTATGTAATTTTTCGAGGGCCCTACCCCCTCCCCCCGAAATGAACGGAAGAGCAGCTCTCCAGTTCATGGCAAAGCAGCACATTTCTCCTGTGTTTTGTTTGATCAATAGAGTCTTTCCCTGGCCTGGAGCTGGTAGAGCCCAGTTGGCAGAGGGAGTCTGAGACGGGTAAGTCAAAGGGGGTGATGGTGCATGAATAAATCAGGCTCCAGTATTGAGCCACACAATCGGCTCTCACCGTGCGTCTCAACTGTTTGTAACTTTCCCCTCTATCTTTGGACCTGAGAATGGCTTCCCTAAGAAGCCATCCATCAATTAATAGAAATCAGACAAACTCATCAGCTGTAGAAGCAGCATGACCTGAGAAGCGGTGCCTTTTTTTTTTTCTTTATCGGGAATGTTGTTTTCTTCCTAAACATGGAGGTTCTGTGGCTTCTTCAGTAATCAGGAGTAGGCTGTATTGCCGGCTCTTTGAATCATGGAAAGCATGTGTTGAAAATTAGAGCTTGAAAATGTTCTGCTTTTTGGGGTAGTGGTGGAAGAGAGACTATACAGTATATATATTACTTTCCAGAATACACCAGTGAGTGGGATGATGTTTCCAGTCTGCGGCTAAGGCTAGCCCCTATAGAGCAAAGGGCAAGAGGATGTGGGGTCAGGGCACAAGAGGGCACCCGTACTGCTGCCTGTGGCTGTGTCTCTACTCATGGAACCAGCGTGCCCTCTAAGACTCCACCAGCACTGAGTAGAAACCCCACACACCACATGAGCAAAAAACTGTGGGCGCACAGCACTGACCCAGTGCTGCACAGCTGCATAGCTTGGAGGGAACGTCGCACGGAACAAATGGACATCCAGGGGATAGCTCTTCCTGTTTGGAACGCAAGAGATCACAAGAATATTTGGGTGGGATCATGTCACAGATCCACCTAGCTTAGCTGACAGTTGCCGCATTGATTTTCTTCAGGCAGAGTTCAAAAGTGCAACATGCTGATGGCATCCATCACATTTATTAATGTCCACCAACTGCTACTCCGCGTATAGTATTTAGAATGGATCTAGCATTTTAATACCTTGAAAATGGTTTGCATGCGTGAGTTCCATGATTATTTTAACAGCCGTGTAATAGTTACGTCCCATCCAGGATGCCCGTCATGTAGTGCCCAGGGCGTTGCTTGAATAAACATAAGTTTATTCTTTCAAGTGGGATCTTTTCACTCACATCACACACTTACTCACTGCACTGCAACCGTTCTGGCGTATCGGGTTAATATGCTATTTTCAGAATTGTTTCACTTTTGTCTGCAGTGGCTAACAGTTTATCACCTTAACATTTTATGTGGCAATGACTCCCATGTTATTGGTTGCACTTGGTATCGAAAGGATCAGTCCAGCTTGTACTTGGTTAATAACTAACCCATACTCCGTTTTCACATCCTTCCCTATAAACTGAGATGCCCGACATTTACACCGAGGCTTTAGATCTACAGGTGAGGGGCTGACATTTCCCTGGTTTTGTTTCCTAGACCTGCTACTGGACTGGAAGCAGAATGCGGATGAAATCATCATAAGGTTGAGCTTGGGCAGTGGGATCCTGAAAGCGGAAGAAGTAAACACATCCTTCACAGACACCAGCTGCGTCGTCAAGTTACCCGGTGTGTAATTCAAGCCCACAACTCCCCACCCTGTCTTTGTGGCTCTGTCATCATGTTGAAGGATAGGAATTGAGCTTCTTCATATTTTACAAAATCTTGCTTTGTTCACTTTCTGGGGATGAACAATAGAAACAACTAAAACAAAGCTTAAAGTGGAACTGAAGGGAATGGAGAGGATCAAGTAAGGGGGGGGGAGGTGAGCAACAAAACTGTCCTAAAGTTGAACATTGAGACTTGCCAGGAGGTGTAAGGAGGCCAGTTACTTAATTTTCCCTGGAAAGAAAGAAAAAATAGTAGACATGTTGTTCTTTGAGAAACCCGCTGACAACAAGGAGATAGCTCTGTGGCCAGAGGAGAAGCTTAGGCACCTGCGTAAAAGAGCATTGCTGACTTTTCAGAGGTTCACAGCTTCGTGTGGTCAGCAGAGAGAACATTGGGCAGTTCATGTGGCAAGGATGTTGCCAAAAGAACTCTGCATCTCAACGTGAAGAACTGCATTTGGCAGAAAGGTGGGAGGGGCGGGTGGGTTGGTGGGAATTACATTAGTCAGATACCATGGGGGATTTTTTTAAAACAAAGTTTTTTAAAAAGATTAGCAGCTTTTTCAGAATTAAATGTGATACTCTTTCAAATACCAAGGGTATCAGAGTAGGGGTTTGCTAGCATCTGCTGGAAAACTGTCTGTGATAACGAATACTATACAGGGAAATTGGCCTTTTCAAGCCTCTGGGGAAGAAGCGGCAAAGAAAGAATCAAGAATTCTTGAGATATATTTAGCTATGATGCCATGGGGAGCAGAATATGGCATTTATTGTGCGGTCCAGCAGTTTGTACAAACTCCTGAGAGGAATAACTTTTCATTTCTTTAAAAGCAAAGCATGTTTCCCACAGAGCTCCTGAAATCAGCCTGGAAATGTATTGCTCAAAATTCTTTTTTTAAAAAAAAAAACAGTCAGCACAAATGAAATAGTAGAAGGTCTGGGTCAGGAGGTTCCAGAGCTCAGAGAATAGATTGTATCTGGCACAAATATTAGTTATTCCCTATGGTTTGTTGTTCATTTCTCCTCTCATCCTTGACTATAAATGTCAGTTCCTTAGGAAAAAGCTTAGGAAGCTCCACCCTTTGGAGAAGCCCCCCCCCAAAAAAAACAAAGTTACTTGCAAATTGTCAACAATTTCCTGAACTACAGTGTGGCCTTGGACTTGGGTGGTTCTTATGGGATTCCTGTAGGCAACCAATTATCCACTGTAGAAATAAAACACTGGACTAAAGAGGCTTTTGGTCTGAAACAACAGGACTCGTGTATTATGTATGAGACAATGTGACATTGAACCAAGTCCATGTATGGATTTATTCTTAATGCAAAAAGGTTTGACCTCTCCTCTCCTGACACAAGCAGGGCACTGTTGTAGGTATGTTGGCGGAGGTGGGCTTTTCTTTTGGTGAACTGTTGAACAGCAAGAGCATTAATAACATGTAGAGTTGTTTTCCTGTGTTGGTTCAGGCCATATAGCCTTGCATTACGTCTAATAATTTTTCCAAAGTCATAGGCCAAGTTCTTTACCTACCCATATCCATGCATTCATGATGCTACGTATTGCATGGTGCCTTTCTGTAGCTCTGCCTATGTGCTACTAGGTTTTGCCCTGCAGTTTAACATGTGAAAGAGGGAAAAGTTACTTATGTCTCTGTGAGATGTTTCTACTATCACTCTGCCTCTGCAGATGGCCGCCAGTGGAGCTGTCAGTTCTACCAGGAAGTTGAGAGTTCTTGCTCCAAAGTGCAGCACAAGAAGGGAAATATCCTACAACTGGTGCTGCAGAAAAAGATCCCTTTGCACAACTGGGCTTCCCTTTTGGTAAGGTTCAGTCTTCTCTGTCGCCCTCTCTTTCTCTCATGCCTTTACAAGTGTCCCTTCATTCCTTCCCTTGGCCTTTCATGAGTTCCTAAACCCTAGCAGGAGTGGTGACACTGTAAGGTGGGCTGTCCTGTCTCAGTATATGGTAACTGGCCCTTCAGTTTGCAGGCATGCCAGTGATCCAGTGAAAGGAAGTTTCATCCATTGCAGGCCCGAGGAAACACACAGATACGAATTGGCTTAAGTTAAAGGAACCCCAGTTTAGGATGAATATCAGACAATAACTTCTTAACTGTTAGAGCAGTACGGCAGTGGAATCAGCTGCCTCAGGAGGTGGTGAGCGCTCCAATCCTGGAGGCATTCAAGAGTAAATTAGACAACCATCTGTCAGATATACAGTAACACCCCCCCCAGATCTATCACAGGGGTTAGGGACCCACCTGACCCACAATCATTGAAAATCCACGATATGCAGATGCAGGTTGGGTCAGCCTGGGGGGTGGCGCACAATGTTTAAAATGCCTTTAAGCAGCGAAGCCAAGCGCTTGGATCTGTTGCTTAAAGGCATTTTAAACATTGTGCACCGCTTCTCCCAACTCCCCCAGGAGTACAGGGAGCAGCACGTGATTGGCGCTGGGGTGGGGAAGAAAAACCTTTTGTTTTCCCACCCCAGCGCCAATCAGCTGGAGCCCATTGCACACCGCTCCCCCATGCCCAGGGGGGTCAGGAGAAGCGGCACACAATGTTTAAAATGCCTTTCGGGTTCCACTGTACTGTGGTCCCGCAATATAGTGGGGCCGCAGTATATGAACAGCGAAAGGGCAGGGGGCCACTGAACTTTGGATTCCTGCATTGAGCAGGAGGTTGGACTCGATGGCCTTAATAAGCCCCTTCCAACTCCATGGTTGCATGATTCTGTTACCTCTTCACCTAGTTCTGGGTATGCAGTTATTTCTGTAGATAGGTGCAGCAAGTTCATTAAAGCTCAATCATCCAAATTAGCTTGTTTCTTTTTGTAATGTGCTCTAGTTATTTTGAGTTTTGTTTATTGTTGTTCTTCCAGAAGCGCCCCAAGGATGTCTCGAGGGAGCAGGTCAAGAAGGCGGTGTGTAAGGAGAATGGCAAAGATAAGCCACCTTCTGTGGAGGATGTAGCTGAGGCTCTCCAGCCGTGTAGTCCTGTGGAGCCATCCAGGGGCAAGCGAGAGCCCTCCAACCCAAAGCGAGCTCCCGGGAGGCATGAGCATGCAGGAGGGAAGAACCCGGCTAGTCCCGGCCTACCCGCGGGCCCGAGTGCCAAAAGGGCCGGGTGTGTCAAGGCCAGCGTCTTGGAAGAAGAAGAAGGGAGCGGCAGCCCTGTGCTCTGTAGGGAACGTGACAGCCAGAGGGCTGCTTTGGGAGCCCAGGGGACGGTTGCATTGGGCCTAAAGGTGGGTAGAAATGGAAGGGAGAGCAAGTGGGATGTGTCCAGTTCTCTCTCTCTCTCTTTCTCTCTCTCTCTTTTTGGCCCAAGGAATAGAGCTTATGGTTTGCCCTTAAGCCTTTTGCCTAAAAGTACAGTAGAAATCTCAATGAGAGATTAGGTGCCAGGATATAGAAACTTAAAATAGTCTTTATCTGGTTTTAAAACACTTAATATGTTGTTTGGGGCTAAGTGTTGGGACAGGAAACTAGACAAGTCACTGCATAAATAAACAAAGTAGTCAAAAGCAACAGAGTACCTAATGCCTGCCGCCTTCTCCCAGACAGCTAGATCTGTAGGAAACATGTACGGTGGACCCTCGTTTAACAAACGGGTTGTATAACATAAAATCTGTACAACATAAAAAATTCTGGAGATAAGGGAAATTTGCTTAACGGAATTGCCTGTGGGGCGAATCTGTGCAACATAAAAATGGTCACGATTAGTGATTACTCCGTTTTCAATGCATTCCTATGGAAAATTTGTATAAAGGAAAATTTGCTTGACAGAATTTCATTTGGAATGAATTAATTCCTTTGTACATGGTGCCACTGTACCCGCTTCCAAGAGAGAGTTGGCATTTAAGGCTTTCTTAAAGACACAAATCTTGTATACTGCAAGGTGTACCCACAACCCTGCCAATCCCAAACAGTTAGTGGGCTGCTCAGAATTTGAACCCGAACAAGATATTTGACAATCTGATGTGTTCTTTCAACACCAGCCTTATCCAAAAGGGATGGATCTATAGAAAAACCACAATTTCAACCTCCGCCATTGTTTATTGTCCACTTGATTAAATAGAGCATGTAGAGACTTCAAGTCCCCTCTTGGATGCCTGCTTGAATGAGGGGAAACCGTTTGAGTGTCTTGGGGAAGCTGAGAGCAATACCATCAGGAGGCTAAACCTGTTGTAAGCCGAGAGTTCTTGCAGAGGCACCCAGGACAGAAGCTGAGACACCAGATTAAGGTGCACATGTCCTCTTCAAGAATGAACTGTGTGCACCCCACTATCTCCAGACAAGGGGTTCAAACTCAGAATAGGAAGCAAAGTAATCTTTATTGTCTTTTTAGACATGTTCAAAGCAGAGAACATTGTGCTGTTTATATGCTGCTCCAGAGTGCTCTTAGCACTTTTTTTGGGGGGGGGGTACACATTGCCCCCCCCATGAACCAGGTACTCAGTTGGAAGATAGAAAACAGAGTCAACTTGAACCAGCTCTCTGAACCCATCAGGATCAAATTCAGGTCTTGAGCAGTCTTGAATGCAGCTGAACCACTGCACTGCAAGGTCCCTCAAGACAAGGCGCCCTTCACACTCTCTTGGTCCTCCTCCTCCAGACTTAGTTTCTTTCACTAATCCGGGATCCCTCGTGGGTCTTTTACAGTTCCTGGTTAGATCCACTGGGACCGGGTTCCAGGAATGACGGCTGCGTGGCTCCCTCTCCTTCAGGGCCGTTTCGACCGGTGGCCTACCACCGTGATGCCAGTCCTCCCAAATCCTCCTGGGAGCTGGAAGGAATAGAAAGTGGCTGCTGATGCCTGACTTGATTTCTAGGAGCTTGGTGGGAAGCTTCCTTTGGCCCCACAGCCTGCCAACATTTCTATCTGCTGTGAGTTTAGATTCAATAGTCCAAACAAAGCATTATTGCCTTTCTAAGACACAGGAACACGAATGCAACGGTGCTTAAGAGAGCTATGCAGATCCTCCCTTAATGGCAGGGATTTATTGTCTTAAACAACACAGCAGTCCAGAATATATGTGAATATCTTTGTTCATTGCCATCTGCTCCTATTCAGTGCACTTTTAATGGCAATCCTTATTAAAAGGAACATAAACAAATTCCATCAATGGAATTGCCTGATTTTTTAAAAAAACATGGGTGTTACTGGTTCTGTTCTGTGCCACCAGGTTGCTTTCATCCCATGGCAAACCTAATAGGATTTTCAGGGTATAGAAAATCCCTAGTGAGTGATTTTACCACTGCCGCTGCCCGTGAGTCTCCCTCACCCAATGGGAATTTGAACCCAGGTGTCCTGCGTCCCAATTTCTCCCTCTGTCCTAGTGGTTCCCTACCTTGGATAACTCACGTGCCTTGGATTGCAGCTCCCAGAAACCCTAGCAAGCACAGCTAGGGGACAAAAGATTTCTATGAGTTGCATTCCAAGAACACCTGGGTTATGCAAAGTTGGGAACCACCACTGTGCCCATTCTGTCGTACTGGCTCTCCCTCGCTACTGGTTTATCCCAGCTCTTTTGTTCTTAAGCGACCATAGATTAGGATTTTAGCATTGAAAGCTCTTGGTAGCAGAGGGGAATGTTTTGCAGTGGCTGCTTCTGTATCCTATTATGCCTTTTGTCCTCTCTCCATTGCCAGGCCGACAGACAGGAGAGGGAGTCGGTGGCGATGGAAATGCAGCTGTCTGCCGCCCCTACAGACGTGTTGCCTCCTGAGCTTGGGCCCTGCCCAGAGAAGAGGGTGCCACCGCCAGCCAGCTCCTCTGAGGCTCCTCCGGGACCAGACGTTGCATCCACCTGCGGCAAAGTTCTCTCTTCTAGCTTACCTTCCGGTGACACTCAGAAGAGAGGCCGGTCTGGGGAGGAGGACGTTCTTGAAGCTGTCGCGAATGGTGAGGAAGCTTGTGGAGCTCTCTGTTTTTTAGGTGGGGGAATAAAATTCAGATCCATAGCACTCTATAGCCAGAAGGGACTCCATGGTTCATTGAGTACAAGTCCCTATTGAAACCTAATTGGCTCTCTGCTTCATAATTACTGTGGACTGACCTAGAAAATAGGAGTGCAATTTCCCTTTTTTTTTAAAATCAAGCTAGCATCCTGTCTTCCTAAGCATATACTTATGCTTCAAAAATACTTGAGCAACAGGAGAGATTGTGTTGGGGGATGGGGAGAGATAGGGAGTGCTTATTGTTCAAAGGAAACAGTGCCGACCTAAATGGAACATGTGTCAGGTTTATGCTCATAGGGAAGGGAAGTAGAGAAGTCCTGGTTTTTAGCAATGAGAGGATGAGGTCAGTGTTCTGGATTGTTCTTTAGATATGTGCACCCTTGCTGAAAGAAGAATACAGTAACCCCCCGTTTATCGTGGGGGTTAAAGACCTGACCCAACCTGCGATAAAGGGAAATCCATGTTATGCAGATGCTGGGTCGGGTCAGGACTTGGGGGCCTGTTTGGGGTCTCCTGCACTTAACCCAATCAGGCCTCCCATGTGCTGCCCCGAACGGGCCTCCAATGGGCTTCCCAAGAAGTGGCTTCCAGCAAACTGGAAGTCACTTCTGGTTTTTCAGAAGCCACTTCCAGTTCAACGGAAACTATGGCTGGGCCCTCTGACAGGCCCAGGAAGCCCATCAGAGGCCCACTCGGGGCAGCACCAGGCTTGGGGTAAGTGCAGGAGGCCCCAAACAGGCCCACATGGCTTGCCCCAGGAGCACTTGTCTTTATATACTGCGGTCCCACAATATACCGAGTCCACAGTATATGAACTGCAATCACCTCCCGAGTGAGCTGCGCCTTGCACAGTCCCTACTGTCTTCAGAAAGGCTTTTAAAACCTTGCTTTTCAGGGAGGCATTTGGCAACCATTAATTTAATTTAATTTTTTTTGTCTCCCGCCTTTTGATCCTTCTTGCCAGGATTTTCCCTATTTATTTTTATACTGCATCGTATTATTTTAACTTGTAAACCGCCCAGAGTTCCAGATTGGAAGATGGGCGGTATAAAAATGAAACAAATAAATAAGTAATAAATAAATAATATAGCGGGGGAAGACTGTACCTTGCGCGGGCCTATCTAATTTGCACAGTGCATACAGGTTTTAGAGCTAAGCCTTTCTTGCTACAGAATTGTAGTTTAAAAAACACCCTACAGCACCACATTTCATCCTCTTTGCAACTGACCCTCAGAAAGAAGCTGATTTCCAAAAACAGGTCGTATCCTGAGGCTTCTGGTTCTTTGTTGTGTTTCCTGCCTTGGTTTGCTGCTCTCAGGAGTGCTTTAGAGATCCTGTGCAGGATGTCCCGCTGCTCTTATTATTGCCTTTGCTTTTCCCCTTCTAGAACCAGAGCCCATTGTGAATCTGACCTTTGTGAAGAATGACTCCTACGAGAAAGGGAATGATTCCATGGTGGTGCATGTTTACGTGAAAGAGATTCACAAGGAGATGTCCAGGGTGCTTTTTCGGGAGCAGGACTTCACACTCATGTTCCAAACAAGGTATAGTGACTTCTAAGGGGTAAGCCTACCTCCTCTTCTTCTCGAACTGGATAGTGCCAATTGTCAAAGTCTGCTGGGACTGGATTTTAATGAACTGAACCCGACCAAGGTTGGAGTGCACTGTCCTATGAATATCTCCCAGCTTGTGCCTGAACCCTTCCTTCTCTTTGCAGTGATGCTAATTTCCTGCGTCTGCATCCTGGCTGCGGCCCTCACACGGTATTCAGGTGGCAAGTAAAACTCAGGTATTGACATTTCTTCCAGTTCTTTCAACATTGCCAGTTACTACAGTGACATTTTGGTCATAGACTCCAATAACAGGCAGCATAATGTCTTTTTGTGTCTCCATCACAAACCCAACCCAATTCCTTCTCTTTTATGTGGGACAAGCACCGGCCTTGGCTATACCACCTATCACTGATCAGCAAGGCGATGGGTTCCTTCCTGTTGGGTTTTTCTAGTTACAATTTTTGTTTTGGGCTAGGCACGCTCCTCCCCACTTCCTTGGTTCTTCTCATCGACTTGAGTGAAGCAGTGCTTGTGATTGGAGCTCATAGAAATGGAATGACTAGCTTGGCAGTCGCTAGCCCGGGACCAATTTCAGCCGGAGCTCTTTGGAATGGATGAATGAATGAACGAATGAATGGAGCGTCCCAGAGCTAATCCCTTCCCTAATAATGCCGCAGTCGTGTGCCTTGTTGGATGGTCGGCCTGGTTGTTCTCGTGTCTCATTCCTCCATCCCGCCGGCTTGTCATGCAGGAATCTCATCGAGCCAGGCCAGTGCACGTACAACTTCACTCCTGCCCGCATTGACATCTGCTTGAAGAAACGGCAGAGCCAGCGCTGGGGGGGCCTGGAGGCTCCGGCCGCACGAGGTCTGCACCTTGTCTTTTCAGAGTTCCCTTTGGCATTCAGGATTTTTTTGGGCTTGGCAGCGAGGGGAACGGTGGGATGCCAGGGAGGCCGAGGATGCTGAGATCACAACTCGATCAGGGAGAGGAATAGTCTGTTCTCCTTGAGTCACTTCCTTGGTTTCAGGTGGAGGGTCCAGGAGGGGAGGGTTGCTGTTTCAGAGTTCGGGACCAGCCCAGTATCTTGAATTCCTCAGCCAGATTTTCTACGTCCTGCCACTTAAGAAAGGAGAAGGGTATCTATTACACATCAGCAATAAGAATAGCGTGGTGGACTCGCATGCCATAAACCTTGCTTGTTGTCCGTGGTGCTGCTAACCACAAGCCCCCGTTTCCCCCTTTTTAAGGTGCAGTGGGTGGTGCAAAGGTTGCCATGCCAACAGGTCCTACCCCCCTGGATAAAAGCCAGCCAGGAAGTAACCAGCACCCTCTGTCTACCAAAGAGGAGGCGCGAGGGAGTGAGAAGGAGAAGCCACGAACAGAGGACGGAGGCCTTGACAGCGTAGCTGCCCGGACCGTGCCAGAACATGTGCCCGTGAAGCAGGAGCCCCTTGTGCCCTCGGTGAGAACTTGCACCCTCGCCTTGGGTTTTCCGTTTCCAAGCCTGCCGGGTTCGGAACACAGCCAGACAAACCTATCCCTGGGGATGGCCAGGTGGATTCATAATGGTTGGCATCTGCCTACAAATGGCTTAAATGGCTTGTCCAAACTCTTTAAGTCAGGCATGTCCAATCTTCAGCCCTCCTGATGTTTTGGACCACAACTCCCAGAATTCCAAGCCTGTATTTCCAATGGCAAAGGGCTATGGGAGTTGTGGTCCAAAACATCTGGAGGGCCAAAGTTTAGACATGCGTGCTTTAAGTAGTCTCCCAAACACAACATGGTTTGCAGGTGGGCAACCATTTCTGCCAGACAGATTCTCCTCCCCACAGATTCTGGATCTTGCAAGGAAAACAACTTTGAGGAGGCTTTTAGGTTGTAAGGTGATTGATCGAACCCCACCCTTCACTGTATGGGTGAGGGGGGTGGTGGTTTTGCTCTTTGTCTCACTGGCCTAAACCTAAAAGAGGTTGTGCTGGCTGCGCGTCTGTGTGTGTGCAGAAACAAGAGGGGTTGTTCAAGCAGAGGTGCTTTGCCAACGGTAGACGCTGGCCGGTTTTAACCTTGAGCACCCCATTCCTTCCCAGCCCAAGCCGACCTGCATGGTCCCCCCGATGACTCACAGCCCCGTCAGCAGTGAAAGCGTGGAAGAAGAGGAAGAGGAGGAGGACAAGAAGGTGTGCCCTCCTGGTTTCACAGGGCTCGTCAACCTGGGCAACACGTGCTTCATGAACAGCGTTATCCAGTCTCTCTCCAACACCAGGGAGTTGCGGGACTACTTTCATGGTAATCTTTGGGCTGGAGAAGGGAACGCCTCAGCATGCTCACCTTGTCCCCACTCGGGTTTGGGGTAACTGATGAGCAGAAGTTGCTGCGAGCTTCATCTTTGTCTTTTTCTTTTAATTTTTTCATGCCTCTCAGATCGGTCCTTCGAGTCTGAAATAAACTACAGTAACCCGCTGGGAACTGGGGGCCGCCTGGCTATTGGTTTTGCCGTGCTGCTGAGGGCCCTTTGGAAAGGCACCCACCATGCCTTTCAGCCTTCCAAGCTGAAGGTAAGAGGCCAGGCAGAAGGAGGCCTAAGCATGAGGCTGTCCCCATCGCCATACAGAAACACTCTTTTGGTGGGCAAAAGCTGGCTCCCAATAATGTGCTGTAGTCCAGTGTGGGGAGCCTGTTTGGTTGAGGCTGGCACAAAGGACCCTAGGTTGGTACGGCTGCCTAGAGCAGCCAAGAAACAGAATTCAGGATGAGAACACAAGAACATGAGAAGAGCCATGGTGGATCAGGCCAAAAGGCCCATCTAGTCCAGCTTCCTGTATCTCACAGTGGCCCCAACAAATGCGTCTGGGAGCGCACGAGACTAGATATCTGTCTCTTCATACCACTCACCTGCATCCGGCCCTTGAAGTACCCTGGTTTTAAGCCTGGATATTACACATCTCCATCATGGTTTGTAAACTGTGATGGACTTCTCCTCCAGGAATCTGTCCAATCCCCTTCTGAAGGCATGCAGGCCAGATGCCATCACCATATCCTGTGGCAGGGAGTTCTACAGGCTAACAACACGCTGGGTAAAAAAATATTTTCTTTTGTCTGTTCTCACTCTCCCAGCCTTCAATCTGAGCTTTATGTCCCCTAGTTCTGGTATTCTATGAGAGGGAGAAGAGCTTCCCTCTATCCACTTGACTCATGCCCTGCATTATTTTGTACGTCTCAATCATATCCCTCCTTGGGCGCCTTTTTTCCAGACTAAAGCGCCCCAAATGTTTTAGCCTTTCCTCATAAGGGAGGTGCCCCAGCCCAAAAATCATTTTAGTTGGTCTCTTTTGCACCTTTTCCAGTTCCACTCTGTCTTTTTTGAGATGCGGTGACCAGAATTATACACAATGCTCCAGGTGCGGCCTTACTATCATCTTGTACAATGGCATTACAATGTTGGCTGTTTTATTAGGACTGTTTTATGAGGACTGTGTCCCTTTTTATGAGGACTGGGCTGGTTGGAGCAGGCCCCGTTTTCACAGTATTAAGCAGAGAATGGGATGAGGGGGGACAGATTAGCCCTCATCCCGAACGTTTTCAGAGGAACACTGCTTTCTTTTTCTGCATTGAATTTGAATGGTGACCATGTACTCCTAGCCAAGTTCTTCTTTGGGGGATGCTGTTGGCCGTCCGATCAGAACCTGGGTGCTTTCTCTTCCACTGGGTGATGTGATGCTCACTGAGAAGGATCCCTTCAGGGCCACCCTGGGTGCCTCTCTACAGAGCACCCAAGGGGCAGATATCTTCAGAAGCCACATAGCCTATAGGTCTGCCACGTGCCTATCGTAAAGATTGGCCTTCTGTTAGTTAAAAATAAATGGGAATACAGCTGCAGCAAGTCTCTGGGGCTACATGCCTTCTTGGTCTTGGCAGGGCACATTCCTGGTGCCCGCCACCCTCCCCACGGCCTTCGAAGTGCCTTCAGGTACATTTGCCTCTCTCTTGGCTTCTCTGGGGGGTGGGGGTAGAAGAGGGGAAGGTAATGGGCTGCTCTTGTCAACCAACCTCTTTCTGCAGGCAATTGTGGCCAGCAAGGCTAGCCAGTTCACCGGCTATGCTCAACACGATGCCCAGGAGTTCATGGCTTTTCTGCTGGATGGGCTCCATGAGGACCTGAACCGCATCCATAATAAACCCTACACAGAAACAGTGGACTCAGATGGACGGCCAGATGAGGTGACTCTTATTACAGAAAGGAGGGGGGGAGGGGGGCTGGCAAGAGAATGTATCAGTTGTACAGTGGTGCCTCTACTTAGGAATTTAATACGTTCTGGGTGCATGCTCGTAAACAGAAAAATTTGTAAGTAGAGCAGCAGGTTCCCATAGGAATGCATTGAAAATCAATTAATCCATTCTGGAGGGAATGGATTTCAAGCCATTCCTATGGGAAGGTTGAGCATGCCCATGCCTCCCTTCCATCCGCTCGAGCCGTGCCAGCAAGCACTGCGCCGGCTCAAGCGGGTGGAAGGGAGGTGGTGTGTGCATGCTCACGCGGATCACCCCTTTCAAAGGAGTGATCTGTACGATCATGCACGTGCCCCCCTTTTACCCGCCGAAGCTGTGCCAGCAAGTACCACCTGGCGCAGCTCAAGCGGGTGGAGAGGTGCAATAGCCACCTCCTCCTTTTTTGGTTGCTTTGATATCTTTTGCAGAGAGATCATAGGAACCAAGAAGAAGAAGGAGGTGGTGGTGGTGGCAGCGATACAAATGACTTTGACAGGAGGGACCTGTCAAAGTCAGCTGTCATTCGTAGGTAGGGGAAACCCTATCTAACACTCCTAACGCAGCCATTTAAAAAGCCAGTGGTTTGCCCACTCGTAAGTCGAATTGCTCTGAAGTAGAGCTGCTCGTAAGTAGAGGTACCACTGTATTATGCAGGGAACCTGCATGACAGCTAATCTGATTTCTAAGCAGCTGCTCAGCCCAGGTTTTGTTCTTTCTCTCCTGATAGGTTGTTGCAGAAGAGGCTTGGCATCGGCACAAAATGAGGAACGATTCCTTCATTGTGGACCTTTTCCAGGGCCAATACAAATCTAAGCTAGTGTGCCCTGTGTGCTCAAAGGTAGAGAGTATTTACCTTCAGGGGTTGTGGTTCCTTCCGATCCATGAGAAACCTGCACGCTGTTTCCTCTGGGATTCACGAGTGGGCCCGGCACACACACACCTTGAGTGCTGATGGCTGGCTCTTTTACTTGCAGGTGTCTATCACGTTTGATCCCTTCCTGTATTTGCCCGTCCCCCTTCCCCAGAAGCAGAAAGTGCTGATGGTTTATTACTTCGCAAAAGAACCCCATAAGAAACCTATCAAGGTAAGAGAAGTGTCTAATTTGTACAGGCAGGCATCATGAATCATTTTTCATTTTACAGTACTCCCCCACTAGATTGCGCTTCATAAACTGCTTTCCCAGTATATCATGGATTTACCAGGATCACAGGCATGGACAGGCAGCAGGGAAGCAGCCAGGTGGCACTGGACCTGGGGCAAGCTGTGGGTCAGGACCGGTGGGCCTGTATGGGGCCTCCTGTACTTACCCCAGGCCTGATGTTGCCTGGAATGGGCCTCCAGCAGGCTTCCCAGGCCCATATTAGCCCCAGAAGTGGCTTCCAGCGGCCCAGAAGTCACTTCCGGTTCACCGGAAGCCACCCTGGGGCCTGCACAGCCCCCTGAGGCCCAGCGCAGGCTCTGAAATTCATTTCTGTTCTGCCGGAAGTCACTTCTGGTTTTTTGGAAGTCACTACTAGTTTGCTTGAAGCCACTTCTGGGGCCTGTACAGGCCTGGCAAGCCCCTGAGAGGCCTGATCCGGGTAGCACTAGGCTTGGGATAAGTACAGGAGGCCCCATACAGGTCCCCTGGTCCTGGCCCGACCCACAGATAAAGGCATCAGCATAACACGGATTTTCCTTTATCACAGGTCGGGTTTGGAATATAACCCCTGCAATGTCTACTGCAGGTTTTAATGCTTTATTATTATTATTATTATTATTATTATTATTATTATTATTATTATTATTATTATTATTATTATTATTATTATTATTATTATTATTATTATTATTATTACCACCACTCCCTCTAGCTGCATGGCTATTCTTGTCAGTCACATGGCTACTCTGGGCGGTTCAAGGTTGACAGGTATTGTTCAGCATATGCTAGCCCATGTCATGTATACCTGGTGCCGTGGGCTACTGTAGGCCACTAAAGCCTGTCCCAAATAATACTTACTGGTCCTTCAGATGCTGTACAATTTTTAGTTTTTAATCCCAGGTGGGTGTCCATGTCATGAGTAGCCTAATGCTTCAGAGGACTTTTTCAACAGAGCATAAAAACAGTGGGAAACAGGTGCTTGAATCGAGGTATGCCTCCGTCACATGGAAAGCAGGGCTTGGGATGGCAGATGATCTGATTTTCGGGAGCAAAAGCAGCCACTTGTTATGTGAGCTAAATCCTCCTTCCTGCTGCTTTTTCTCCTCCTTGTTTGTTCCCAGAATGGGCCTGGTTGCCCCCCCCCCCCATGGACTTCTGCTACTGGCAGTGAAACCAAGATAGGAAAGAGTACCTAGGAGTTTGGACAATACGCTCTGTGCCCAGCCCCGTACCATAAGCCCTTTGTTTTGTTTTTTTGCACAACCGTGACAAACCCAGGTTTAAACTTGGGTCTCCTGCCACTGCTTTAGTCACGCCTTGTACAGCAGTTACCAACAGGCCTGAAACTTGCTGGGGAAGACTTTTCCCCTACAGTACCAATTCTGACACTGCCCCCTGCAAACGTGTACGGAAAGAGAAAAGGCAAAACTGGTAAAAGAACAGCATGGAACCCGAAACATCCTGTTGAAGTCCTTTGAAATGCTCCTTAAAAGGCATGATTCCGGGTAGACTATAAATACTACTTGACACACCTAAAAAGCTCTACTTTTGATTGTATATGTAGAGAAATCGGGGGTTTTAGGGTTTGGGGGAGGGGGGGAGTAATGCTTGATTTTGGCCATGAAGGGCCGCACAGCCTGATATGTACGCTCAGCCCCGTGTTGCTCTTTTCCAACAGTTCCTGGTGAGCATCAGCAAGGAGAACTCCACCGCCATGGAGGTGCTCGACTCAGTGTCCCATAGCGTGCGAGTGAATCCTGAGAACTTGCGCCTGGCTGAGGTGATCAGCGCCCCTGTACAGTCAGTCCTAAGGACATGCTCCTTCGTCACTTGGTTCCTTCTACCTGGATCCAGCTTGAATTGCTCTTTGCTTAATGCATGTCTCTGCACGTGTGCTTTTTATAAGAGTACAGGTAGTCTCAGGAAGGCGAACATGGTTAGGCCACATTTGGGTATAATTTTTCAGACGTTTGCACAGTCGGTAACACTTGATTTCTTTGAATTCTTTACCCCTTTTCATAGCACATCCTCTCCCACCCGTAGCTATTGTCTGGCCAGACCTTAGAAATCCTGTGTACAGTATATGATACTAGGAAGCTTGGCAGCCTGTGTTTTTCTTGTTGTTTTTTTCTCCTGAAAGGTGCTACATTTTCTCTGGTCTCTCTGCTAGCTGCTTAACTAGGTTCCCTAAAGCTGCAGCCTCCAGAATTTCTCTTGAATGCCAGTACAGTGGACCCTTGTATAACAAACAGCTTGTATAACATAAAATTTGTACAACATAAAAAATTTCAGAGATAGGGGAAATTTGTTTAACATAATTTCCTATGGGGAGAATTCGTACAACATAAAATGGGATCACTCCGTTTTCAATGCATTCCTATGGGAATTTGTATAAAGGAAAATGTGCTTAACATAATTTCATTTGGAACAAATTAATTCCTTTATACAAGGTACCACTGTACATAGAACCTGTCTGTCCCTGGATTATATCAACCATCTTCTCCTGCTTCTCACTGGAGCTTACGTGCATATACTGTACATTTCTTACTTATCAACTGAAAATGCCAAGCCATTTAGCTAATGTCTAGCTCAACGCCTAATTTCTCCCCAAACTCATTGGAGATGAGCCATGGACCCTCTTTATCAAGAAGCGCTCAGATTGTGCCTTTTTTTAAAAAAAAATCTCAATTCCTGGGGAACTATAGCTGATGTACTCTTTTCATCCTTTCCATGGTGCCAGTCAAGAAACTAGATTTTAAAATGGAGCTCTGGGATCTGCATCACAGCTGCTGCACAGCCCTGACTTCCAGCACATTCCTCTTCTTAAATTTTTGCTCCAAACTCTCAACTTTCTCATCTCGCCCAGTTCTTTATTAGCTTCATTGGTGTCACAGTCCTGGGCGACATTGTAGCAGCTGGGCCATGGCCAGGAATTCTTAAGACGGGTGTTGAGCATGAACATTCTCTCCTTCTCCCACCACAACACAAAAATGAAACAAACAAATGAAAAGAACAGGCCCAGCCACTGGAACGCATTCCTTCATTGCTGGCTCCCGTTTCTCATGACAGAGTGGTTAAATTGCTGCCTATAGCTAGAACTGTGATCACGACCTGGGGTGCAATCCCAGGTAGCGGGCTGAAGGTTCATTCAGCATTCCATCCTTCCGAGGGCAGTAAAATGAAGACCCAGCCTGCATAATTAAATTGTAAACCGCCCAGATCGTGCTTTAAGCACTGTGGGGAGGCGGCATATTAGCAGAATCCTTTGCTTTGCTTTTGCTATTGCTCTGGGCCTGATTAGATTTAATTTCCAAAAGCACCATCTTGTAGATCCTTATGCTGCCAGAGACATATCATGCATTAAAAAAAGGGAGATATCGGCAGTTTAGGGAAGCTCCAGGATTTCAGAAGTTTAAAAAGAATAAACACTAGAGGAGGTGGGGTCAAGCAGTTCCGGGAGGACTTAGCATGTCCAGTGTCCCGCAGTCCCAAATTACCGGCGGGGGGGGGGCTTGAAATGGGTGGTGGTGGTGGATTAGATGGAATATCACAGAAAGGGTGCATCTGGTTGATTGGAATTCTGAACAGGAGTATCCTGTGCTACCACACTTGCAGGTTGCAGGTCTTATTTGATTGGTTTATTTGGTTAGACCAGAAGTTTATTTAGATCAGCCTTCTATCTTGGATAGTGGCCAGCGCTCATGCAAAGCAAATCTTTGGCCCCAGTTTTAATCCACTAGTTAGAGATGGTTGGAAATATGCTTTATCCCCCTACCTACACGTTCCCTTTATGGTGGCAAATATTAATAAAGCTGCCCGTTTTTGGAGTTGTTTCCTCATCCTTCTTGGAGCCTCCCCAAATGCCTTGTGGCAATGAAGCCCTCTGGTTAACTCCTTTGCGAAACCATGGGGGGTGAGTGGGAGCAGCGGGAAGGGCTGCATACGCAGTCAGGCAGGACCTTACCTGTTTCTTTGGATTAGGTGATCAAGAACCGCTTCCACCGCATGTTCCTGCCTTCCAACTCCTTGGACACGGTTGCTCCCACAGACCTTCTACTGTGCTTTGAGGTGCTTTCTCCAGACCTGGCCAAGGAGCGTGTCGTGGAGCTGCAGGTTCAGCAGGTAGGCGCCTCTCGTAGAGAGGGTGGAGAGGTGAAGGTAGCAAGGAGGCAGGCCATTGCTGTTGACAAAAAAAATGTGGGAGGCGGAAAACCTCTCTCACAGAACGTGTAGGTATTCTGGGGACTCTGGAGCCTCTGTTGCATTGTGGTGGGTGGGTGGTGGGACAGCAAATCTGCCCCAGATGGGCCTTGTTTTTGCCGACCAAGTGGGCTTTCTCTGTCCTCAGCGCCCTCAGGTGCCCAGCATACCCATCACCAAATGTGCCGCCTGTCAGAAGAAGCAGCAGTCAGAGGAGGAGAAGTTGAAGCGTTGTACTCGGTGCTACCGTGTCGGTTATTGCAATGTGTAAGTGGGTTTCTCCCCCCCCCCCACTTCCCTAGAACCAGGGCCTGCTTTGTTCCTTGGGCTCCAAGCTGGGCTGGTGGGAAGGCCGCGTGCCGCTTCTGCACGACAATGGTTTTTCCCCTCTTTTTTGTTTCTGTCTTTCAGAGTGTGTCAGAGAACGCACTGGTCCGACCACAAAACCTTGTGCCGCCCTGAAAACATTGGCTTCCCCTTCATCATCAGCGTGCCTGAGTCACGCCTCACGTATGCACGGCTAGCCCAACTCCTGGAAGGGTATGCAAGGTAAGATGCCCTGAGATCGATCTGCGTTCTTGGGCAAATGGGGAACGACTCTGGTCTGTCTCGTAGCAGACTTGGACTGGGAGGTGGTGGACGGAGCTGCATTTTCTCTCCGAGGCCCAACATCTATTTGCTTTACATATGTCGGGAGGCTGAAAAGCAAATAGAGTGTGGCTCTTTCTTGTTCCCGCCCAGGTACTCGGTCAGTGTATTCCAGCCCCCTTTCCAGATGGGCAGGATGTCGCCAGAGCAAAGCTTGCCGCTCCAGCCTGCTGAAAAGCAAGAGCCTTTGGCCAAGAACAGCAGTGCCACCGTGACATGTGCAGCTGCTGCTGCGGCAGCGCCAGTTTCTCCTGCTGACCCCAGCGCCGCCTCGATGGAGTCAGGAGATGGTGCCAGTGCCCCACACCTGTTTCCCGAATCCCAGCCCTCTTTCCTGGGGCCCGAGCTGCAGCCTGAAGTAGGGGATGCCAGCGCTGTGAGAAGCAAGGTAGCCACGGGAAGAAGCTCGGGGCTAAGTTTGGACTCAGGCTTTTCGGAGGCTTCCTTGGACGCACGGTCTGAGAGTTTCCTGGAGCTCTCCAGAGCCTCCAAACCGGAAGGTAAGCACCCATTGCGCCCATGGGCCTCCACTCTCCCAGCTACTTCCAGGGGGGCTCCTAACAATTCCCTTCTGCTGCTTTCTCTGCTGCATTCTTTTTACCAGGATCTCCTATTGTACTAGACAGAGGGAAACGATCTACGCAGCGCCCTTTCTTAAATTCCACAAGCATCAGCTCACCTTTATTAAGCAACTTTGTAAATTTAACATTTTTGAGAAGGGGCCCCCTGTACTCCCTTAGAATCAAAAATAGAAGGTTCAAGATTGGATTAGGGAATGAATTAATTCCATGTGCAGCTGTCCTCTTCTGTGTGAGTGGTTACTGTGGAGTAGCAGAGGACAGCTGAGTTGATAAGAAATTATTACCTTGATGCAGGGCCTTTTGTCTTTTCCCAGTGGTTATCAAAGGTCTCCAGTTGTCTCTCTTTACCTTTCGGGTGCCGTAGAGCAGGGCTGTCCGAGTTTGAACAGCTCGCGACCTGCCTGACCATGACGAATGTCCCTCGTGGTCAACCTTAATTGCGTGGCTCTCCCACCCCATCTCCCCACCCACCCACGGCCCTGGTGCTGGGCCCGATGCAGCGGTGGCGCAGTTGGCAAGGGACCGGGTTGGGGAGCCTGCTCCATCCGGGCGCCTTACCCGGATGGCAGGGGACAGCAGAAGTGCAGCTGCCTCTGGCTCTCCTCCCTCATCGCCCCCCCCACCTGTGACCGTGGTGCTGGGCCCGATCTAGTGGGAGTGGTGGGGGTGGGCGGGGGTGGGGGCAGCAGTGAAGGACCAGGTTGGGCATCCTGCTCCACCTGGATGCCTTGCCCAGAAGGCGGGGAGGGGGGGCAGAGGAGGCCATGGTGCTGGGCCCAATCTGGTGGGGGCAGCGACCGGCGATAGTGATGGCAAGGGACCGGCTTGTTGCCCCCACCCGTGGCCATGGCACTGGGCCCGATCCTCCTCCATGGGCTGGGGGGTGGGAGTGAGGACCAGGCTGGATGGGGGGAAATCCGGAACAGGGGGACTACAGCGGATCTCTGCCACCCCACCCGGATGGCAAGGGCAGGGATTTGCTGCAGGGGACCGCGGCAGTCCTCCTGCTTTGGATCTCCCCCGCCCAGCCTGGTTTTTGCTCCCCCATGAGCCCACGGAAGAGGATCGGGCCCGGCGTCATGAACACATGCTGACCCTCCTTGGTTCCCTTCCCAGTGCTCCCTCCGCAAGGCTGGACAGGCCATTATTTTTAAAGGCCTGAGACTTTGCGGGCTACTTCAAATGGCCCCGCGGTCAATATGTTGTGCAGGCCTGCCGTAGAGTAGAAAGCTGTCCCAGCTCCCTAACCTTTTCTCCTGTGTGCCTGACGCTGGGGCAGCTGAGCCAAGAGAAGAAAGGCTTCCTGATCCTGCCCCTGTCGCTGATGGTGTCTTGTCTGCTTGCCTCCAGCTGCCATCCCAGGTTACCAGCATCCAGCGGAAGGACTAAGTTCCCATGCGACCCAGTTCTACATCACCAAGATTGATGCCGCTAACAAAGAGCAGAAACTGGAGGATAAAGGTGAGGGTGGAAATGTAAGAACTTGGTATTTGGAAGATAGCGACGTGTTGAAAAAAATTGCCATTGCTTTTCGCAGGAGAGCCACATCCACCTACAGAGAGTCTCTTTCTGTGCTGATCTTGGCTAAGGTGTTTAGTGAATGTCTAGTAGACTTACACTGTGGACTGTCATCTTTGGGCAACTTTTTCATTTTGGTCAGTAGCTGGGGGAACTGCACCTTTCTCAAAAAAAAAAATCAAGTACTGCACCCCAAATCAGCTGCATGACCCACTGTTGTTTCGTACCGTAATTGCTCTTAAGTGAACAAGGCAATTGTTTGGTGTTTCTTATTACAAGGACCTGATAGCTAGGGACTGTTTAGGCACCAGAAAATCAAAGCCACTAACCGTTCAGTCCTGTAATAAGAAAGAGTCACCAACTAAGGCTGCAACTACCCAGTCAAATGTTGTGGGATTTGCTGCGGTTGTAAAAGAGATGTGTTTTCCTTCAGACGTGATGCATTTTGCAAAGGCCAGCGGAGATCAGGCCATCCCTTTTTGCTCCTAATGCAGGGAGCTTTTTCTCTGTCATTGGGGACCTCTCCTTTTTTCAGGCTAGAATGATTAGAATGATGTTTCTCTCAGTGTGTGATCAGTGTTTTGTTCCCCAAAAGGACTGGTGTATCTGTGGCATGACCGTGGGCTGGTATTCTGGTGACTGGGTTAGGGTTAGGGTTACCCTACCCCCATGATCTTTCTCTACAAATGCCCCAAAATATTTTTGATTTTTTTAAAAAAGCAAACTTCCAAGTGTAGTGCTAGATCACTTTATTATATGCTACCATCCCTGCACAAAAAATAATAAAAAATTATTAAATAGAAACCACTCCAACAAACTACAGAAGACTACTATGTTTCCACCGTGTGTGTGTGTGTGTATGCATGTGTTTACATGTTAAGAGGAAACTGTCCATTTTTGCTAGTGCTGTGCAGTGCTTAAAACATCCCACAGGTTTTACAGGGAATTATGAAAAAAAGGAGACCAGGATCGACCGAGGGTGAGATCAAAGGAATGGGAGCCACCAGCCATGGAGTAGCTCAGAGTGCATCAGATTGAGCCACCCCACACCGCATTCTTTTGGAGAACGAAACTGTCATCACTTAAGGAAAAGTCTGTTCACATGATTTTGCTTGAAAAATGGAGAAGCCCTTGAAATAATCCATGGACTCAGCATGATCCTTTCACCCACAGAAATGCATCCAGTAGGCTGCAAATCCAGCCACAGCCAGGGTAGCTCCAGCCCAACTCAGAAGGAGGGTGATGGAAGACTTGAATTGGGAGACCCCCACATTTAGTCAAGGCTAAGGTGCCACGCCAAGAGTTTCCAACCCAATTAGAAACAATGAGCTTTGTTTCATCAATGATTAAGTTAAAACAACTGAAGCAAATATAAAAAAGCTTCTGAAACCCAGGCAAAAAACTAGAAAGCCATGTTGTCAGTTTTAAGTGATGGATTTTGAGAGGTCCTGGAAATTAATATTGGGAACCTGAAGAAATGATTTGGAGATCACATGCATTCTGCATGCCACACAACGCCTGCTCCTGCTATAGAGAGAAATTAGGTATGCCGTTGAGTTATAGCAGCCAGGGCTGTAGGTTAGTTACATAATTTTTTTTGGGGGGGGACGGGAATTGCACCAAATGTTAATGTTGGTGTATTACATTTGAAATGCAAATCTGTATCTCTTTTTTCATCATTCTGGTTGTAATAGAGATTAGATCTGCTATGCAGAGCCTCAAACACGTGGCCATTGGAAATTCCCTTCAGGGATATATTTCTCCTTGTCCCCGACTTGTCTACTGGTTTAACAGGCATTGCTGTGCTTAGAGGCTGAATTCACAGGATATTGAATCATGGCCCCAGGATCAGGGTTACATGGGAGGCAAAGAGCTGTTCCAGGGAGTTTCCAGGCCATTGTGGCAAATGGATACACCTTATTGAGAATGAGAATGCCTAACTGCTCTGCGGGCATTTCCCTGTGCTGCCACACAGTTGCAGAAACAGATAATGGGAGGGTGGCATGTCTCTTCTGCATTCTTGGCACCTCTTGCCTCACATCCCTCTTCCCTCATGAAATGCTTTCCTTGTGAGTTGCCCTGCGATCCAGTGACCTATGGAATGCCTCTCCCAACGGCTATGGAGTGGAACAAAGCTTCCTTTGGTCCCAGTTCTTCAAACGTTGCAGTGTAATTCTTCTCACAGGAACACCATGATTGTATGAACGATAAAATAAGAATCAATCGCTGGTACTTTTGTTTTGCATACACACTCTCCAGCAGCCCCCTTTAACACTTGGCCTAAAGCAGAGCTGCCACAGGAGCACATTATTTGGATGTCAGTACTAGCCTGATTATTTATTTATTTGTTTGTTTGTTTATACCGCCCATCTTCCAGAGGAATGGATGGCATCACCTTTAAACATCTGTCTTTCAGGCGACACCCCGCTAGACCTTACAGACGACTGTTCTCTGGCTCTGGTTTGGAAGAATAACGAGAGGATGAAGGAGTTTGTGCTGGTGGAATCCAAGGAGCTGGAGTGTGTGGAGGACCCGGGCTCTGCAAGTGAAGCCGCCAGGGCAGGACACTTCACCCTTGAGCAGTGCCTCAACCTCTTCACCAAGCCGGAGGTGTTGGCTCCAGAGGAGGCCTGGTAAGGAAGGAAATTTGGGGTGGCCGGTGGAGGATTGTCTCTGTGGGCTGAGAAATCCCATGCATGGAAACTACAGTTATGTTCCAGTTCATTCGCTCGCGTTCCACATAAAATTGCTTCCGGACTTGAGGAGTTCCGTATCCTTCCTCTGGTTAGTAGGTGTTGGCAAGAGGTGGAGCAGTTTGTCCCTGTCTCAGCTCCCACGTGCTACGGATGCTTTAGGTCACGCCCCTCTGGATAACCTTTCCCCAGTAGCTTCGTATAGAAGTCTCTTCTTAAACCCTTTGGCCTCTGAAATTTATTTTATTTATTATTTTATTATTGTATTTATACCCCGCTTATCTTTCGTACGAAACTCTAAGCGGCTAAACTCTAAATCGGAAAGACTCCCCCGGTCCTCCTCAGCGAGTGAAGGCAGAGAGCAATGGGGGGTGACCTGGCATTCAGTAACAAGACAGGCTAACCATCCCACATCCTTTCCCACAGGTACTGCCCAAAGTGTAAGCAGCACCGCGAGGCATCTAAACAGCTCATGTTGTGGCGCTTGCCCAACGTCTTGATCATACAGCTCAAGCGCTTCTCCTTCCGCAGCTTTATTTGGAGGGACAAGATTAATGACATGGTGGATTTCCCAGTCAGGTGAGAGGCGACGGACACCTTGTGTTGCTTTGATTCCCATCTGTTCCTCCACTTCATCAGTGATAGAATGTTTTTCCTGAGCAGCGACAAACTGTGGATCTGGATCACACCGGATTGCAAGGGTTTGGCATTTGGAACTACAGTATATAACATGCTGGGGCTCAGGCTGTGTGCAGTCTTCTAATGAACCTTTCACCCATGATACCTGTGATCGGTTGGGTACAGTGAGTTAGGTGCTGCATCAGGCCCTTAGTGACCTTTGTATCATTATAATCTGGCTGACGGGGGCATTTTTCCAGAGCAAAGTAAGAAACAGGCACATATGATACCTTGTAAATGCTGCAGAACCTTCATCTTTATTCCTAAGCAAGAGCATACTTCATCGATGGCCAGGTCTTCTAATTGCTCAGGGGTGTTTGTTCAGCAATCAACCACAATCATGTTGGACACTTTAAGCCAGGCATGTCCAAACTTTAAGCCAGGCCCTCCTGATGTTTTGGACCACAACTCCCAGAATTCTAAGCTTGGATTGCCAATGACAAAGGACTGTGGGAGTTGCAGTCCAAAACATCTGGAGGGCCAAAGTTTGGCCATGCCTGCTTTAAGCCTTTACCTGGATGTGACCGCAGCCTGGTTTACACAACCAGAAAGTGTAAATGGCATCATGTGTCTGGACCATGGAGGCCATTCTACTGGTGATGATGATGTGAGAAGCTGTCTTGTACTGAATCACACAGCATCTCACTCAGTGGTACCTACTCTGACTGACGGTGTTTTTCCTCATGGCCTGATCTGTTGAACCTGAGATATCAAGTCGAATATGGTATGTGTGTGTGTGTGGCGGGGGGGGGGTCTTTTGCATGCGAAGCACATGGCCTCCCACTGAGCTGGGGTCCCTCCCAGTGCTCCAGTTTGGGTAATAGCATGGCTTATACTGAATCACTGTGATAGACTGAGCTGTAGGTTTATAGACATAGAGGGGTTCTGTGCAGGATTTAAATGGAGATGAATCTCCAGAAGCTGAGCTACCAAAGGCATGATGGGGATGGAACTAGGTCAGTGGTGTCCAAACTTCGGACCTCTAGATGTTTTGAACCATGACTGCCACAGTCCTCTGTCTTTGACAATTACAGGCTTAGAATTCTGAGAGTTGTGGTCCAAAACATCCGGAGGGCCAGCGTTTGGACAGTCCTGAACTAGGTTGTTCCCATGCTTAAGTGGTGCACAGAATGCAGCTTGTCTTAACTTGATCTGTTTTAATCTCCAGGAGCTTGGACCTGAGCAAATTCTGCATTGGCCAGAAGGATGAGCAGCAACTGCCCATGTATGACCTCTATGCGGTTATCAATCACTATGGGGGCATGATTGGTGGGCACTACACGGCTTATGCCCGGCTGCCCAATGACAAGAACAGTCAGCGTAGCGATGTGGGTGAGTAAGGAAGGAAGGAATAGGTGGTCCAGCGACAGTCAACACTAGAGCACCAGACTATAAAAGAAGCCGTGGCCTTTTGCTTGGCAAGACTGCTAATAGGGCTGCCAGTGGTAGGACCTTTTTGAAGTCACAAATTGACATGGATGCTGTAGGTCAGAAGTTACTTGGTAGCACATAATAATGGTCAAGAATTCAGCCACTAGACTATTAATTGGGTTGAATAAATACCAAAACATATACCCCACTCGGGCCTCCTTGCACTGGTTGACGGTTTGTTTCTGCATTGGCTACATGGTTTTGACAATGGCATACAAGGCCCTAAATGATTTGGGACCTCATTAGCTGCCAGAACGTCTTCACCCAATGAGAATTGCCTGCGATAAACAGCATTAACACCATGAAAGGCCCAGAAAGAGAAAACCTGGAATAGAATTTTCTTGGCAGTAGCTCTGGACTAGATGGGCGTTTGGTTTCGGAAGGGGTCTGGTTCCAAAACGAAACACGCTAGCATAGCTGCCGTTCGGAACTGGGACCCATCCTCTAGGACGAAATCAACCATTGACTTTACCTTCCTTTGGGTTGCGTGAGGAAGCTGCATCTGACACGTCATCTTTCCTTCTCCCTGGCGCTGGCCAATCAGGAGCTGTGCAAGGACATGCATCGTCCCGCCTCCCTGTCTAATAAAAAAATAAATAACAAGGCGACATTTGGGTGAACATTGTGCCAAAGGGTATAAGTAGACACAGGCAAAAAATCCAAACTTCATCTATCAACTCATGGGCTCTGAGTTATCCGTGACGGATCAGGAAAGAGATCTTGGTGTGTTGGTGGACAGCTCCATGAAGGTGTCTCCCCAATGTGCGGCAGCGGTGAAGAAGGCCAATTCCATGCTAGGGATTATCAAAAAGGGGATTGAAAATAAAACAGCCAACATTATAATGCCATTATACAAAACAATAGTAAGGCCCCACCTGGAGTATTGTGTACAATTCTGGTCACCGCATCTCAAGAAAGACATAGTGGAACTGGAAAAGGTGCAGAAGAGGGCGACTAAAATGATTACTGGGCTGGGGCACCTCCCTTATGAAGAAAGGCTAAAACATTTGGACCTCTTTAGTCTTGAAAAAAGGCGCCTGAGGGGGGATATGATTGAGACATACAAAATAATGCAGGGTATGAGTAAAGTGGATAGAGGGAAGCTCTTCTCCCTCTCCCAAAATACCAGAACTAGGGGACATACACTCAAATTGAGGGCTGGGAGAGTAAAAACTGACAAAAGAAAATATTTTTTCACCCAGCGCGTTGTAAGTCTATGGAATTCCCTGCCACACAATGTGGTGATGGCATCTGACCTGGATGCCTTCAAAAGGGGACTGGACAGATTCCTGGAGGAAAAGTCCATCACAGGTTACAGACCATGATGGAGATGTGTAGTCTCCGGGCTTTAAACCAGGGTACTTCAAGGGCCAGATGCAGGAGAGTGGTATCAGGAGACAGATATCTAGTCTCATGAGCTCCCAGATGCATCTGGTGGGGCCGCTGTGAGATACAGGAAGCTGGACTAGATGGGCCTTTGGCCTGATCCAGCATGGCTCTTCTTATGTTCTTATGTTCTTATGAGAACGCTCCACTATATGGAAGGGAAGCGGAGATGGGAAGAGCAGGTGATAAAGAGGCAACTGTGCCTCCATACTGGGTGAGAGGAAGGGAAAGGTTTGGAGGATTCTGTGCTTACACTTTTCTTCCTTCCCCTTCTTCTGCAGGCTGGCGGCTTTTTGATGACAGCACAGTCACCACTGTGGATGAAAGCCAGGTGGTGACCCGATACGCTTATGTGCTCTTTTACCGCCGACGGAACTCACCCGTAGAAATACCCCCTCGAGGGCCACCTCATTCTTCAGAGGCTCGAGCCGACTTGCCCCCAACTGCAGAGGCGGCAGCTAATCAGGTGAGAACTTTCTGGGGGAGCTGTGTTGTGTCATTCTATGCATCCACCTTGGTGTGTGTCCCATTTGTTTGAAGTTCATAATTATTGGCTGTATTTCTGGTAGAAGGAAGCAGCTTCTGGTATCTATCACTTGGAGCTCTCATTGAGATGGTATTTGGCCATTAAATCCCATGGGTCTATTGGACTGGGTCAACGGATGTATCCTAGGAAAGTGCATGAGCTCAAGGCAGTCGGGAAGAAGTCATGATCCAGAAAGAGACACACGTGCAAGTATTCTTCTCTCAGGCATACATACGGTGGAAAAAAAATCAGCTCATGAAGTTGGTTATTCTTGACCATCTACTCAGCATTGGTGTTGATAGGTGCCTTTGCCTTCTGTTCTGCTCTCCTGACTCACCCGTTGTTACAGCAGAGTCTATGCAGATGGCGTGCCAGCAATGAGCTCGGTGGCACCTTGCCAGCAGACTTGGCACAACCAGACAGGAACCTCTGTGATGTGAATGGCGGTGGGGATTCCTAACATATTCCATGGTTCTGTTATTCTGTGTTGTCATGGCCTTCTGCCCAGGAAGCCACCCTGGGCAAAGAGTCACACTGTTTGGCACCGAGAGCTGTGCAGTGGGACAAGCTGTGCTTTTCTGGCGTTTTCTGTGCCTCCGGGACCTGGACAGATTGGTCCATGTATGGCACCCGCAGTGGTTTGCTAGGCCAGGATGCCTGGCAAGCCACCACTTGTAGGAACTGCCACCTACCTAGGGAGAAAGAGCGGGCACACAGACTAAGCTGCTCAAAGAAGCTGCCAGAAAGAGGCCTGGGTCCTTAAGCCAAGATCCCCTTTGCATCGGTGGACGTTGGCAGCTGGCCTCTGTGGTGAGGCCTGCACTTCACACCAGCTCCAGCACCACCGTCATCGCCAAACAGCTTTAGACCGTCAAGCTGGCGAAGCAGCCCCCCCCCCCCCGTCCACAAAGTCAAGGAGAGAAACCAGGTGGGAGAAATGGCATGGACTCTACGGTCTTTAAACAAATCTCATTACAACATCATTCTTATGGGTTGAATAAGCGATTGTGTTGCACATGGAAAAACGGGTGTGTGAGTGATTGCTCTTGACGAATTCCTCCTCCTCCTCCTCAGATGCCTCTTTTTTAACAGAGAGAGAGAGAGAGAGAGGCCCCAATTGGCTGTCGTCGCTGAATATTCCTCATGGCTTTTTACTGTGCCAGTGCTGACCTGTTGATTAGTTGTCATCCTGACAAAGACCCTCATGGTCTCACCTGCAGAACACTTGGATGTGACTGGCTGTCACCAGATCCTCATGTTCTCATCAGCAAAAATTCAGCTGCGATTGGCCATTCATGAACGATCCTTTTGTTCCCAGCCAATGTGACTGGTTGGTCAACTGAATGAATGACCTTTATTGCACACAAGGAAACGTGGGCTGTGATAACTTAGTGACTAAGTATGTTGGAAAAAACCTGAAACTAGCACTCATACTTGCAACCTGGAAAAATGTCCCGCACTGCACCCCACCCAAGCTAGTCAACATGGATGTCTCACTCTGACAAGTTGGGTCTTCCCTTCTGCCATTCCAAGGCTTGCACACCACCTATTCTGTCTTCGGGAGGCCTCTTGTGCCCAAGCCTTCACTGTGGTTGGCACCATTGCAAGAAGGTGGGGGAAGATCTCTGGGAGGCCAGAACGTTTCAGCAGCAGAAGAGGTGTGCTGCAGGGTGCAGACAGTTCTGGGAAGGGCCAGGGCAGGATGTGTGGGGGTTTGAGGGGTGTGCCACTGTGTTCTCTAGTGCTGACGCAGGTTTCCACATCGCAGGCTTCTCTGCTCTGGCAGGAACTGGAGGCCGAAGAGGACACTGCCAGGATGAGGAACCCTTGGAGGTCTTGCCGCCGAAGAGCAAATAGCCTCCTCGCCTCTGAGTGTACTGATGAAGGCCGTGTCCGATACTTTGTCCTGGGCACCATGGCGGCCATTGTGGCGCTCTTCTTGAATGTCTTCTATCCTCTCATCTATCAGACCCGTTGGAGGTAGCAGCAGCAGCAGCAGCAGCAGCAGGGCACCAGGAGTTGGGTAGAGGTAGGGGGCATCCGGTACATTGCAGCCTTGGCTCTCCTCCATTGCTCCTTTTTGGTGAGGAGCTAGGAAGCTCATCACCAGCAGATCCATGATGACACTCCATTCTGCTTCAGCATGGAGAAGATGTCAAGTTCAGAGTCTCCTCTCTTTTCCCCTCTTGGATGACTGCATGGCTTGTGACCTGGAGTACCGTAGTAGATCAACCTTTCCTAGATGGCTTTTCTAGACTTCAGTCCATTGGAATCCAGGCCTGGTAAATGTATGTATTGTACCTCCAGAAGAAGCCTCTGATCTACAAAAATATCTCTCACTGGATGGTACAAGGTCTGTGACGTCCGTTCTCTGCCTTGGAATAGCTTTTCAGGGGGCCCCAAACACATACCTTTCCGGTGCCTAGTACTTGAAGATTGCACCAGCTTCACAAGCGGGGTAGGAGCCCTGGCCATGGAAGACAGGACATCTTTCTGAATGGGAATCTGGTCTCTTCTCTTTGGGGAAGAGAGAATACAGTGCTGATTCTTCAACCTAAAGAGATTGGATCCCTCGCCATGAGGCTGCCAAGTAGATCATCATCATAATTCTCCTCTTTCTTTCTTTTTAACAATGTCATCTTTACATGTTTTATCATGGCTCAAGGCTCACTTGAATATAAGGTTTGAAGGAAAGTTCTCTCATATTGTCCCTTTGCCCCAACTATGGAATGTAGGATCTTATGTGTATCTCAGTTCCATCTCTCTGTAGATGCCTGTGTATCTGTACGCATACAATAGCACAAGTGAGTTTTTGGAGCCCCAGTTGTATGGGGTTGTGCTCCTTGAATTCGGCCCTGCAGGTTGTGGTTCCCTATAAGCAACACGGGATCCGTCTTGTGTTTTTAATCTAAATCTTAAATAGGCTCCGCATAAAATACTTTGATCTGGACACTTGGTTGTGCCCAGACAGTTGTCTTGCTGAGTTTAATTTTCCCAGCACTCTTCCGTGATGTATGTATAACTGCAGTTAGTTGTTATTGCTCATATGGATTATAAATTTAACAACACACATGGTTCTCAGCACTTTCAGAGAGAGATTGTTTGCTTGTTTGTGGAAGAGAGGAAAGAGATTTGGCCATGCCACCAGTGCCAGCGCTTGAGTTACTTTTGTTGTGCTACAGGAATGGGCACTCTCAGGCCACCCCGGTGCCAAAGAACACAGCCTGATCTGCACATTGTTCTGGTGGTGGTCATCTCACACTGAGGAGAAAAAAGACCCGGAGTCATATAGATGCTGCTGCCAGTCTGGTGGATAAAGGCATTCATTGTGCTTTGGAAAGGCTTTCACAATATTTATTTATTGTATTTAATAAACCTAATCTGTTTTAAAGAACGGTGGTCAGACTCCTTTCTTTTCCCACCTGCCGCTGGCTTTTGGGATTTAACAGCCCCTTTAAAGTTAGCTAAAGGACCCTGTGAGTCTCTGTCTCGTCATGGACATCTTCAAGCCGACTCCCAAAATTGCAGCTGTCTCTCTTTGTGTGTTAGAATGGTTGGGGAATGGGTTGGGTTGTTTCATCGAAGCATGATGTCAAAAGGGATCTTGAACACCATCGATTCCAACCTCCTGCTTCTTTTACAAATCAAAAGGAAATCGCTAGGTGCTTGTCTGGCACAGAAGAGCTGGAACAGAGCTCTGTGTGTTTTGCAGTTCTGTGCAAGTTGAGAAGTTCACTGTTTGAACCTATAGATTTCAGGGCAGTCCCTAGAAGCAGAAGTGGTTAATCTGTGGCCAACGGCCAGTCCAGAGGGAGGGACAGTGAGTAGGGAGGGGGCAAGCCGGCACAGGAATGGAAATTGGGGGGTGGGGGTGGGGGTCCTCTCTGTGCAAAGCTCTGGCAAGAACTGCTGGATAGCTCAGTGGCTGAGGTCTCTGGCTGCAGAGCCAGGGGTTGGGGAGTTCAGTTCTTCCCCTGTGTCTCCTTCACAGGGGGCTGGAATTGGTGATCTATTGGGACCCTTTTAGCTATGGGAAGCAAAATGCAGAAGCCAGAGTAAATGGAGCATGGCAAAGCTTTCTGCAAGAGACCAGTTCGTGATCTCGGGCACTGGCAAGCTGTCCCTCCCCTCTGAAACCACTGGGTGGAAAGGGTTAGGGGTGGAGGGAAGAGGCTTTGGGCTTGCCCGCTGCCAGCCTCTTGCCCTTGGCAGATTGTCCCCAAGAGATACTAACCCTTGAGAGGCAAGGACTTTCCGGCTCTAATGTCAAACTCTTCTTAGCCTTAACAGCTGTAAAATATATATTAGAAGAATGTGAGCAATGTCTAGTGAATTCTGTGAAGCCAAATGAGAGGTTCTGCAAGGATTCCAGTCCAGAGAAAGAACATTTGTACTTGCTTAACTTTTTGTTCCATTCTGTATTAGTCAAAGTGGAATATGTTATGCAAATTAGTACGTGTGAAGAATTCGGATTTCATGAATGCAGAATTCACGTCGCTTTAGTGTAGAATTCTGCAAACAAATTTCTGGAGCAGAAGATGCGCAGCCTCTTCCTAACCGGAAGAGAACTCTGGGTAAAGGTTGTAGGGGGGCAGTATTTCACATACTGTTGTGTCTTTCAAATTAGGCGTCCCATGCTGCTCAGTCTATCACTGTGGCTTATCAAAGCCTGTAATTATCATGCTACAGAGTAATTAAGGGACAAGAGAAAGAAATGATCCATTTTCTTCCCAACCTGAGAAGGAGGGAAATATATGTTCAGGGTAGAGAACCCTGTGCCTCCTCCTTTTTGATCTGCCACCTAACACTTTTTTCTGTTCACAGGGAATTAGCTCGCCACCCTTTGGAACCAGCTTGGCCCCTGACGCTGCTCCTGCCCTGGCACCAGAGGGGGTTGCAGAGCATCCCGCACCATCCTACAGCAACATGGAAGAAGTGGACTGAAGGCATTCTGCACTGGGGTGGGGCGGGTGTACATAAGAAGGCTTTGTTTTGTGGCTCCCCCACCCCCCCTTCTCCCACCGCGTCCCGGCGTACCCCCTGCAGTGGGAAGGAGGAGGAGGAGGAGGAGCTGCTGTGACCTTTTCTTCAGCACACCAGCACTTTCTGCTCTGCCACGTCCTCCTCCCCCCCCCTCGCAGGCTGGAAAGGTTCCTTTTGTGTCTCCTGCTGGAGGCTGCTCCAAGCCAGCATGCAGGCGGGAATCCCTTGAGCCCCCCAATGGGGCAATCCCCAAAGCGCCTCTCCTTGGCCCCCAGAGGGTCTGGTTTTGTCCTCCTTCGCCAGAGGCAGGTGAGCGGGGGTGACCCTTGCACACCACCTGTGTTGCATCCACAACCTGTCCTGCTCGTGATCATGGGGTGGGGTGGAAGGTCCTTGGCCTCTGCTGCCCCTAAGGGGCCTTCTCCCAGTCCACCGTACCATGGCTGCCTGCTTCACAAACTTCCCGCAGTCCCTTTTTTGCTTACCCTTTCCATGCTCCCAGGTCTATTCTTTCTTGATATTCTAAGCTCAGGACACTTTCTTGGCTGTAAAAGCCTTCATTAGGGAGGTCTACATCTCCCTATGTCCGTTGTTCCTTTGGCTTTTTTAAAAATAAAACGGGGCCCCTTCACCAGCAACGCTTAGTCTGACAGGGGGAAGGGAACTTTTAGTTTGCACCTCCTTTGCCTTGTCATTCTTCACAGAAGGCTTGGAGCTGTAGTTTCCTCTGCAGCTTGCCTTCTCCCCACGCTTCCCCCCCCCCCAACAAAAAAACATTTTTGGTTTCTTTCCCCTTTGTGACTTCCTTGGGTAGGGAACCCACTGCCATCATCATCACCTCTATTTAAGTCTTCATCTCCTTGTCCTTTTTACCCATGCTTGGAATTGCTGTAACCAAATGAGACCCTCCTAGAGGTCTCTTGTCTTGCTCTCTCTTTGTATAAAGTTGGTGTTTGTCTTGGGTCCTGAGTCATTAAATTCTACTCAATGCTGCTGGCTCCTGTGTCTGCATGATTCGCCTCTACTAGCATGACATCCTGGAAGTAGGGACTTCCGGATTGCACACTACCGTGGAGTGATGAAACTGCAACCTGAATTAGGACCTGCATCCTTGCCGTTAGGGTGGGAAAGGATTACATCTACAGTGTATTTACAGTAAAAAAAATTATACTAGGCTACCAGGAACTCTTGTCATAGGAAAGAGCTATAATGCAAGAGTTCTCAGAAGGATACATTTTTCTTTTTTTCTTATATGTGCACTTCCTTCAGTGTACTGTACTAATTTTCTGCTCTGAACTTCTTCCTCTACATGCATTCCGTTGATCAGGGATCTGATCACATATGTCTGAAATTTGTAGACGCTATTATGGTTATTAGCATCAGGAATTAGTAATTATTATGACAAATACTTGGCTGAAAAATCAGATGGATTTTATTGTGGTATAAATGAGATTTCCACAATTTGTTCTCCGGAAACGCTGGATTGTAGTTTTCATAATTATTACTGGGGTGATGGTAGTTGTCAGGAAGATGCCAGGATGGAGTACAGTGATACAAATTTTTGTGGATTAGCGCCCCATTTTAATATGACTTTCAGTTCTGAAGAAATGATTAAAATAAAACATATTCATATAAGAGTTACTACCTTTGCTCGATAGCATAGCTGAGATACCTTATCAACCAAAAAAAACCTCAGATGCAACAGAGGCCAACTTTCCCAGCTTTGTTATTGAGATGATAGCCGGTACATCGTGTGCTTATACAAGTAACTCTGAAGTTTGAGAACAAATGCTTTCTCTAATGTGGCTTCTACTAGGATTTCATGCGTGGAGGTAGGTGTGGGAAATGGCCTCCTTATCTTAAAGAGTGGGAGGAAATAGACACTTTGTACGCTGAAGTTTCCTCCGGTTTGGAAAGTAAATGTGGCTCAGATAAAAGGGTTGTGCCATTGAGATAACTGTGGCTCTTGTTTGAGAAATTATAAGAGTCTTATGAATGCATATACTTCTACACTTGACCTTAGTGAGCTGTGAACATTTGTCAAACTTAAAAAAATCCAGTTCCCTGTCCTTGCATGGAAGATCAGCTAAAGGGTTTTCATCTGCGCCTTATGATCCTATGAGGAAAAAAAACTCCTATCTTGTCATTTGTCCCGTGGCAAATTTTGCTTCATATTGTGAGGAGCAACTTGGAACAGAAGTGAGCAAGTGTTTTGACATGGGATGCCTGCATGGGGCAGGGGGTTGGACTTGATGGCCTTACAGGTCCCTTCCAACTCTATAATTCTATGAAAGCCATCTGGGAATGCCTTCAGAGTTCTTGAGAGAAGTCAAACAAACCCTGAATTTGTAAAGGGAAAGTTAGAAGAGTGCTGGGATATAGGAAATAATGCAGATACAGCTGTTAGCGGGGTTTTTTGAGTTAATATATTTACAATTGACTGAAAGGATAAGAAGAAGCCAGTCGGATTCAAACATAGGGTTCTTTTGCAGCAAGGAGCAGGTCCACCTCTTCCGTTAAAAGAGCAGGGGGGGGGGCATGCTGGCCTGGCAACCTACTGGCTGCTCCCACTGAATTTCCAGGCTTTTCCTTCCCATTTGAAATTGGAGCTGTTATACAGCTGCTCCTAGAGCAGGGGTCCTCAACCTAAGGCCTCGGGGCCGGATGCGGGCCCCCAAGGTCCTGAATCCGGCCCCTGGTACCAGTTGCAAGCCCCCACCTACCCCCTGTTTTGAGAGCAAGCCAACCTCCGCAGCTGCTTTTGGACTGTGATCCGGCCCCCAGTGGTGTCTGGGTGGTGGGGGACCGGCCCGCTGTTTGAAAACTTTGAGGACCCCTGTCCTAGAGTCTCCTGCTGGCTCAGGTGTGGGGTCCAGTGCCATGAAGATTGACTGCTGTTCCAGCCCTTATCTGAGGGAGTGGATATGATCTTGTCTTTTGCCTCACATAGTAAAATATTGTGGCTTGGCTGGGCAACAGAGGAGCAATTCTGGCTAGAACCAAATTAGAGGATAAAATCTGGTTTTTAAGTGTGTAAGGCAGTGGCTGAGGAGAGAAAAATATTTTCTGGGCCCTTCCAATTTATTCCCAGAGGTGCCGTGTTTTTCCGGGTATAAGACTATATTTTTGTCTAAAATTGTTAAGACTAAAAAGTGAGGGTCGTCTTATACACAAAAGTAAGCTGAGGAGAGAAGCATGCAGCTGCAAAACTGCAATTTTGAATTGGAAAAGTGTGGAGGGGGTGTTGTATACATGGAGGCATCTTGTAGATGTGGTTAACAACCGTAAATAAAGATTCATTCATCTTGTAGACAGAAAAAATACAGGGTACACTTCAGGGTACACGTAGAAAGCTAAATTTTGGTGGACTTCCCACCCTTTTAAAAATTGTATCCACATTGCCTCAAACATGTCTTGCTTTCCTACCATCCTGGTTTATTTCCCTTAAAATGGATCGCAAGAATGCCTTCTAGGAATAGCTACACTTTTAAAGGTTCCTGTGGGTAGGTACGGAGAGGGGGGAGGAGGGTAACCCGAAATGGGGAGACTGAAAACTGCTAAGCTATGCAAATTAGTAGTTCATTATCTCCTTGGGGGATGCCTTTTAATTTTTCCCACCGCTGTAGGAGAGAAGACAGAATGGGTTCTCCTGTCAGGGAGCTGGACCCCAGGAGCATCCTTGGCCTCCTTTTCACAAGACAAAAGGGCTCCGCCTGAGGCCCTGCTGCTCCCTTCATGTTCTCAGGCACAAACCTTCGCTCCCTGCCTTAGAAAAGGGGCCCTCTGTTTGCCCGCCCTCCAGAGCATGGCTGCTGCCTGCTCTGTGGAGACTGAACGACAGGACGGCTGAATTGTTTGCCGGCTGGACACCATGGTAACGGAGCCGGCCATCCATGGGAATGTGCTCCTGATCTCCATTCTCATGAGCTTCTAATAGGGTGTGTGTGTTTGAGAGGAAGTGGCACTTGGGACAAAATGAAGAAGAAACTTGATCTACAACACAGGGATAGGGAGCTGCAATAGTAATTACTGGTAGCACCGTCCTCGACCTTTAAAAAGTTTGACATACTTTTTTCTGAGTTGTGTGTGTGTGTTGTGTCATTACAGTCGTGACCGACTCTTCATGACCGCATGACCATGGAGTTTTCTTGGCAGGAATACTGGAGTGGTTTGCCAGTTCCTACTCCAGGCGCCTACAGCACCTGGTATTCTCTGGTGGTCTCCAATCCAAGTACTAACCAGGGCCGACCCTGCTTAGCTTCCGAAATCAGGCGAGATCGGATGTGCTTAGGGCAGGCCTGCCCAACAGGTAGACTGAGGACTACCAGTAGCCCATGAAGGGTTCAAAAGTAGCCTGCCAGCCATCAATAAAAATTGTGAGGGGATAAGTTATCCACCTCTACCTCCCTCAACCCAAGGACCACCACTGCCCCTGCAAAGCTCTGGGTCTGCCAGCCCGCTGTCTCAGCTGAGCAGGGCAGACTGCTGTACTTACATTTTTTTTTTTTTTACTTATGAGCATATGCTCGAAACAGATAAAATTCATAAGTAGAGGTTTTAGTGTAGTAGCCCTCAGGCACTTTTGTCCGGAAAAAGTAGATCTTGGCCTGTTCAAAGTTGGACAGCCCTGGTTTAGGGCATCTAGGCAGCTTTTCTGAGTTACCTCTTGTTAACTAACCTGGAGGTCATAGTACATCAACGTGACTCGACAGCTTTTCTAAGGTCTCAGGTTCACTGCTAGCTTATCTCAGTGACACACTAAAATAGGAGAAGTGAAACCTTTTGTCCTGGGCCGTTTTGTACTTCAACTCTCTGGCTCTGCTGCCAGTATGGCAGTTTTTTTAAAGGACAACCATCCAAAAAAAGAAAAGAAAAGAAAAAAATGGGGGGTGGGGGAACAGATATTCCCTATTCTTGCACCACAGTAATCTGTTTTAAGTTTCAGTATTACAACAGCTTTTGGGGTCTATTTCAGATGAGGCATTTTGGTTCACTCATTACTTACTTCAGATACTACTTGGCCTAAAATTCCATGCTCAGGAAATGCAAATCTCCAGCTGTCTACATTCGGTGCTAGATGGAATGAAATATTGTATGAACTAACTTGGCTTTGGAGAACACATTTTACACTAATAAAAATACAAGCTTCTGATGGACCTCATGACTTTACACAGAAGTATGAAACAATGTGGCACTACCAAAAGTTTAGGAAATATTTGGGGCCCCATTGACAAGCTGTATTAAGTGAATAAAACATTTATTGCATATCGCCAAAGGCCTTGAACTTGTTTTCCATGGCTTCAGAGACTAGGACTCGGGGCAATGGTTTCAAACTACAGGAAAAGAGATTCCATCTGAACATTAGGAAGAACTTCATGAGAGTTAGAGTTATTCGGCAGTGGAATATGCTCCCGCGGAGGGTGATTGAGTCTCCTTCTTTGGAGGTTTTTAAGCAGAGGCTGGATGGCCATCTGTTGGAAATATTGTGATGGGGGTTCCTGCATGGCAGGGGGTTGGACTGGATGGCTCTTGAGGTCTCTTCCAACTCTATGATTCTATGAATCTGTATCTTCAACTCCTACAGGCAGTTCATTGTAATTGACATTGAAAACAATAAAGGGCCACAATCTAATCTGTGTACTTGTGCAGGTGCCTGCACACAGCACTGCACCTATACAGTGGTAACTTGACTTACGAATTCAAATCCATTCCGAATGCATGCTCTTCAGTCGGGGTACCTATCTAAAAAAAATTAAAAAATAAGTTAAAAATAAAAAAATGGAAAAAAATATTTGTAAGTTGAGCAGACCATATATGAAATTTGTAAGGCAGCAGTTAAAATGCCAACAGTTTTCCGCTCTTAAGTCGAGCTGCTCTTAAGTCGGGGTACCGCTGTATATACTGGAGGTAGACTTTACTTATGTTTTAAAGGAGGATGTTGGGAAACTGTAACTACCCTAGATTCTCTTCATCTGAAATGTAGCAAAACATTGCCTTAGCCTCCTTGTTTATCAGTAGTCATAAAGAAATGAATCTCAGGCAAAACTTGAGAAAATTCCATGCAACAAAGAACACGTTGAACTGTCTATGAAGATTTCAAAAATAATTTTGCAGAAAGAGAAAGCTTTAGACAAGTGATTCTTCATGATATTTTAGTTATACCTGTACAGGAAAGCTTGTGAGCCACCAAAGGGCTGGAATCAACAGCTCACTGTACCCTATCGTCTTGAGTCTTTCTGGTAGACAGACTCCCGCCTTAACAAAAAAAAATGAGCATTTTTCTGTGTTCTCTAGTGCCCCTTTTAATTTTTGTTATGCTCCTAAATGGTAAAGGCATGGACATCTTTGTTTCCAGGGCCACCAAGCAACTATGCACCTGCCTATCCCCATCCTCCTGCGTCTCCATGGTACCCAGCAGGAAAGGAGACTTCATTTCCCAGGATGCAGCCAGCTAGCCTGATGCCAGAATCCGCAGCCAATGAGGCACACAGTGGGAGGGGAGTAGGAGCAGATGCCTTTCCCTGTCCACTCTCCCTGAGTTGCAGAGCTCCGGTGCTAGAGCTGAGCCATGGAGCATCTGCTCAGCCTGGTCGGTGCTGCTTGGCTCTGAGCAACAGGCCCTGCTCCAACTCTTGCCCACTGCCCATTTCCTTGGTGTAAATCCCCATCAATGAGGTTCTTTCGTCTCACTTTCAAGTGCTTTGTGGATTGCTTCTGAGCCTGCACCCCGATCCCCTCCCAGACCCGGAGCCAGCTTCCCAACCCAACACCCGTCTTCAAGCCTTCTGCCACGGAGCCCTGTCGCCAGCCCAGTGCCATGGCTCCCGTGCCCACCGAAACATGTTCAGGTAAGGACGTCGCGTGGGGCTACACTGGCATCTTTCAGGAAAAGAAAAGGAAAGAAAAAAACATGTTGGGATGAATTCAGCAGGAAAGCATGCAGGGGGAAATCCCTCCTGCCCATCATCTTCCCATCTGGTTCTTTAGGTAAGTCACAGTGCTGCAGGTTGGGCGACGTCTTACCTCCAGCATGGCCCGTAATGTGTTCCAAGTGGCACTTCTGCCATTCTGCAGGTGCCCACTGGAATGAAGGTAAGCGGTAACTCTGTAGTTGGGCTTGGGGTAAAAAAGTTAGTATAATAGACTCCCCAGACCTTTCAAAGGCTGTTTTTAGGATCCTTCTGGGCTTTCTGGAAGAGATTGGCTTAGGCAGCTGGGCAGTCAACCCTACCCACATTCTTTCTTATGTCTTCCATGAGAACGTACGGTACTTTTTATTCCCCTTCCAATCGCCTCTGTTCCTGCTCATTGCTTCTGGTTGCCAGGAAGCATATTCATTTCTTCTTTTTTTAAAAAAAAAATTCTATGCTCATTCTTCTCCTCAGGACGCACACTTAATCCTTGCAGTTTTAAGCTCTCTTGAATGTGATTCAAGCGTGATTTTTCTCCTGCGTTTAAAAGGAGAGGAATAGCAGCGGGTCTCATTTGACGTAGTGGTTATTGAATACAGAACTGGGAGTGGTGACCACCGTAGTTCTTCCAGGCTCATTCACTCGAAGCCAGATTTTATTTTTAAGGGGGGGGGAGTGAACTGATGTGTGGCACCAAGTGTACCAGGGCACTGAGTCAGGTCTCATGGCGATGGCATGCTGTTGGCAATGCCCTGCAAGCACAAGCTGATTTTTCCCAGAAGAAGGGAACCCGGGAGGGCAAGAACCTGCTGGATTCTGATCATTTGGGCCCTTATAAGGCAACAGCAAAGCAAGAGCAGAGGGTGGGCTGGGCTGGGGGGGTGGGGTTGGGGGGTTGGAGAAGACTGATGGGGAGCCAAACTGTGTTAAATACATCACTCTCACCCTCCCTCCACCTTCCCCCCCTCCCCAGCTTTGCATCTCATCCCTTTTCCCAGCTCTCCCCCCCCCCCGAAAACAAAAGAAACAGCCATGTGCTCCATCCAGCAGGTCACTCAGCTCAAGGCCCCATGGCCCGTACTAACCCAGTTACGGATCCAAACACGAGGAAGGGAGGTGTCGAACCTGAGCCTCAGCCCCACAAGTGGGGATTAGCTCTGTCACATGCCAGGGCCTTGGCCGCAGGCTGGCGGTGCGGGGGGGGGAGAGGGGGGAGCCAGACAGGCGAAAAAAGGGGGCTTTGTGTCTGGACTGTGCCAGGCAGCTGTGCTCTGCCCACAACTCTGAGCGTTGTCGTCCCCCCCCCAATTGCTTTTTTGCCAGTCGGTTGGTTTTGTCCCAAGAGGGTCATTTCATTTCCCTTGGTTTTGCCAGAGCTTCTCCATTCAAAGACAGTTTCTGGGAGATGCCAAAGGTCTTCCTATTTCAGAAGAAAAGAAGGATATGTTGGGGAATCGGGGGGGGGGGAACAGTGTCACTCTGAGTTTGCTTTGGGTTAGGATCCTGCTAAAAAGACATTTTCCTGCACCACTCGTGTCCCATTCTGCTTCTAGCTTTGTGTCCGGCCATGCCGGTCTTTGCTCCGACCGAGGAAAGGGAGGGGGCTTTGTCTGCCTTTACAGCAGAAGATTCTGAATTTTAAAAAGATGCATGCAGGAAGAGTTGGCTTCAGGTTTGCCCTCAGCCCTCGAGGGCACCGGGTAGACCACCAAGCAACACGTGCCCTCTCCAACACACACTCGGTGGTAGCTGCGTGTGTGAGCCTATTGTGAATGTGGTAACTGCTATGTGAGTTCATGTGACTCTCCTGTGTGCGCGTGTGTGGATTCAGCATCGCTGCCTCGTGGGTGACTCACCACCCTGCATTGTGACGTCGAAACTAGGACTCCAGAATGAGTGAGGGTGGGCTTTCTGGTCTGTGTGTTCCCCCCCCCGCGCCGCCACCTCTAAGGGTTTGCTTATTATATAAAACGTAGCCTGGAAAATTCCCTGCGCTTCTTGTGCTATCAAAGTCTTTCTGGAGTATATGGTATTAGAAGAATGGGGGAAACAGGCAGGGTAAAAAAATTTAAAAGTGGTGATGCCAAGCAGGTTCCCTGGCATCACAGCTTTTTAAAATCAGGGGCACTGATTTTCGCCTGGCAGTGTACCATTCTAGTCCCAGGAGAACAAAAGAGGATAGAACAACCCCTTAAGCACTGACAAGTCCAAAGACATCTTTGTACATAAATTCACACTACCATTTTTTTTGCACCGATTCCATCCTCCTAACAGGATTGAAAGTTACCCTGTAGGCACCTCATGGACACAGGATCAAAGACCCTTGTAACCTTTCTGTTATTTGATCTGGGCTTACTACCATACTTCTGTGGCTCCATAGAAACAATGGCTAGACCAGATTGAAGATTAACTAATTTTTTATAACATAATTTTCTGGACTACACACTGGGTGCGGTGCCTAAAGAGCTAAGCAAGTATCTAGAAGAAATTGGAGTTGACAAAGTCACCATCAATCAGATGCAGAAAGCCGCCTTACTGGGATCTGCTCGCATAATTCGTCAATACATCATGTAGTCCTAAACACTTGGGACTAGTGATTTGTAATACAAAATCCAGCATAGTTATCTTGTTTGCTGTGATGATGATGATGATGACGATGATGATGATGATGATGATGATGATGATGATGATGATGATGATGA
>JAHTLZ010000015.1:3271080-3289228 GCA_023846285.1 Phrynocephalus versicolor
AGGCAGGTGTCCAAAATTTTTAGATGATTGAGGTAAAAAAACAAACAGATGGTATCTCCAGGATGATTTAAAAATAAATAAGGAGTGGATTGTCAAGTATTTGTCATCTTTTAATGGAAACCCAAAGTCTGTTGCCTCCTCCTGGCTAATAATAGGGCTGCCCCTAGATGGGAAGTTTATTTATTTTATCTATTTTTGAGTATTTTTTTACCCCGCCTTTCTCCTTGGAAAAGGACCCAAGGCAGCTTACAGCAAGGAGAGACAATATACAGTCCATTACACTTAATACATATTCAGTTTGAGAAACAGGGAATTGAGGGGTCTCTTACAGCATTAGAAGGCAACAAAGCCCCCACCCCACCCCACCCCCGCTTGCCATATTCGGTCCAAATGTTAATCTTCCTTTTGCTTCTTTACTCTTCAGGAACAAAGTGTTGCGAATTTCAGGGGATCTGGCTGAGCCAGGAGAACTCAGTTGGCAGCTCATTCTCTGCTTGCTCACAACTTGGGTTATCGTATATTTTTGCATCTGGAAAGGGGTCAAATCATCCGGGAAGGTAGCTGCTGTTCCCTCTGGGAAACTGTATATTTGCTGTCCTTGTATTCAGCTAATGGTGGTGGTGGGAGCTTATGAGGAAATATAAAATGTCACGTTGCCACTAGTAATGGCATAAAGTATAAGATACCATCCCTAATGAAAAATCTATTGACATTTACTGTTCTTATTTCAGAAACGCAGCTAACTTCCAAGGTCGTGCATGAGCTTTGAGATAAAATTAGATAGCACAGAGATTGTTTCTGCTTCTGACAGAGGCCTCATACACACAATCATTTTCAGGTAGTGGATCCACCACCAATATTGGTTGAGAACCTCTCCTACCCTGACCCTCTAAAAAATCCCAGACACACATGACCTCAATTACCAGAAGTTGTTATGTAAGAACTGTGGTGTAATGAAGAATATTACATAACCCGTAGTAAGAAGACACTGCTGTAGAGGCAAGCAAATGGAGCTGACACTATAGCATACCCAGCCAGTGCCTCTGGGTATTTCTGGCAGTGTGTCAGGTAACACCATAATTTTTTCTGGTTTTATTGTTTGTATTCCTTTGGAAGATTACCTGGGCTTCTTTCTTTCTTGAGAGAAAAATAAAAATCAGAGATACTATTCCTCTTTAACCACCAGCACTTGGACTGTATGCATAGGCTGCAGAAGTTAGATATGGCTATTATGAGATTTTGAGGAAGACTGACCCAAGATATTTTGCAGCCTGAGGCAGAACAACCGAGGAGGGCATCTCTTCCCAAAATCAAATCTGCCTAAGCAGCCATGTTAGTTTATTAATGGAGGCAGGAGATCCCACAAGCCTCTCTTCCTATCCTAAATGATTCATTACTAAGGGAAGTAAATAATAAAACATGCTCACTCTGGTCCAAGAGCCCTGCTGCCTGAGGTGATTGCTTTAGTCCACCAAATGGTAGAGCCGGCCTTGACTTCTAAGAGTCACATGCTAGGATCCTTTTTACTTTTACCATCTTCTCTTCCTTTCAGCCCTTTTTCATTATGCTTCACCATGAAGCCCATCTTCCTTTCTCCAATCCAAGCATCCACCTCCCTCCCCCCCCACCCCAGGTCTGCCAGAGGGGACGTAGGCCCATTACCCACAACTGCCAGGCCACCAGCACAATCTGAGTAGTTGTCTAACCCTATTGTTGCTTGGCAGGTGGTGTATTTCACTGCACTCTTCCCCTATGTGGTTCTCACCCTGCTGCTCTTACATGGGGTGACCCTGCCTGGTGCGCTTGACGGCATTGTCTACTACCTGAAGCCCGACTGGTCCAAGCTTGCTGTGGCTCAGGTAAGAACTGGGAGCGTCCTCCGAAAGCGATGGGACGGACGCAGGGAACCTGAGTTGGGGAAGCCACTGGGAATCCGAGAGGCTGCAGGTTTGTGCAAGGAAGAAGGCCTTTGCGTGCATGACCACCGGTGGCCCCTGGTAGAGGCCAGGCCTTGCAGAGAGGGTGGACCCCATATGGTGGGGTTTATACCATGGCTGTTCCCCTCATCCCAGGTGTGGATTGATGCTGGTACCCAGATCTTCTTCTCATATGCTATCGGGCTGGGAGCCCTGACCGCCCTTGGCAGCTACAATCGCTTCCACAACAACTGCTACAGGTGAGGCTCCCACCTCATAGACGGCCGAGAACCTTGAGATCCACTTGGCTTTTCGGGCCATAATGTGGGATCTTTGGGCTTTTGTGTGAATCCTTGGAAACTTGGCTCTTTAAGATTTGTTGTTGTTGCTTTTGATAGAGCTTTTTTAAAAAGCTATCATATAGTAAAAGAAAGGCTATACAGGTATTGTTTGAATGTACAGTATCTTCAGGCCAGTCCTCTGCTGCTTCTGTTCTTTTTTGTGTTCCTCACCTACATGTCATCTCCCAATACATTTATTTCCTGGTTTGTATTTTTTTCTGCTGTTCTGTGCAAGCACACAGCTTGATACAACACACAGAACCTGGCAGCTTGGCAAATGTCAGTATATTCTCTCTTTCTCTCTCTCTCTCTCTCACACACACACACAGTTCTGTACCTTATTTATTAAAAGTAAAAAAAAGCTTCTAATTAAAAACACAGATTGCAAAGGTGTGGGGCCAGTGGATAATAAGAATGTGACCATCCATGAGTGCATTGGGTAGGAAAGGTTTTCAGGAGTTAAGAGAGATTCTGTATCTTCCTCAGATAGGCAGAACCTTAATAAATTATGCCAAGCACAGATTAGAATATGCGAACAGAATCAATTCACATAAGTGCCAAATAATTCATTGTTTCTCAGGGCACATTTTGTGTTCCATTGGTACAGAGGTCTCTGTGTTTGTGGTTCTAGTTGTTTAGAGCAGAATATAAACAGGCCCGTGTATGTCCTCTCAAGGTGTAAACTTTCTGTAATTTTTTTTTTTGGGGGGGGAACGGGGAATGGTCGCCGCCGCCACCAATTTTTCCATTATTATTTTTTTTGCAAAGTTTGTTTTTCATGGTCTTCCTTATCCATCATCTCCATTCAATGTTTGGCTAATTTGTTTTGAGAAGCAGTACTTGAACTCAATCCCAGAATGTACAAAACTGTACATTTAACACGTAGAGAGTGCGCTTCTTCGACTACACAGCTGGTTTGTACACATATGGGAGGAGAGGGAAGGGCTTGGAGGCCGAAAGGAAAAGAAGACTTCCTGGCAGTCATGGCTGCTGCTTCCTGTCATAAATCATCATAGCTTGCCCCTGCTACTAAGGAGGAAGGGTTAAGGGCTGAAGCCATGGGCTATCAGCTGGTCCTGTAAGAGGGACCTTGTGGCTATTAACTTCCCTGCTCCTCCCTACAGGGATGCTTACATCTTGGCTGTGATCAACAGTTCAACCAGCTTTTTTGCTGGCTTTGTGGTATTTTCAGTACTGGGCTTTATGGCATCAGAGCAGGGTGTGGACATCTCCCAGGTGGCAGAGTCAGGTGAGTGCTGCGGGCGTTTATCCCTTGATCATGAATGATCTATGAGATATATGTGTCTGTGTTGATGTGTTGTTTGTTGACCAATGGGAGAGTTTGGGGGAGGAGTCTGAGTGGTTTTGACTGGCTCATCCCATCACCGAATTGGTCCGATAGGGACTGAGAGAGAGTCAGATAGGGACTGTGAGAGAAACAGAGAAAGACTTACAGAGGGACCAGATAAGCAAGTGAGATAAACAAGAGACAGGACCTTAGAAATTTCTGAGAAAATACTTAAGTGCTCACTGAGTGTCTATAAACTTAAGAACAGGGTGTGCAAGTAACCAATTTCATCTGTAACTTTACCTAAGAAGTGTATTTAAGCTATACAGTATTCTTCCTTTTGTTTGTACCAAAACAAATTAGCCTTTGTGCTTTTACTTCCACTTTGTTATAAATAAACTTCCTTTATCTTTATTCAATTTAAAGCAGTCTGGAAAGCATTAATTAACTAGAGAAACTAGTTGAGGAACAGCAAATTGCAGGCTCTGCTTGTCAATACCCTGTGAAAGGGCCAGGGGGCATAGCATAGGAATGTCACAAGTGCCTGCAAGGTAGACTCCTTCCCAAAACCCCAATTTCTGCTTTCCTGTAGCTCTTTGGGAGCTTTATTTTTCCACTCAGTGATGGGAGCAAAACTTGGAAAAGTTGCCTTTTTGACAATGAGTCTCCAGAGCCCTCAGCCAACCGCAGCCAGTGCTGCAAAAGATCAGAGACTCATATGGGTAATGCTGGCTTAGCACAGGCATGTCCAAACACCGGCCCTCCAGATGTTTTGGACCACAATTCCCACAGTCCTTTGCCATTGCCAATCTAAGTTTAGAACTCTGGGAGTTGTGGTCCAAAACATCAGGAGGGCTGAAGTTTGGACATGCCTGGCTTAGCGTATTCTGGGAGCTGCAGGCCAAAAAAAAAAAAGTAACTTTCCAGGCTCTGAATGGCACAAAGGCCTCACGTGTGGAAGAAGCAATGTTGCCTTTCATAAAGCCATGCCAAAGTTGCTTGTCTGAGAAAGAACGTTGCCAAGAGCCCTTGGGATGTCGCTTCCCATCAAAATAATTAACCCAACAGGATGCCTTCGTTCAGCGATTGGTCCTGATTTGCTTCAAAGAAGAATGTGATCCTTGGAAGAGTGTTCTGCATTCCTCTTGAGTCTTATGGGTCGTCAGGTTGTTGTTGTTTCCTACAGGTCCAGGCCTGGCCTTCATTGCCTACCCCAAAGCTGTGACACTGATGCCACTCTCTCCACTCTGGGCTATCCTGTTTTTCTTCATGCTGCTTGTCCTCGGGCTAGACAGCCAGGTGAGCTTCTCATATTTATTTATGTCTTTGATTTGGTTTAATTTCATTTTTTTACCACACCATCTGACCAGCCGTCACTCTGGGTGATCTACAAAAGTAGGACATAAATACAATAGATGATGCAATTAAATCAGGAGTGTCCAAACTTTTTGCAAGGAGGGCCAGATTTGGTGAGGTGAAAATGTGTGTGGGCCGACCATTCAGCTGCATTTGGCCCCAGGTCGGATTTTGCACAAGCCTCTAGGACATGCAAGGAAGTGGGGAAGATGCTGCAGCAACACAGCCGGGGGTGGATAGGCTGGGCGGGTGGCTGGAGGGGGGGTGCACAGAGGCAGGGATGGCAGGCAAACCATAAAACTGCAAGCTGACGTCTCCACCCGGTATGGGGAGGGGCCAGCTGGTGGGGATGCATGACAGGCTGAGCTGGTGGGGAGAAGAAGCCACGGGCCACTCAAAATTTGAAAATGGGCCACGTTTGGCCCCCGGGCCTGACTTTGGACATGCCTGAATTAAATGATATACAATGTATAAACAAATATAAATCAATCAAACCAATCAAACAATCAAACATAATACCAAGCAAAAAATAATAAATCAACCAAGTGCATACAAACAGGGATTGTGGGTGAAAAACTTGTATTCTTATAGCAAGGATAACAGATTTCCCAGGGATACCGTTCTGGAATCATAATGAGATGTGAACCAGATTAACCCAGCGATGGTGACTGTCAGCTGCTCCAACCTGTGAAGAATTGAGCACAAAACAGCAGCCATTTATCGTAATATTAAAAACTCTGATAAGTCTAAGTCATACAGGGGAGGAAAGGATGTGGGAATATGAAACTTACAGAACATAAAAGCTGGGGCATATTTATTAGCTTAGACTCGCAAATCAAACCTATGGGGATGGTCATGGTTTGATTTGATTTGATTTGATTTGATTTGATTATCCGGACTGAGGGAGAGTAGAAAAGTTGTGTGTTTGTATCATATTGTAAATACTTACTGTAGCCTGCTCCTAAACTTTTAACAAGATATTTGGAAACCAGTGTGCGTGAAGGGGTGTGCATATGTGAGTGTGTTTTTAAATATTTTTTCTAAATAAACAAAACTTAACAACAGAAATCCCAACACCACGCTGGCTGCAGCCATCCAGAAATGCTGTCTTTTCCAGACTCTGATTTCCCCCATTAAATTGTGTGTGATCCACTCTCTCGCCCTCTCCCTTCCTCTTCCTTATCTTCCCCCTCAGTTTGTGGGCGTGGAGGGTTTTATTACTGGCATCCTGGACCTGTTTCCACAGCCAGCGGCGGCGGGCTCACCTCGCCGGGAGATCACTGCTGCCATTTGCTGCCTGGTCTGCTGCATCATCGATCTCTCCATGGTGACTCAGGTAAGGCTGATCTTCGGGGGAAAGAACAAAGCAGCATCCTTACTGTAAAAAGGGAGACACTGTGGAGTTAAGAACATAAGAACATAAGAACAGCCATGCTGGATCAGGCCAAAGGCCCATCCAATCCAGCTTCCTGTATCTCACAGTGTCCCCACCAGATGCCTCTGGGAGCGCACGAGACTAGATATCTGTCTCCTGATACCACTCCCCTGCATTTGGCCCTTGAAGTACCCTGATTTTAAGCCTAGAGATTACACACTGACCCTGCCGGTATTGAGCTGCAGCCAGATACAGCCTGACAATAATAGGGTGTTGTCAGCTACATTTCCTACCTTAGACTGTACTTCCTTCCCAGGGAGATTTGCCTGGTACCCATCCTTGTCATTTGGGGGGGGGCATACAGAAAATATTATTTTATCCCTGCAGCTTTAGAAAAAGTAAATTAACTCAAGTGTTGTTGGTCAGTTTTTAAAATGGTTTTGTTTGTGTTGCATGTTTCTGGTTCTACGTCTTGTCAGCCTGAGACTCTGATGTTCAGTTCAGATATTTCCAAATAAATTCATAAAAGATCAACAAAAACAAACAGCTAACAACAAAGGCACTCCAGGTGAATCCAGGTGAAGATTGAATGTCTCTTATCTTGGTGCGATACCCTATGGCAGTGATGGCGAACCTTTTAGAGACTGAATGCCTAAATTGTGATTCAAAATCCACTGATTTTTCACAAAGTGCCAATATAGCAATTTAACCTGAATCCCGGTGGCTGTGAAGGGGTGATGTTGGGTGCCCCCAGAAAGGGCTCTGAGTGGCGTCTTTGTCACCCATGCCATAGGTTTGCCCTGTGGAGATGTGCACAGATGTCCAATCAGAACAACTAGCATTTATCTAACCGCAGTGTGCATGATGGGCTATTAGAGCAACCCTAATAGGGTTTTTAAGGAAAGTGAGATATTTAAGGAGCAGTTTTACCTGTAACACCCCCAGTGAGTTTCCATATCCACGCAGGGATTCAAAGACCAGTTGTCCTGAGTCATGGCCCAATGCTCTGTTTACTCCATCACACTGCAGGCCCCATGGACAATAACAAGCGCTCTCCACTTTAGGACTACTGCCTGATTACTGGTTCCTTTTCTGTGTCACCCTGTGTCTTAGGGAGGCATGTACGTCTTTCAGCTCTTTGACAATTATTCGGCCAGTGGAATCACGCTTCTGTGGCAGGCGTTCTGGGAGTGCGTGGTGGTGGCCTGGGTCTACGGTAAGTGGTTAAGTGAACAAACGACCGAAACAGGAATGCTTCCTGCCCACCTCATTCCTCTGTTTGGTTCCTGCTGCAACCCCAAACGCTACGGAGGTAGACTTCCCTAGCCTGATGGCTCCAAATGTCTTGCTGGTGCAGTGCTCGGCATGGCCTTTGGGGGTAGCCACTGGACATGCCGGCTAGGCATATGAGCTGGGAGAAGCTACTTTATATAGTAGCAGAATGCACATGCACGCACGCACGCACGCACGCACGCACACACACACACACACACACACACATGTATGAGTATCAAAGTCCAGGAAATAACTTTTCTGAGCTATATTGTAGAGCAGGCATGTCCAAACTTCGGCCCTCCAGATGTTTTGGAACATAACTCCCACAGTCCTTTGCCACTGGAAATACAGGCTTGGAATTCTGGGAGTTGTGGTCCAAAACATCAGGAGGGCCAAAGTTTGGACATGCCTGTTGTAGAGGATGACAGCTCATAAACTAACACATCTGGGGGAGCATCTGTTTGGGAGGGGGTATGATGATGGACCCAGGCCCTATTGCTGTGTCCTCAGGGCCTGTGGGGGGGGGGGGGTTTCTCTCCATATATCTTCTTTTCAGACCGGGGGTGGGGGGGTGGGGGGCACAGAGGCAGCCTAGCTTTCAAGTGCGGGCATCCATTTATGGTTCTTTTCAGGAGCTGACCGATTCATGGATGACATCGCCCACATGATTGGCTACCGGCCTCTGCCCTACATGAAGTGGTGCTGGTCTCTCATTACCCCAGCAGTGTGTGTGGTGAGTCTAAATTAGAAAGCTGGGTTCAGTCTGACTTGGCAGGCGTCCATAGATTTCATAATGATCACCATCACCTTACAACTGCAGAGCTGGAAGGGACCCAATGAATCATCAGGCCCATTCCCCTCTTCTCAGGGCGCTTTTACACGACCCCTAAGATCCGCTGGCCACTTAAATTCGGACCAGAGATCTTAGGGGCTTGTCGCTCTTCCTGTGTCCCCACCCTGGCTGCTGGCTGCGTGAGGGGAGGGAGGAAAAAAAGGAAGAAAAGATTGTGGCTCACCTCCGTTCTGCCTCCGCTCTTGCCGCAGCAACATTCCTGTCTCTGTAAAGTAGCTCTTAAAGGGGCGGGAGCCAAAAAAACAACAAACAGAAGCGAGGAGAGCCCCACACTCACTATCCTTACACCGCATCAAGCAATTTTCACCCCGGAAGAGCAGGTACAAGAAAAGTGCGCTGGGTCGCGCTTAGGTGGGCGGGGTCGCACTTAATTTCCTCTAAACTCCGGAGCTGGTGGGGAAACATTTTTAAGCTCCGGAGCTGGGAGCCATTTGCCCCGGAGTTTAGGGGTCATGTATAAATGCCCTCAAAGGAGGCCCAGTGGAGAATCAAACTCCTAAACTCTGGCCCTGCAGCCAGATGCCTAAACCGCTGAGCAATCCAGCAGTTCAGAGTGCAGGGTTTGTTTTAATAACTATATAGCATTTTCTCTTATAAATTAAGCCATTGGAAGCAAATAACTCGAATTCTGCAGACATTTACGTTAGAGAAGAGCAAAGTATGACCTGCCCGATGCTTTGGGTCTTTAAGCACCTCCAGTCTTAGCCAGCAGTGTTAGCAGTTGCAGTCCACCAACATCTGGTGCAGTGGTTCTCACCCTGTGGGTCCCCAGGTGTTCCTGGACTACAACTCCCAGAAATCCTGGCCAGCTCAGCTAGTGATGAAGAATTCTGGGAGTTGCAGTCCAGGAACATCTGGGGACCCACAGGGTGAGAACCACTGCTTTCTGGTGGCTCCACTTCATTCACCCCAGATTAAATAGCACAGCACAAGCCATGGGACACAAGTACGTTATATTTTACCTCCCTTTGCCCAGTTCAAATGCCTTCTCCCCAAATATGAGGGTGCTCCATACCCTGTGGTTTAAGGTGCAAAGTGTGTGATTTTACTTTGGCCTCTTTGGACTTAAATAATTTCCTGATCTGATGCAGGGGCTACAGCATACAGGGTTAACCTCTTTGCTCTGCTCCATTTCCTGATCCAGCAATATTTCCCCCTCCATTGGAAAAGTAGGTGACAGTATACATTGCTTTGCTTTGCTGAATCGGACAGATCTCTTTCTTCCTCATTCCTTCTCCAAATGGTGAAGGAAACCTTTAAAAAAATCTAAATTGTTTAACAAAGAAGGTGGACAAATAAAGCAAGTACGGTGGAGTTAGACTTGACACGCACAGAGGCATGAGGCTAGCATAAAAGCAACCTGAGAACAGGTTGCTGGGAAGGCAGGATATAAATATTTAAAAATGAATAATTTACTTGACAGTGCCAAGTTATCTTCCAAGTTCAAGATCTGGGGAATAAAAAAACCCCATCGATAATCAAGCTATGGGCAGCACTGATTGCAATCATTATCTCTCTCTTCTGCCAAGCAATCAACTAATTAAAAACGGTCAAAAAAGCATTAATTTCATAGATTAAGTAATACATGTTCATAGAGTACTTTTTAAGAACTACAGAGGACCCTCATATAACAAATGGTTTGTATAACAAAATCTGCACAACATAAAAAAATCCAGAGATATGGGAAATTTGCTTAACAGAATTGCCTATGGGGCGAATCCATACAACATAAAAATGGTCGCAATTAGGGATTACTCTGTTTTCAATGCATTCCTATGGGAAATTTGTATAAAGGAATTTTTGCTTAACATAATTTCATCTGGAACGAATTAATTCCTTTATACAAGGTGCCACTGTACTGTACTTTTAAAACCTGTCTAAACTGGACCAGCATTCAATTCACTTGCAGGAACATCAGGCATTCAAATTGCTCAGTTGGTAAAATAGGCTTGCTTGCTGCTCCTTCAGCTTCCCCCCCCAAAAAAAACCCACTAGCCCTACAGGATGGAACCTTCTGGAGCTTTTGGCCCAAGAGTGTCATGCCTCCCATCTCCTAGGGAACTAGGTTCGGTGTGCCAGCCAAACCCATAAGGGAAGGCTGCACGGTGAGACTTCTTTGTTATTCCTTCTGTCTTCACCTTGATCTCTCTCTGTCCTCTTCTTCTGCATCCTCACCAGGGCATCTTCCTGTTCCATGTGGTGAACTACCAGCCGTTGACTTACAACAAGACCTATGTCTACCCTTGGTGGGGAGAGGCGATTGGGTGGGCCCTGGCCCTGGCCTCCATGCTCTGCATCCCTTGCACCGTCTGCTACAAGCTTCTGCGAGCCAAGGGCTCCTTGCAAGAGGTGAGTCTTCTTTGACCCCACACACTCCACCCCTGGACCCCCTTTACCCACCCGGAGGCAGTTTCCAGATGCCCCACGCTCGTGGCACGCCGAGACCCTCCAAAGTACACCTGGACACCTGAAAAATGTGTAGTTCACCAGGCGAGAAAGTCGTGGCAAGAGAGAAGTGTGGATCTCAAATACCTGTGCATTTTTTAAAACTAAAAATCAGCCTGAATATTTTGGAAAACAGTAAATGGCTAGAAAGCTCCAGAGGTTTCATCAGTTTTCCTATTGGGAAAAAAAATATTGTTTTGCAAAATACATTTGGCAATTTTCAAGCAAATCCTGCACAGGCACTCTAAGAATCATGTTTTTCTCTTGGTTTGGTTTTCAGTGCCTTCACACTCCCCCTCCCCCCAGTTTATTTTTTCCTCTCCCTTCACTTTTTTCTGCACCCATTTAGGTATTGCTAATTACAACTCCAATGATGGATGCTGTTGTTGCTTCTGCTCCTTCTTCATCCAGCTTGATTGTCCATCCCTCTTAAGACAGGATAGATCTCTGATGTTGGAGGTGTCCCATATAATGAGAGCTTGGGCTCTTCTCCCCGTCACATTTGCCTGCAAACCAGGGCTGGCCCTCTAATTTTTACAGATGAGACATTCGTCCAAGATGCTGAGCATTATGTACGCATCTGTGCAGCCGGCCCCTTTGGCATAATTATGATCTCTCAACTGAAATTCAAGCTGGATCATCCAGGGGATTTCCCTTAAATGCTGGCTGGCAAAGTTAGTCAGAAAACGAGCCCCATGAAAAAAGCATGCGTCAAAATGCCATGCCTCTCATAAACATACATAAGAACATAAGAAGAGCCATGCTGGATCGGGCCAAAGGCCCATCTAGTCCAGCTTCCTGTATCTCACAGCGGCTGCACCAATAAGATCTAAAACTATGCCTCTCGTAATAAGATCTTTTTTAAATTCACACTGTACTTAAACTTAGGATCAGCATGCTGAAGTGGTCCTCACACCTGTCTTCTTTCAATGCTGTGAAAAATAAAAAAATAGAGTCCAGTCCAGTATTTCTGATCATCTGGAAGTTGAGTCATGGCAATTGGACTTCTTTTTCTCGAGAGACTGAAATGTTTCGCTGCTCATCCAAACACCTCCGGGAAGGCTGACGAAGATGCTTGGATGAGCAGCGAAACGTTTCAGTCGCTCAAGAAAAAGAAGTCAAGTTGCCAGGACTCATCTTCCAGATCAGCTCTCCTGAATGACTGAGAATCTTCACAGACAATATTTCTGTTCTTTAATTACTGAAGCAATTGTTACTTTTTAAATTAAACTTATCCAACTGATGAGTTTTGAATTAAACATTACAGATGAAACATTTGTCTAGGATGCTGATCCTCCTGTACACATTTGTGCAGCTGACTACTTTGGCATAATTATGACCCCCTGAACTGAATTTCAAGCTGCATCGTCCAGAGGATTTTCCTTAAGAATTTCAGTCATAGCTGTTGAGAGTTTTTCGGGCAGTTTGGCTGTGTTCTGGAAGTTTTTCTTCCTGATGTTTTGCCAGACTCTGTGGCCGGCAAGGAGCTCATGGAACAAGGAGTTCTCTCTGTGCTCTGAAGATGCCGGCCACAGAGTCTGGTGAAACATCAGGAAGAAAAACTTCCAGAACATGGCCAAACAGCCTGAAAAACTCGCAACAGCTATCAGATCCCGGCCGTGAAAGCCTTCAAGAATACAATGTCAGTCATACTGTTGGATCTGGGTGAAAGTTTCATTGTTTAGTCATCTGTCATCTGCAGGGCACAATCTCTGATCACTTCCAGACAGAATTTGGAAGTGGGTTCTAAATTTTCTAAGCAATTCTAATGCACTTCAAGTTTTTCCAGCCAAGCACCTTGTGGGAATAAACACCTTTAAACTAAAAGCAGTAAGAAGGTGCAGGCTCAGTGGATGATGAAGGGTGGGGCAGGGCATGCTAAAGCCTCTAGGATTCCCAAGCCAGCATGACTTCTGAGATTTCACATTATGTATGAAAGCATCTGAGGTGAGAACTAGGCTTATTAGATGCTTTGCTCTCTGTTCCCAAGAATCTAGAATCTCCCCGAGGCCAGTAGCACATTCAACTATAGAATTGCTGCAGGAGATGAGGGTTGGGAGGGAACAGGACATTTTCCTGCTATTGACTATTTGACGTAAGGTACATCAAGAACTGGATTGACTTAGCTAAAGCAATGCCGTATATCAATTTGATGTCAATAAATAAAATGAAGCAGCTAAGTTTTGCATTGCTCACTGATGCTCCTGCCTTATTTTCTTCCCCAGCGATGGCAGTTGCTGATCACCCCTGTCTGGGGTCACCACCACCTGGAGTACATGACACCTGAAGCTGAAGCCAAGCTGTTGCCACCCCCAGACAGGCTGACTGCGGGTGCTCCAGAGAAGGCGACCCTGTTTGAGACTGTGATTTAGTTCTTCCTGGCTTTCTCCCTGTAGCAATAATGCAAGGCACCAAAATCTGTGGCCAGGGAGGAGTGGGGAATGGCAGTGTGGAGGACCTGAGATCTGGGCCCTGATAGAGTCAGCCTTCCAGTGCAAAGGCAGCCAGAAAGACCACACACACACACACACACATACACACACACACCTTCCCCCATCCCCCTCCCTTTGCCCAGCCCAGCCTCTAGTTGTCCCATTTGGGCACTCCCATATTGCCTCAGGAGGCCATCTACGTTGAGATCCCTCTGGCTGGGAAAAGGTCTGGTCCATCTTCGTGGAATTAGAGGTTCTAAGATGGAGGTGCTGGTAGCACAAAAGACATGGACACACTTCCAGAATTGCTCTGGATCCGCATCCCTCAAACTGGGGCCTCTCTAAATATGTTAAGATCACAACTCCCACCATCTTCAGTTATTGTGAGTGAAGGCTTCTCCAGGGTCCCCTTGTGTCGTTAGGTCTTGAGCCAAATCTTAGACCAAAAGATTTGTTTCCTTATACCAGCAGAGTCTTCTCCAATGACAGGGAGAAAAGCTTCTTGAGACAGGATTCCAGGGATTGTGAATGCGATTTCCCACAGCTTCCAGCGCTCTGTTCGCTCTGCTCCACTCAGCCTACCCAGCGCCACTTTTAAACTCGCTAAACTCTGGCCTTCTGTGGGGACATTTCTCATTGTACAGCTATGCCTACAGCCTGCTGTTCAGCCCAATCCCCCAAGTGACCTTAGCTGGTTAAGGTAGAATAGTAGCATCTAATTTGTCCTCCCTCCTCTCTTCACAGCTAAGGAAAAGGCAACCTTATTCTCCTCCCTTGTCCTCCACCAAACTCCCAAAATTAGGTATTTTCCACATGCTCTGTTACTGTCACACTTAATGATCTGGACCATGTACCAGTCCCCCCCCCCCGGTGTGTGTGTGTGTGTGTGTGTGTGTGTGTGCACGTGTGTGCATGTGTGTGTGCGTGAGAGAGAGAGGGGGGGAGTATGATGGAGCTCTCCAAAGTTATTTTATGGTTCCAGCTTTTCCCTCTGCTCCCTGTTCTTGGCTTTTTAAAAAGAGAACACATCTTAAGCTGTAAGTCCTTCCTGCTGCACCATTTAACACAATATCATTTCCATTTGTCCAAAGCAAGAATGAACTCTAAGGCACTGTTTAGTGGACATTGCATTTTTTTTTTGGCAATGTGGGTTATTTACCCAGTCTCTGCAAGGTCCTGTGGCAGAAAAGTGGCCCCCAAAGCCAACCAAAAATTTATACTCCTGCTTCAAACACCCTGTTTTCTTTCCTTGGAAAGAAGACCTTCGCCATCTTCTTCATTTTTCGCTTCTATCAATAGCCTTCCTAGGAGGATATGAGGGAAGGGACTTAGCTGCATATCATATATTGAATTCAGGATGAAGTTTCCCAAATCTCCTTCCACTGAAGAGGAAAGGAATCTTGCAACGTGTCTGATATCTGGGCCCTTCCTAGGGCTCCTGTTAAAAATGTTTCTGAAGCGGGAGATCAAGGACGTATTTAAATTAAAAAAAAACACTGTTTACCCCCTTCACAAGATAATCCTGTGACATGCATGCCCCTTAAATACAATTGGCACTTTTAATTCTTGATTGGACTTCTGTTGCTTTAATTTCTTCTCAGTTCCAACAGGTGGAGTCTTTTGAGGGACAGGAATGAGAAATTCTAGCATAGAAGCCTTGTTTGTTTTAATGAAGCCAGTCTGGAGGCACCTCAGAGACTGATATACTCACTGTGGATATTTGGGGGGGGGGACAGTATTGCCATTAAAATGTGTTTGTGGTGAGGAAAAACTACATTTGTTCAGTTTCTGCCTATGGAAGAGATATCGAAGTCATAGGCATGCTTTAAGAAGAGAGGCAACAATGGTAATTTTTTAAAGGCCAGTTATATTAAATTCTATTGTCCACAGTATATCTCCCAACCATGATGGTCCATTCACACCCCCCCCCCAAAAAAAGGTATTTTGTAATATAGGAGTGTTCGTGCCAAACTGGGCAGAGCCCATTTCCCTCCACACACCAAATTGTCTCCTCGCTATTCCTTCCCAGCCTCCTTCTTAATTCCCAAATTACAGTAATTCTCTCTTGCAGTTCCATACCCAGTGCAGTACAATTCCAACCGCTGACAATAAATATGGGAGTGATTCCGTCTGTGTCTGTGTGGCATCTTTTGTCAACGTTGGGCCCCTGAAATTTGCCTTTAGGATCTCTCAGGCTGGTTCTATTACCTTCAGGTTTATAAGATGGCTCAACCACTCTTTCATCTGCATTCTTCCATCTTGCAGACTTTCCGTTTCTAATGGTACGTTTCAATATAGAATCATAGAATCATAGAATCATAGAATTATAGAGTTGGAAGAGACCTCATGGGCCATCGAGTCCAACCCCCTGTTAACTGTGTAGAGGGGTGTGTGAATGCCCAACAATTTTATCTCTGGCATATGTGCCATTATTTGTAATATGTTATTTTCACTACTTCTTTTTCTTCTTCTCTGCACTTGTACAGAAGAATTAGAAAATGAAGACACACAAGGCAGTAATGCTAGTAGATGCAACAAAGAGACCTAGAGTATCCTATGCCACTCTGGGTCCTACTAGGTGTGTTGGACTCAAGTTCCAATCATCCACAGCCAGGAGGAAATGAGGCTGAATGGAAATGATTGGACTCATAGATCAGTGTATGTGGGGGTGAATCATAGAATCATAGAGCTGGAAGAGACCTCAAGGGCCATCCAGTCCAACTTCCTGCCATGCAGGAACCCCCATCACAGTATTTCCATCAGATGGCCATCAAGCCCCTGCTTAAAAACCTCCAATGAAGGAGACTCCACCACCCTCCTTTGTGGCAGCATCTTCCACTGCTGAACAGCTCTAACCGTAGGAAGCACTTGGAGTGGATAAGGCACCTTTGGGGCAATGTTTGTCAGATTTGTGCCTGCTTGGCCACCCCAACACATTCATGTGCATGCATACACACACACTACTTCAGCACCAACTCATTTGTTTAATGGATAAACATGTGTGGTACCAAAGAATAAAATCCATGGTGTGTGAAAGGTCAATTAAAAATAGCGACCCTCTCCAACCCTGTGGAAGAGATATCATGCAGGCTGCCCATTAGAGGGATACGGAGAGAATATTCACAAATATCTCTTACTCCACCAGTCAAATCAGATGGGCGAATTTTACACAGCCTGTTCCTACCTGCACCTTTCTGGATTCTGTAGGTGGCTTCTACTTTTTGGTATAGGTAGTAGTATTCCATTTTGGTTTGTTTCTAGCACAGTTAATGGAAATTAACCAAAACAAGCCTTCTTCTTTGAATCTGCCATATTCTGAACTGGATTAAGAAGAGAGCCACCTCAGGATAGAGGAGGATTGATCCCTTGGCTCCATGAAGTAATTAACAGTTCAGGATGTGTGCAAATTAAAATTTTATTTTATCTTACAGCGATTGGCAGTCTTATTGCCCAGGCTGTGGGCCAGGTCCTGTAATGGTGGCAGGGCAACCCAGTGAAGTTTTACCAAAGGTAAACATAATTATTTTAAGGAGTAAAGAGGCAAATATATGTGTTTGGGAGCAGCCAGGGTGTAGGTATGAATCAGAGTATTGCATGGACCTATTTAGGAAAGCAGCCACTTCCACCTTCCAACTGCACTGCTTCCTTGGGGTCTTTTGTCTTATGGCATGACTCAAGGAGAGCAAAAAAGACAGCACTATATGTCGCCTTTGTTGTTATGTACTGTCAAGTCACTTCCAGCTTATGGCAGACCTTGTTTGTTTGTTTGTTTTTTAAATAATTTCTTAGCTGCCCCACTATGAAGTGGTCTCTGGGCGGCTAAAAATTACAATATATTAAAATTCCTTCTATTTTTTGAATCTCTGCCGGACTAGCAGAAATCTAAGGCGATGTCCTATCACAATAGACTGTTGCAACACGCTCTACATGGGGTTGCCCTTGACTCTCCTTCGGCGACTACAGCGGGAACAAAATGTGGCGGCCAGGCTGATGGCGGGTGTGCGCCGGTTCGACCACATCACCCCAGTCCTGGCTCGTCTGCATTGGTTGCCCGTTGCGTCCCAAATCAGATTCAAGGTCTTGGTTTTAATTTATATAACCCTCCATGGCCTGGGACCTGACTACCTGGCAGAGCGGATCGACCAGCGGTCAACATTGGCCCGACCTTTCAGGACCCTGCCTGTCACAGAACCAGACTCTGAGGAGTTAAATGGTGAAGAGCTGCTGGAGGAGCCTTGCAGCTCAACTCAGCAGGCAGCTGGGTCTGATGACTCAGCTGAAAACATATCTCCTCCTCCTAGAAGGGCCATGAGCAGGATTCTGCAAAGATGTGCTACCAGGAGAGCTAGGGAAAGGGTCTTTGATGCTAGACGGCGAATCAGGACGGGAAGCCCTGAGTACTAGCAGAAGCCTTTTCAGAAGTAAGGGTGTGTTCCCTGTTTTGGGATAAAGCTCGCAAGCTTACGTTGAGCTCTCTGTGGGAGCAACATGTTATTTGAACTTGTAACCACGTTCCTGTCTGTGACCTTTGCTCTGTTTCCTGACTTCGGACCGGCTTCCTGGACAACGGCTTGATCTGTTCCCTTGGGCTTGGCATCTGGTTTCCGTGAGATATTCTGGCATTGACTTGTACTGGTAATTGTTGGGAGTTGGATTCTGTTATTTATCTGGCTTTCCACTAAAGATCTTGGCAAAGAACTGAACTCTGCTTGTGTGTGTGTTCTGTGTGCGGGGCTTGACACGACCGACCAGGTTGTCACGGGCGCACATGCTATGGGTCACCATGCCCAGAGAGGCTCAGAAGGCTTCCACCCGTACCCAAGCCTTCTCTGTGGCTGGTCCTACCCTGTGGAACCATCTCCCCAGC
>JAHTLZ010000015.1:3297503-3309585 GCA_023846285.1 Phrynocephalus versicolor
ACACACACACACACACACACACACACACACACACACACACACACACACACAGAGAGAGAGAGACATCCTTCTATCTTGTTCTTCACACACCCTTTCTCTAGCATGACTGCTCAGTGCTCCCTTCCAACCTCCACTGTCTTATCCCTCCCACCACACTATCTTGTGGCTCTACCTGACACCAGTTTAGAACACTGGTCACAGAGGTTATAAAAGTGAGTTTTTGAAGCTAGTAAGAGACATAAGGTAATACTGGAATAGCTGTAGAAAGCGAGGAGCTGTGGCGTGAGCCGTTGTAATTCGGGAGCCCCATGTGATAAGCACTCTTGAGTCTCCAAGGACAGCTGGGCCTCCATGGCAAGAAAGGATTCAAGAGCATCTCTGATCGACAGGTCAGTTCCTTTATAAAGAATTCCAACCAGAACCAGAACATACCCAGAACAAGTTAAAAAAAACTCTGACTCTTGAGCCTGAAACCACCCACCCGTAGGCCTGTGTTTGGTCTCACAAGCTGACCAAACAAAATTTTTGTCAGGCTGGGCTTTAAGCAGGAAAAAAGAGGGTGAGAAATTATATCCTATAATTAATTTGATGAATGCAGAAGCTAGTAGTGTACAATGCTTTGTGTTCTTTTTTTATTAGCTCCCATAAAGATTTTATGCTACTGCTGCTTTTGGATTTCCTTTCACAGACATTTTTTGTTTGCCGGGAAAATAGTGACCTATTTTAGAGGCATTTTTGGTAACGTGATGCAGACTGCATTATTATTTATTGCATTTTAATCTTCCCTCCTCAGAGTCTTGTCCTCCTTGCCTTATCACACAATACCTTTGTAGGGTAGGTTAACTGGAAAGACTATGACTGATCGAAGGCAATTCAATAAGTTTCATGTACGGTATACTGTGTCTACCTGGTTCCATATTCTCTACTGGTAACTGTAATAATTTGCAAGAGAAAATAAATATATAAATAAGGATGTTTTTGATTAGAGGAAAAAAGTAGAGTACAGTATGTGCATTTGTTGACTTTTGCAGGAGATGTTGTTGTGTCATCACAGTCGTGACCATGCTTCTGCCTCTCTCTCTCTCTTCATGACCCCATGTCCATGGAGTTTTCTTGGCAGGAATACTGGAGTGGTTTGCCAGTTCCTACTCCAGGCGCCTACAGCACCTGGTATTCCCTGGTGGTCTCCCATCCAAGTACTAGCCAGGCCCGACCCTGCTTAGCTTCTGAGATCAGGTGAGATTGGATGTGCTCAGGGCACCTAGACAGCCTTGCAGGAGATACAGTCTTGCAAAAAAAGAAAAAGAAAGAAAAAGAAAAAACAAACAAACAAGTGCTTTTGTATCCCTGTGCAATTTGGGCTAATTTCCCCATCTCTCTATCTGTCTGTCTGTCTGTCTTTCTCTCTCTCTTTCTCTGCCACTTTAAATGCCTGACTTTGGTATATCCTCTCTAGACCTATAGGGAGAGATGGGGAAAGCTAATTTTCAGACAATACCTCCCAGAAAGATCAAACAGAATGATGGGAGTACTGTATGAAATTTGAAAAGCTGCTTCTCCCATTGGTGTCCCTCACTTGCCATTTCTATCAGCAACCCAAATTCCTGGTTTTTTCCCCTCCAACAGAAAATAGAGAAGAAATAGCTGAGCTCTGGCAAAGCTCAACAGAACTGCATACTTCAAAATAGAAGAATGGCTTGTTTATTTTGCTTGCACTTCAAGTCTCCCGGCATGTGGCTAAAAATATCAGATAAACATATCCTTCCTCATTATATTATATTTGGAATTGAACTGAAAATATATTAATAATAATTAGCATATCTATGGTTTTCCCGAATGTTCAAAGCACTTCAGATGGATTCCCTTATAATCTTTGTGACAGGCATATCAGGTGAGTATCATTATCCTCCTTTGCAGATGAGGACTAACGGAGGGCCTTAAGCAATGTCCTCATCCCAAGGCCACCAAACGAGTTCATAATAGCAAAGAGGATGCTTCAAACAAAGATTTCCTTAGTCTCCCTTAAACATTCAATAACAACTCTTCCTGTTGTAGAGTTTTGAATTTCTGGTATAATTCCTTGTGCTATGCAGTAGAAGCAAAGAGATTCACAGAGGATAATAGCTTCAAATTACTTGGACAATCCATCTCTTTCCCATTAACAGGCACGTAAGGTTTCAATAACTTAGGGCGTTTATACACGACCCCTAAGCTCCGCGGCAAAGGGCTGCAAGCTCCGGACCTTAAAAATGTTTCCCCACCAGGTCTGGAGTTTGCAGACAATTAAGTGCGACCCCGCCCACCTAAGCGCGACCCAGAGCACCTTTCAAGTACCTGCTTTTGGGAGGTGAAAAATATTTGATGCGGAGAGTGCCTGAGCTCTCCTCGCTTCTTTTTGTTGTTTTTCTTTTGCCTCCGCCCCTTTAAGAGCAACCAGGAAGTAACCGGGGGGCTCGGGGCTCGGAGCAAGCGGAGGTAAGGCTTTCTTCTTTTGTCCCTGTTTAAGTGCGGAAGGGGTGGGGACGGAGGAACAGCAACGAACCCTCAAGATCTCTGGTCCGAATTTAAGGGACCAGCGGATCTGAGGGGTCGTGTAAAAAGGCCCTTACTCTCATGCATTTGTAGGAGAAAGAATGGGAAAAGGTTTCATTACTTGCCATTGTAAGCACATCAACGGCAAATAACCAAGCAGGATTGCCTTCTAACAGACTAAACAAAGAGAAGTTTCAGAGAGGGTAGCCGTGTTAGTCTTTTCAAGAATTCCAGGAAAAAATTCAAAGAAAAACAAAACAAAACAAAAGACACAAATATGTGGCACCTTAGACTAACTTTCATATTTTAATGTGACATTTCGTGCACATGTGCACTTCTTCAGACATATATAGCAGCAGAATGAAGTGTAAGATATGAGATGATATATATATTTCATACCAGATATTCATTGGTTGTAGCCTAGATATCATTGGCTGTATCATATAGAGTTGGGGGGCTGGATAGGGGAGGGGAGGGAGGAGGAGGGGGAGAAGAGGAGGGAGAGTTAATAAAGAGAAGGAAAGAAAAGTGGGTCTCTCTTTTGAATTCAGAGGTAAGAGGGAACAATTAGTTAGTGCTGGATAGATTGACAGTCGCCACAACTCAGAAAGGTTCCAACCAGCCACACCTATTACAGGCAGCATGCAAAGTTGTAAAAACTCCAACAGTTCTTTCCAGGCAGCACATCAGCCACCCAATATGCAGTTTGGGAAATTTGCTCCTACATTCCCAGGATCTCCCAAGCCAGCATGGCAACTGGGATGTGGATTCTAAACAGGCAAGGAGTATCTCCTGGAACTCATAAACCAAAGAGGTTCATTTTCCAAACCATATCAGATTTTTCAGAGGGGAAGTCATTAGCATGCACCATCCTCAGATGATGCCTTCATAGCTACAGCTGAATCTTGGCCCAACATTCTGTGCAAGAGACTGAGGAGGAAATCCAACCACTACCCTGAGATGGACAGGCAGTGAGTGGGGCAGGTGCAAGTAAGGCAGATAAGGTGGGGCACTCTGGACAAATCAGCCCAATGTAGAACAGCATGGAGTAGCAGGAGGGGGGCAGGAGAAAAGGTTGCCTAGAGTTCCCTTGGTAAGACTAAAATTACCAACTGTGCTACCCTCACTTCCCTGGTCCTTCGCCTATCGCCAAAACTTCTTATTTCGTTTTCCTTATGGAGGAGAGCAGGTATGTCACTATCCAAGCCCTGGTTTCTTCTTCCAAACACTCTGATTTAGACAGATCTCCACATACTGTCAAATGAGTATCTCCTGCCAAAGAACAGGAAACCCCTAATGTTGTAGAAGAGCAATCCCAATTGCAGAGAAGTCAATAATGACACTCTTCCCACCTGGTTGGGCTCCGGGGGGACTGTGAACTTCACTTTCTGAAGCCCCCTGTTTCAGCCCCAGCATTTCGAGGGAGGACGAGGAAACAGCCCTCCCTGAAAACTTGCAGAGATACTGCCATTCACTGCTGACAATACTGGTATATACGGATCCAAGTTTATATTCATTCATTTATTTATTTTTGTATTTATTAACTGCCCAACTTTCCCTCGGGAACTCTGGGCGGTGTACAACCGATTGAAAAGCAATCTGCCCAAACACAACCCCGGTAATAAACAAAAATAAATAAATATACAATAACAATCAACAAAGCACTCATACAACACCACACAGATCCAGCAAGAAAAAGGGCTGGGACAAGACAATATAACTAACACACAACACACAATTGTACACTCAGCGACTACCAAAACTCTCCATGAAGAGCCAGGTCTTTAAGGCTCTCCTAAAGGCCAGCAGAGACTCCGCCAGCCTAATCTCCATGGGCAGTTTGTTCCATAATGCCAGGGTGGCCACTAAGAAGGCTTGATTACAGGTAGAAACCCTTCGTGCCTCCCTCGGGGTAGCCACTCAGAGGGAGAAAGCAAACAAGGTTCTGGTCGGGCAGGATGACGCTGACCTCTGGGAGATCTGCTCCACCAGATACGTCCCAAGCCATGGAGGGTTTGTAAACCAAGACCAATACCTTGAACCTTATTCGGGAGGCAGCAGGTAGCCAATGCAGGCGAGCCATGATGGGGGTGATGTGATCAAACCTGCCCACACCAACCACCAGCCTGGCCGCAGAATTCTGCAACCGCTGCAGTCGCCGAACAAGGGTCAAAGGTAGCCCCATGTAGAGAGCATTACAGTAATCTATCCTCGAGATCGAGCTGCCTAGATGCCCTAAGCACATCCGATCTCGCATGATTTCGGAAGCTAAGCAGGGTCGGCCCTGGTTAGTACTTGGATGGGAGACCACCAGGGAATACCAGGTGCTGTAGGAGCCTGGAGTAGGAACTGGCAAACCACTCAAGTATTCCTGCCAAGAAAACTCCATGGATATGGAGTCACGAAGAGTCGGTCATGACTGTAACGACACAACACACACATCCTCGAGATCACCAGCGCCTACGCTACTGTCCTCATGGAATCCATGTCTAGATATGGGCGAATCTGGGTGATAAACCTAAGCTGAAAAAAGGCCACCCTGGAAACAGCTGCCACCTGGGCTTCCAGGGACAGTGCTGGATCCAGGACAACGCCCAGACTCCTCACTCTATCCACCAGCTGGAGGGTCATATCCCCCAAGACTGGGGAGAGGGCCACGGTACCCATCCGAGGATCCCCCAAGGAACAGAACCTCAGTCTTCTCAGGGTTGAGCTTGAGCCTGCTAGTCCTGGTCCATTACATGACCGCGGCCAGGCAGCGCTCTGCACAGCCTCCGTTGCAGAGGTGGAAAAGGAGAGATAGAGCTGTGTGTCATCAGCATACTGGTGACAGCAACTCCATAACTCCAAATGACCTCAGCCAGCGGCCTCATGTAGATGTTAAAGAGCATAGGGTATAAATTTGACCCCTGGGGCACTCCACAAGAGAGTGTCCATGGAGCCGACAAAACACACACACACCCCGTCTCTTCTCTCTGGCCTCGGTTGTTGAGAAAAGAGCAGAGCCAGCACAAAGCTTGACCCCGAATACGCACCTCAGACAACCTGCCCAGGAGGATAATGTGGTCGACGGTATTGAAGGCCGCTGACAAATTGAGAAGGGCCAACAATGTAGAGCAGCCCCCCTCAGGAGGTCCTCTTGCAACGCAACCAGGGCTGTCTTGGTCCCATGCTGTGACCTGAACCCAGACTGGAATGGGTCCAGGACATGATCTTCCTCCAGGAATGACTGGAGCCTGACCACTGCAACCCACTCAATCACCTTGCCCATGAAGGGAACATTGGCTACCGGACGATAGTTGGACAAATTGTCTACAGCCAAGCCGGGTCTCTTAAGGATGGGCCGGATCATGATCTCCTTCAGGTGAACAGGAAGAATTCTGTCCCTGAGGGAGGCAGAAGCAAGGGTCGAACGGAGAAGCCACTGGCCGGCAATGAGCCAGTGCCTTGGAGGCCTCAGCTGGATTGACGGGCCCAAATTCAACAAAACGGGGAGACTGAGGGGGTGTGGCACAATCAGATCCCAGGGGCAGACTAATGGAACCGGAGTCCAGATCGGCCTGGATGGCCTCTATCTTAGATTTAAAGTGAGCTGCGAACAACTTGCTAGTGAAATCACTAGGAGGAGGCCTCTGCTGATCAGGATTGGAGAGGTCTCTAACCACCCTGAACAATTCAGCCTGGCAGTTCGAGGCCTCCCCAATTCTCAGGGAAGCATAAGATCTTTTAGCCTCCCTGATTGCTCTGACATAGCGCCTGGTCAGCAGATTAACTGCAACCCTATTACTTTCCACCTGATCCTTCCTCCATCCAGCCTCCTCCATTCTTTCTTCCTTCATCGCATGAACTCCACCGTAAACCACGGCGAAGGGCAGGCTTGGCAACCGATGAGACGCTTGGGGGCAATCTGGACGACAGCCCCGGTGGCATCCCAATACCATCTATCCACCAAGGCATCAACGAAATCATCGACCAGGCTGTCTGGAAAGCCCCTGAAGGCCTTCGAAAACCGAATTGGGTCCTGAAGCCTCTGGGGGCAGACCTAGGCAGAAGGGCCAAGCTCCCCACGAGGAGGGACAGCAACTTCCAGGGAGAAAGTCAGCCAATTGTGATCTGACTATGACATGGGTTGGGAACTAAGGTTCACAACCCTCAGATTATAATCTGCAGACGTGGAGGAAAACACCAGGTAGGACCGATGACATTTTGGGAAAGGTTCATGGACGCCATGGACTCCATGAAATCCAGAACCATTCCAGATAGCCCAAGCCCAGCATGCACATTAAAGTCACCCTCTGCCAAAAGGCGGGGGGACCTCAGCAATGCTGCTGAGAGGAACTTGGAGAGCTCTGGAAGGGACTATGCTGGGTCGCGGGGAGCATGGTACACCAGCACAATCCCAACCTCTCCCATTGACCCACCAATAGGTGCAGGCATTCCAACCCTGAACGCACCAACGTTGAGGCTTTGCTGACATTAAAGGACTCCCTATAAACAATGGCCACCCCTCCCCTGACCCTCTGATCTGTCTGCATGCTGGTAGCGAAACCCAGGGTGGGGCAAAGCTGGGCAAGGGAAGCCCCATCCTCCTCGCCCACCCAGGTCTCAGTGACACAAGCCCGGTTGACACACTCATTCCACAACTGAGTGATGGATGACTGGGATCTTATTATGGATCAACCTGGCATTCACCAGCAAACAGGACAGATTGGATGTGCGGAAGGAATGGACCCCTGCTATTTGGCGGAGGGCCCTGGGGTCAGAACGGGGGACAGGCGGCAACTGCCTGACCCTTGTTCTTCTCACCCGACCAATCCCATGGCCCAAAGTATATCTCCCATGTCTTGACACAACTAAGATAGACTCTGCCGGCCCTGATGATCGCTGAGTGCATCCAGAGGGGGAGACAGAGGACATACCTGATCACACCCACACCAACAAAAGGGAGGAAGACTGATAACAAAATCAGACAAACAAAACAAACAATTAATATAAGGCAGCAAAGCAACCAAAGCCCTCCAAGAGAATGAAAACATATTTTAATCTTCTGCCTCCATCTGTAGCAGTAATAAATTCAATAAGTTGTTATTTGAAGTGGAATGGTTTTGTTCTTAGAATTAAACTTGATGATATATAAATTCAAAAGGAAATAAATAAACAAATATAATAAATGATGTACTAGTGTCTTTCAAGGCACTATAAGTCAGGAGGCTTTTGCCACAGACAACCTTTGTAATAAAACCAAAAGTGGCCTGCTTAAGTATTTTTAGGAGATGAACAGCCATGGTCTGCCCTCTGCAGCAAGTTCAAAGGGTTACAGCCAGCAAGTTTGTTTGTTTCTTTGTTTGTTTCTACAACTGATACGCCGCCCAATACCCAAAGGTCTCTGGGCAGCTTACTATTAAAATAAATAATTAAAACAATAAAATGTCAATGAACAATTAAAACCAATAAAAACATTTAAATACAAAACACCAAAATTACCATCAGGAACCACAATCTATGGTTTGTTGTAAGTTAAAAACACTTCTGGAACAGGAAGGTTTTTATCTGGCCCAAAACATCAAGTTGACACCAGGCAGATCTCACTCAGGAGAGTGTTCCATAACCTGGAGGGAGCTGCCAAAAAGGCCCTGTACCAGTGCTGCTAAAGAGGGTACCCGGAGCCATTTCTGAGGGCATGCGCATCAACCCTCACAGCCATGGCACTTGCTCCTCCGCTTGGAGTAAACCACTGTGATGTGCAGAGAGCTGGGCGAAGGGGAGGAAGCGGCTTGTGGTCTGTTCATAGCCCCAGTTTACTCTCCAGCCACACCGATTTTGGGATGCCCAGAGTGGCGTGGCTGGAGAGTAAACTGGGGTTACGAACGGCCCACAAGCTGCTGCCACTCTCCCCTGGCTTTCCTGATGGTATAGCACCCCATCTGCTATAGCAGGGCTGTTCAAATTTGAACAGGCCAAGGTCTACTTTTTCCGGCCCAAAGTGCATGAGGGCTACTACACTAAAACCTCTACTTACGAGTTTTATCTATTTCGAGCACATAAGTAAAAAAAATTCTAAGTACAGCAGTGGTTTCCCATAGGAATGCATTGAAAAGCAATTAATTGGTTCTGGAGAGAACAGATGTCAATGCATCATGGCCCCTGAACTGCCCTGCTCAGCTGAGACAGTGGGCTGGCAGACCCAGAAGTTTGCTGGCGCAGTGGTGGTCCTTGGGATGAGGGAGGGAGGGAGGGCTGGAGAACTTATCCCCTCACTTTTTAAACTGATGGCTGGTGGGCTTTAATTGATGGTCTTTGCGGCCTGTTGGGCAGGCCTGTGCTATACCATGGAGATGGACCCACAAGAAAAAGAAAGCCATGGCTTTGAGATTGCAAGAGCTGAAGAAAAGTAATACTAAAGGGCAGCTCTTTTGAAGACCGCTCCTGGAACGGCCAAAGGCTTAACCAAGGGTGACCTCTCAGGGATCGGATCCCTGGACGTCCGGGTTTTTCCTCGCCCTCAGGCTCCCCCTCGTCCTGCAGCAGCAGGAAAGGCGGGCGAGCAGAGAGTTCGGGCTGCCGAGCACGTGCTAAGCGCCTCCCTCCGCTTGCGCGCCAGCCTCCGGTCGTGGCTCGCTCGGGTCGCTTCTCCGGCGAGGCGCTCCGCGCTGCCTGGCAAACTGGCTGGCTTTACTCCGCCGGACCCGGAGCGCCGCCGCCGAGATACTTGCCTTGCGCGCGCGCCCAGCAGGTCCCAGATGTGCCGGCAGGCGAGGAGGAGCGGGCGGTGCGCGGCGCGTCCCCGAGCCCGGCGTCGCTGCTGCTGCTGCTGCTGCTGCCGCCTGCACGGTCTGGGCCAGGAGGGAGAGCAGCCCGCCTAGCTGGAGGCGGAGGAGGAGGAGGAGGAGGGTGGCGGCGGCGGCAGCAAGGATGGCCGTGAGGGCGATGGCTGGCTGGGGTCCCCGGACCGCTGCAAGGAGATGCCGCAGTCGGGCTGGCGCGGCCGTCGCCGCCGCCGCTCTTGAGCTCCGAGTCGCCAGCCCCAGGTGAGCGTTCGCCTCCCTCTCTCCCGCGCCCCCCGCCCCGCATAAGGCGCCCCACCCCCGATCCCGGGATTGGGGCTCCGGGTGGAAGAGGTAGGACACGCACAGCAGGGATGCCCGCGGCTCTAAAGCTGGGCCAGGCCGGGCCGGGGCTGCTGCTGCTGCCTCTGCTGCTGCTGCTGGCTGCTCTCCCCCGCACCCCACCCACCCCCGCACCCCACGCCGCCGCCGCCGCCGCCTCGGAGTTCGAGATGGGATAGGCGCGCGTCCGGAGGGGGGCGCGGGGCTGAATGAATGGGCCACCGGGGGGACCCTCCGCCCCCGGCACTGCCCCGCGCCTTCCCCAGGGCTGTGGAGGGAAGCAAGCGGGAGGGGACCGGCTCTCTTGCCGCGATCGATGGGCGACTTCTTCGGACAGAAGAGCAGTGGAACTGGGGGGCCTTCCTGCTTGGGGAAGGGCGGGAGGAGAGGGAGCGTCTCTTTCCAACTTGAACACGCCGTCTGCATATGCGCCGGAGCACTCTTGTTGTAGGTAGGAGGTGCCTCTCTCCTGCTCCTCCTGCTCCTCCTCCTTGGCGAACTGGCACCGTGCCCCCGGGGGCCGTCAACATCCTCCACAGCAGGAGAGACCCCGCGAGGCGGTGCGCCGTGGCTGCCCCGTCGCCTCAGAGGCACCCGCCGCCTTCGTCAGAGACATACATGCACCTGGCCCGAGCCCAGCGGCTTCCCGGCCCGCCTCGGGGGTCGCCGCGTCCCCCCCCCCGCTTCCACCCCACCCCACCGGCCCGCTCTCCGGGAGGCTCCAGGGGCTGTCGGTGGGCGGCGGCGGCGGCTCGGGCGGGAACCCCGCGCTCGGCTTCTCCGCTGACCTTGGGAAGCGCGACCTGCGCCAGAGGGGCGGCTGCGGCTGGTTGGCTCGCACCGCCCGGCCGAGGGCGAGCAGGTGGTGGGGAAGCCCGCTGGGGAGCCCGGCGGGCTTTCCTCGGCCCAGAAGGTCGCCGCCGTGGCCGGGTCATCTCGGCCCCCGAGCCACGTGGGTGGGGGGCGATTGGGGGGGGGGCTCGAGAGGTCCTGAGGAGGAGGACGACACAGGGATGGCGGGCGCCCCGCCTGGTGGGATGGAGACAAGGGAGGGCGTTAGAAGCCCCGGGGTCCGGTTGGGCTGGGCACGGGTGAGAGGGAGACGAGGGGATAGTTATGGCGGCGGGGTTGAGGGCGGATAGCCACGACTATAGGTTATTGGTGGGGGGGGGGCTTGCCCCAGCATGACCCTTTATGGACAGGATTTCCTTCTGGGCCTGTTGGGAAAGGAGAGAGAGCAGGAGGAGATGGGGAAGGAAGCCAGAAGAAAACATGAAGAGAAGGGGAAGAGAGTGGGGGGCAACCTTTCCCCAGGCTTGTTGGCCCTGGGGGAACAACTGCTTCCCAGGGTTTAAGGCAGGATTCCCCCTTGGAGTAATTTGGAAACATTGTACCTGGTATGAATCCCTTGTGGGTGGTTTACCTCAGGACTGAGGGAGGAGACACACATGCCGGTCCTGGTCTCAACTGGTCCTGCTCTGGTGGTCTCCCGCCCAAGTACTCACCAGTTCTGGCCTTGCTTTTGCTCCCCCAGAACTGAAGAATGGGCATATTCAGAGTGCTGTGGAGGGTTCTGGCAAGGAGCCATCAGCTGCCCCATTTTCTTCAGGCAGAAGGATGTCCAGTGGATTGAAGAAGGTAGAGGCTTGGGGCCTTCTTTGCTCCTCCTGAAGAGAAGGGAAAGGGGGAGAGGATAGAGACAGGAGTCAGGTGTTTGGGTTCTTGGAGAAGGTGGTGTGAAAGCTGGACAAGGAGCAAGCCTCCGGTTCTTGGGCCGATGATTTCTTCCTTTGATTTGAGAGGGAGGAAAGATGACTGCCGGGACCATGCGAAAGGCCTTGGAGAAATCCAAACTCTCCTGCCAAGACCGTAGAAAGCACCCATAAATCTTGCCAGAGTCAGCCTTTCTCTCTGGGAGGGCTTCCAGGTCTTCTACCCCAATGTTCTTCCCACCCCAGCCCCTTCATTTTGCCGGTGGGTTGCGTGGAATAGATGGCCGCTGAAGAAAGTGGAAATAAGTTGAAGGTTTCCAAGGTGGGAGGGAGCAGATCATAATCAACCAGGGAGAGAATCCAACATGCTTTCTCTCCTCTATCACAGAGGTAGGTCCATTTTATGCATGTTGCATTATTTGTGGCCTCCAAGCAGAGAATCCTGTTGAGTCCCCCACCAACACCACTGGTAGTGACCATATTTTTCCATCTATAAAAAACACCCCCAGGTGTCAGACGATCCCCAGTTTTCCAACACAAAATTACAGTTTTGCAACTGTGCAGTTCTCTCCTCAGCTTAATTCCATGTATAAGATGACCCTCAATTTTTATTGTATCAATTTTTGACAAAAATATGGTCTTATACACGGAAAAATACTGTAGGTAGAATGCAGATGGACTGGAAAGTCTTCTGACAAGTGAATGGCTTTACTGGAACCTTGATCTGCCAGG
>JAHTLZ010000015.1:3309595-3330868 GCA_023846285.1 Phrynocephalus versicolor
TCTATCTATCTATCTATCTATCTATCTATCTATCTATCTATCTATCTGATTTATATGCCGCTGTAAATATATATATACCGCTAGGCCACACTAGGTTCCCCATAACGGTGTGCTGTCAGTTCTGACATATGGTGATCCTTGTCAATGTTTCCTAAGTAAAGAATATTTAGAAGTGGTTTGACATTCCCTTCTTCCGAGGGCACTGTGGGACTGTGCAGCTTGCCCAAGGCCACACAGAATGGCTCTTTTCCCAGGAGTCCCAGTGAGGAATCAAACTCAGAACTTCTAGCTTTGCCATCAAATATCTACCTAACTCACTGAGCTGTGCACATCTCTACTGGCATCTATATTCCCTTTTGGGCCTTTTTGTCCAAAAAGCCTGAAGCCTGGTGGATATGGGAGTAGACAGAACTAGTACTTCTAGCTTCTTAGGGCAAAGGATAGGTTGTTTGTTTTTATAATTTGTAGCATGCTAGGTCTGTACATTTTCGTCTTCCGTGGATTAAAAATGTGGCCCGTTGAAACAGTTTGCATGTCTGTATGTGTGTGGGCAGCTGTTTGATTTATTATTGCTTGCAGCTCAAAAACAGGCCTGCTTCTTTAACTTCAACCAAGTCGAGTCTTTCTCTGTACCTCACTTATAAAATGAAGATAACGGCATTTCTTTGCCAAGCTGCAGGGCTGGGAAGATAAATGATGATAGGTTGTGAGGTGCCCAGATACTGTGTTAGCATTAACATTGTGGTCGTGCACTTGGAAGAAGACGAGCGGCCCAATTGCTCCTGCAGTTTGTTTATTGCTTGCTTTTCCTTTTGGCTCCGCTGGTGGAAGTTGCTTGCAGTAACTGATGAGCACGTAGTTAATCTGCGGAAGCTCTCACCTTGAACCCGAAGGCTAGGCTTCATGATTTCCTGGACATTGCCTAAAATGGTTCAAAAGATGCCTAATAAAGACTATGGAACTTGAATGCCAATAAACCAACCTGTCCTCCTTCCAGTCAAAATGGCCCTCCTTATATTAGTGTAGGGAATATGGAACTGGGGCCAGGAGTACAAGATCCAGGCAGGTTCAGTGTGTGAGTATGATATGTCTTTCCTGATGTAAGAATTGCTTCCACCTTGTAAAAATCCAGCCTGCGTTTTGGGTCTTAAGCAAACAATATGTATATATATCTAAAAAACAAGGATCAGAGTACTGTAAAAGTCAAGTTCATGTCTGTAAATGTGAGTGTGTGCGCTTGCATACACATTTGGACAGTAGATCTACTCAATTATCCACTTAAAAGCTGAAATAAATCCCGTAGAACAGACAGTTCGAAGGGGCAACCATCAAGATCTTTGTGGTAAAGTATTTCCATACAAGGAAATATTGTGACATGTGGAACTGTTTTTGTTTGGAAGGAAGGAAGGAAGGAAGGGTAAATTGAGGATCAAACAAACATTTGCTATATTGTGCATGATGCTGAGGAGGTTGATAAGGAGGTGGGTTTCCCCCTCCTTCTCTCCTATCATAATGGATCATGTGTTGAAATTAAAGGAAAGAAGATTCGCGTCCAAAAAAAGAAAAAAAGAGGACATTGCTGCTATAAAATAAGATGACAGTCATTCACCAATTCAGTTGAATTTAAAAGGAGATTAGACCTTTTTTTTTAAAAAAAAGACTCCTAGTCATAACCACTGAATGCTAAGGGATCAAAAGCAGTTTGGCTCTTTCTAAGAGTGGCTGGAGGGCAACACTAAGGGAAAGCATTGGCCCTCATGTCCTTCAGGTAGCCCCTCCAGAGGCACCTAGTTGGCCACTGTGGGAGACAACATTCTGGATTAGCTGTGCCTATTGTGTGATTTAGGCCAACACTTGAGACAGCTAACTCTGTGTGTGTGTGTGTCTGTCTGTCTGTCTGTCTGTCTGTCCCCAACTCCTAGGATCCCTCAGTCATTGTGATCAGTGGATCCTGCAAATTATAACCAAAAGAAATAATCTTTTCAAGCTGTAGATCCAGCAGTGTCTTTTAATATCCAAAACTGAACTTTGGGTGGGGTGGGGTGGGCAAGTGTTGCATGAACATGTTTGGTTTTATCCCCCCCACCTCAAAAATGTGCAACATCAGTGCTTGTTCAGTAACGTGCATTCTCATCTGTGATGATTAGACCCATGTGTGCACGCTCATCTCCAATACTCAGAAGCTGGGCAAAAAGGTGGAACAGTAGGGCTGAAGACACACTATTTGACTGGGACAATATTTGCCCTAAGTTTAGCCTTGCTTGTGGTAATGGAAGAGCTGCTTTAGGCTGTATCAATGCAGAAAAGAAAGCTGAGTCTTTGTATATGTAGTACACTGTGGTGTAGAATATTCCTGTCTAGGGCAGGAGGTAAAAGAGAGCCAATGTAGTACAGAGGGTAGTATTGGACTAAGATTCTGGGCAGTTGAATTCAGATCTTTATTGGGTCTTGGAAACTCCCTCGGGGAAGGTGGCAACGGTGAACCACTCCTCAAATATCTCAGATACCCAGAAAATCCTAATATGTAAAGATTTGGTAAGGCAGGAGCAACCGGATGCATATAATGCACAAGGGAAGGACATCCAGCGTGATCGGAATTCAGGGAGGTGGCATTCTCTGGTTAGAGGGAGGTGATACTGTTGCCGTGCATCCACACTGCTGGTCCCATTGTTCACAGTCTCGCTGTCAGCTTTCTGTTCTGCCGATAGATTGTTTAATGCGGTGATTACTCTAGCATTCTCTTTGCAGCAGCCTCAGAGCGCCCCTCGGGTTTTTAATTGGCAAGTGTAAGCAGCATGTGGCAGAAGAAGTATTATTTGATGGTGAAAGAAATTAGAAAAGCACAGGCTAACTCTTGGCTGTTGGAGGCTGGTTATACCTGTCGTTATATATAATGTGCCCGCCTTAATAGAATAGAATAGAATGACACTTTATTGTCATCATACAACGAAATTAAAAAGTGCTGTCCAGTCTGCACATCACTCCCCCAATATAAAAACAAACATCAGTATACATACTCCTACATTCTCTCACCCAGCATCACTTGTACCCATTATAAAACTCCTAAGACATAAAACCAAACATTTTAAGGTGTTGAGAAATGGTAGAGTAAGCATTTAAATTAAGTTACTCAGGGCATGACTCATGAGCAGAGAGAGAGAGAGAGGAAGAGAGGAAGATCCTGGCTTCTTTTCCTGGCATTGGGAACGAAGGGAAAACTGAAGGAGGCTAATAAGCTTGGGTGGAAGTAATACTTTGAGACCTAAGAGACCTGATGAACAACTCTATGTTTATAGATTTGGTTAGTCAAGCAGGAAGAGGCACACTGTGCATGCTGGCAGTTAATTCTGTTTATTCTTGCCTTGCTCCTTCCACCTTTCATGAAAGAGGTCAGGTCAGCTTAAGGATGCAAGGTGGTGGAGATGGAAATAGGCAGAGGGCGAGCCCAGAATATGCTCTTGGACTGCAACTCCCAGTAGCCCCTGTAACTCTAGTCAGTGGTGAGGCGTGCTGCTGGGCGTTGCAGTCCAAGAGCATATTCAGGGCCACATTTTGACTTCCCTTGGGAGACAGAGGTTTGTAGCTCGGGATATACCTGAAACTTTGTTCCCTTTCTTCATATAGAAGCCTCTTCACTTCTTCGCACAGGATCTTCATTATTAATATTCAGAAATACCAGGCACAGTCAATCAAAACCATGAAAACATTGACTGGTATTATATAACAGATACAGTACAAGTTTTAATATAAAAAAACAAGTATGTGTTAAATACATGCTGTTCCTAATATTGTGTGTGTGTGTGTGTGTGTGTGTGTGTGTGTGTGTGTGATTTCTGAGATATGCAACTTTTTATAACATTGTATGAAATTTATGGTATTGTTCCCAAAGCCCCAATGATGATGAGGATCACTGAAGTGTGTTTCATCCACCAGCAATATGTTTAGATTGCCAGATCTATGTATTTTGTTAATTTTTCCAGTTCTTTGTCTTCAACTTTGGCATTGCTTGGAATTGGGGGAACGATGATGATGATGATGATGATGATGATGATGATGGTGATGGTGATGGTGATGATGATGATGATTTCACCTGTTACAGTTGCAAGCTTTTTTTCTCTGCTGTTGCAGTGGCTTCATTTGATGAGGTAAACAGGAATGGGGACAAAACCCACAGACTAGAGCAGGGGTGCCCCAACTTTTTGTAAGGAGGGCCAGATTTGGTGGCTGAGAATGTATCAGGTGCCGGTTGCTCCCCGACCCTGCCACCCCACTGCAAGCCCCACCCACTGACCCATAAGCCCCACCTACTGACCCCTTGCAACCCTACCCGCAGGAAGGAAGGCGGGAACCAAGGGAGGGAGGGAGGGAGGTGGAAACCAAGAGAGGAAGGAAGGAAAGTGGCGAACAAGGGAGTGAGTGAGTGAGGGAGGTGGGGACCAAAGGAAGCACAGGGAGCCTGTTTAAAAAAACATGGGGTGAAGGAGGGGGAGGGAGGGGCGGGCCAGCCAACCGCGGGCAACTCAGAATGGCCTGACGGGCCAGATTTGGCCTCCGGGCCGGACTTTGGGCAGGCCTGGACTAGAGGGATGCAGATACTTCCAAAAATCAAAAACTGTAAAGAGCAGAAGAAAAAAGAAGTGAAATGACAAGGATTCTATGAAAAGCAAAACCTCCAAATAGCAAAGAAAGGAGAGAAACTCCATCAACATTGCCCAATGACCAGCTGCTTCCAGTGGGAGAATGACTTCTATGAACAGACAGATGGAGTTGCCATGGGGAGCCCCTTTAGCCCAGTAATAGCAAACTTTTACATGGAACACTTTGAAAAACAAGTTATGGATGCGGCACCCTTTGCACCCACAGTCTGGTTCCGATACATGGATGACACATTCGTAATTTGGAGCCACAGTGAATATAAACTGGAAGAATTTCTAAACTACCTCAACAATATCCACCCAAATATACAATTCACCATGGAAAAGAAATGGGGGGGGGGACACCCATTCTTAGTTGTCATGGACCTCCAATTGAGACACAAGGTCTACAGAAAACCCACCCACACAGATTGGTACCTACATAAACATTCCAACCACCAACCACGACGAAAAAGGGACATAATCAAAACTCTTGCAGACCGTGCAAACTGAAACTGTGAAGCTGAATTCCTCAACACTGAACTTAGCCACCTGAATTGGGCCCTACAGGCGAATGGCTATTCCAAGGATGAAATCAAAAGAGCAATCAAACTGAAAAAAATAACAACAAACTGAAGAAGAAAAACAGCCTCCAACAAACAAAGTATTTCTGTCGTACATAAAAGGAGTCACAGGCTACATCGACAAAGTGATGAAACAACAAAACCTACAAATAGTATTCAGACCCACCACAAAAATAAAACAGATGCTACAGTCAGCAAAGGACAAAAGGAACTCACTCACCACTGCAGGAGTATACTGGATACCTTGTAGTTGTAGCCAAGTATATATTGGGACCCCTGATATTTAACAAAAATCAGAGAGAGCAAAAAAGATCAAGTCGTGATAATCTACACGGCAGGGTTAGGCAGCTTTTGGTTTTGGTGACTTGACTTGGATTTTTACTTTGAATCTTGATAGCAGTGCAGATTTATGCATGCATAAAATTAGTTACTGCTGATGGTCCAATATTATTTTCAACACAAACAACATACAGAAAAAAAGCCTATGTTCCATAATTAATTTTGGTGGGGGTAATACTGCAGGCCATTTCAAATTGAGGGCACGTTTTGATCCACCTTTGGCTGAACACTGTGTGTGTATTCAGTGCCATCAAGTCAGAACCAACATAGTGACCTTAATAGGGTTTTCAAGGCTAGTGAGAGATTTAAGGATTGGTTTTACCAGTTCCACTCTCTAAGTACGTTTCCATAGCAAACAGGGATTCAAACTCCGTTCTCTAGAGTCCATCACTTTATCTACTATATCACACTGGGAATATAGTGGCTGAAGAGCCAAATGAGAAACAGGCTTAGAAATACAGAACAGGTTGCCTCTGAGCATCTCATCTGCTTAGCTTAGGAATTTTGTTTCAGTGTCAGAACTGATCTTGAGAGTCCATTTATGTGCAAATCTAAGGCTTGCTCCAAAGCATTCTCTTTCAGTAGGATTATCTGGGCGGGAAACCCATCTGTCCATTCTTGTTGTCCTACAATAGCATCGAGTGAGGGCCTCCTAACCAAACCACTGCAAATCACCTGGAGGTTTACCAGTAGATCCTCATCTGCGGTCTTTTCGCCCTTGGGCTGCAAAGATGGATTTCATTACCACTTCAGTTCCTCTGCAGCAGATCATTTTCTTTTGTGGCTCAGTTTATGAGCCTTGGCGGGCAGTATTGGGGAGGGGGGGAATGATGGACCGTGTGCTGAGTGATGCCTGGCATTCTCTCCCTGCCCCAGGTCTGTGTTTATGCCCAGTGGTCATTTAGCTTATTATCCAAATGCCCATAAAGCATGCTTTTTTTCTCCTCTGAAGCTGCATGCTGTTACCTTTTCACGTTCTTATTTTTAATAGAGGTTTCTTGGACCACAGGAGAACGGTGGGATTTTTATGCATTGAGTTATTTAATACAGCATTGGTTCAGTTGATGTCTATTTTATAAGGTTGTTGAGTGGCAGAAGCATTGGGCATCTCACAGCCTTTGAGGTGCTCTGAAACCTTGGCCATCTTTGTCAGCCTACTGATAATGCTATTTCTTGGGGAGATTCCTATGAAATGGATTCTCAGCTTCTGTGCTGTCATGTACCCAACAAACAGATATGTCCGGAAATGGATCACTCAGCATCAAACCCAGGAAGGTTCTAAAACATATCTGCACTATTTTAATACCCACCTCCCATCAGTTTACCCGTGTCTTTGTGGACATTGACAAAGGCACATCTTGGAAGTACAGGGTACTACCTTTCTTGGACTATAGCACTGGCCAGAGGTGGGAGCAAATTGTATTCCAAAACCAAGTAACATGTCCAGGCTGTGGGTTAATTCCCTAGCAGTGCCCTGGTACCTTCAGATGACTTTTTTTCCTGAAAGGAAGAAAGGAACTGAAGCAAAGGTATGACCCATAAAGCTATTTTCAGGCTGGGTACAGCCTGTCTGGAGGACTGTATTGCCTCATATCTGCCTTCTCAGCTTTTGAGATCTTCAAGTGAGTCCAGCTACCTTCCTGGGCATGTCTGGTGAGGCCATGGGAGGTCTCTTTTTCAGTGATGATTTTTCAGGTTGTGGCATTCACTCCCACAATAAACTAGGCTGGGCTCCTCTCTCTTGCCTTTGGTCAGGGGGCAGAAACCTTCCTTGTCAGGGAGGCTTTTAGGTGATGAAGTGGGAGTTTTAGGAATATTGTATTTACAGAATTCAGAGGGTTTTTAAAAGAAATTTGTTGTGTTATTTTAAGTGCTTGTGAGGCACCCTGAGTCTCCTATGGGGAGAAAGGGAGAATATAAATATAAATATATGAAAACAAATTCTAAATTCAATGCTAACCTTGGCTGTTTGAGCAAAAGCACTTTACACCATGGAGGGATAGCCTTTCCCTCCATCCTTGTAGAGTGCTACCAAGTTGGACATATTGAAAGGCCAAAAGAAAGTCATTACTGATCAGATCTTTTCTCTCTTCTCTCTCTCTCTCTCTCTCTTTCTCTCTCTCTCTGTAATTACCGTATTTTGTTTAAATTAAAATCTGCTTTTCCTGTTCTCTTGTCATATTGCATTTGCATTGCATCGTTTCTATCCTGTGCAGCTGCATGGAGAACCGACAGATGTCCTGGAAAGTGGGGAAGCCAAGCACTGAAGTGCAGACACTGGCATGATCCTTTTCAAAGGCATCATGGATGTACTTTTTTTGCTAGCAAAACAGTGATGCCATCTGCAGCAATCCAGACTGCTTTCAAGGAAGCTACATACCTGCCATGCTTTTGTATTCAGGAATGCTAGCTGGGCTCTAAGCCAGAGCTGTTTGAAACTCTTACAAAGGAATATGCTATACCATCAGCATAGTCTGAAATACTCTCTTCCCTATTTAAGGATACAAGCAACAACATAACAGGAAGAAGAGCTGAGGAAAGTTACATTTTTAAACTATAACTCTCAGAATCCCCTAGCCAGCTGGCTCTGCTAGCTGGGGGATTATGGGGCCTGGAGTTTTTAAAAATAACAAATTATAACTCGGACATTGTGGATTAGGGAGTGGACATGGGTTTGGCAAGGCCTGAGTAAGCTTTCTGTTCCAGGCCAAGACAGACCTAGCAAAACCTAAGTGGGAGTATCTGGAAATCAAGAGAACAGAGAATTAAAGGCATTGCTGAGGGGCAAACCTAGCTCATCTCTTTCCTCACTTTCTTCACGTGATCAATGAGGAGTCTGAAAGCAAGAGATTCCTGCTTACTTTTCCTTTTATATTGTGTAGTCTCCTCAGCATCTTCTCTGACACAGATCTTCCAAGGGTTGAGTTGTATGTAGAGTCTAAATGCAGGCAGGAACCTCTTGTCTTCAGACTTCTCACAGATGGTGGAGAAAGTGATGATGGAGATGAGAATGCCAGGTGCTTCCCTATAAGTATATTCAAGACATTGGATTCAGTAACAGTAGTTGTTGTTATGCGGTATCAAATTGCTTCTGACATGGCACCACTAATCAATTAGCAACCACCAATGTCTTTTTCATTACCAGCCCTGCTCAGGTCTTGCTCAGGTCTGTTTCATTATTATGTTTTTCAATGAGTTTTGTCTTCACATGATGTGTCCAAAGTCTGAGGGCATCAATTTAGTCTAGTGAGAATTCAGGTTTAAGATGCTCTGGAAGTCACAGTTCATGGTATCTGTAAAGCTTCCATCTGGCATCACACTTTGAATTAGGCCTTCCTCCTTCTCCCCCCCCCCCCCAATAATCCCCTTCACTGGCTGGCTTTCATATGTGAACATAGTATCTGGACATTGCATAGTATGGATAATCTTGACCATGGTATCTAGTGGCACACACTTGTACTCCATGTAGTTCCTTCATAGTAATCTTCATAGTATCTGTCTTCTGGTTTCTCGGCTACAGTATCCATGTTGATTAATGACTGAACCAAGATATACAAAGTCCTTAACAATTTCAGTTCATTCATTGTTAGCTGTAAATTCATGTAATCTTTCCATAGACATTATTTTTGTCTTCCTAACATTTAGTCGTAGATCTACTTTACCTCTTGATTCTTTAACCTTGAAATCACTGCTGTTTCCTGCCAGCAATACAGTGCCATCTGCATATCTTAAATCATTAATGTGTCTTCTCTCAATTTTTGCTGTTCCTTTGTCTCAGTTTAATCCAGTTTTTGTAGAGATATGTTCAGGGTAGAGATTGAACCAAAAGGGAGGTAAAATACATGTCTATAAAATACATGTCTGCATCTTTACCAGTGGCAAACTATTCTGCTTGTTCATCAACAGGATGATCAATTGTAATGGCACATATGTTTATTTTAGAATGATCCATAGTTTTTCTTACACTACATAGTCAATGGTTTTACTATAATCTATAAAGCACAAACTGCATTTCTTCTGAAATTATTTGGTATGCTGCAGTAGCCAAGGTATTCTGACAATATGATCTCTAGTGCCTCTTTTTTTTTTAAGAATCCAGTTTGAATATCTGGCCACGTCATTCCATATAAGAGAAAAATCTTTGTTTCTTTGAGCATCGTTTTGCTTGCACTGAGTGCAGTAGTCTTACAGTTATTATTGCCACCTTGAGTTTCTTCTTTCTTTGGGATGGAATGTACATACTGATGGTTTCCAGTATGTGGATGATTGTTTTGTTTCAGATAGTCTCTGTAGCTTGAAATACCTGTACTGATATCACTCAACTTTCTTTCATGTCCTTTGTGAGCAACTTTCACTTTCCTTTCTAGAGGTGCAAGTTCTTCATCAAAAGATCCTTCTTTGAAGGAAACTGTCATCCTTGCATCTGTTCTTGTGATCTGGGATCTGGTCCACTCTTTCTTTAGCTTGTATGCTAGTTCATATTGCTCAATGGCTCCATTATCTGCCATGAATCAGAACTGACTTGATAGCACATACTAGAGTTGTTGTTATTTATTACTACAGTATATTGTTTCCATTCATACATTTACGAGTATCTAGTGATATTTCAACATTCTTAATCTTGGTTTAGGTTTCCTTTAATTTCTTAGATACTATGGTAGCATTTGCTTGCTTTTCCTTTTATATTGTTGTCACCTTTGTCTCTCATTTTCTCACATTTTGTCAACATTTAAATAGTGTCTACTGTTATTAATAAAGTTTTTCCTTCCCTTGAATTACAAGATTAGTTTTTTTGGGATTGTTATAAAATCCCTGGCTTCATTCCCCAGTTCTTCTGGTTTGCCAGTTGAGTTTAATAATGCAAATTTGTTCTTTACATGGACTTCGCCTTCATTAGGAATGTTCTTTAAATTGTATTTTGGCACTGTGTTTATTTTGATATTCTTATTAGCTTTACTCTTAATTAAAAGTTCGTGGTCTACACCACAATGTTTCATGATCGTAGAGGAAACAGAGCAAACCCATCTTTTCTTCTGAATTGTTAGACTGTTTGATTTTGATATTGGTTAGATATTGATGTTCAGGTGCTTGGTTAGCATGTAGTTGCACCACAGACTTGAATGCTTGAATGCCCCACTGTTTATTTTAGTAGCTTTTCTGTGAGATGTGAATGGTACTCTTTGTTCACACTTTGCATTATAGCCCCAACTGCTTGTGTTGTGTACCCTGCTTTGCTATTAGAATCATACAGTTTGTTCTGAGCTTGCCATTTCCATAATAAAATAGTTTGTAAATACTGGACTGACAGCAACCTATTCCAGTCAGTTTCAGTTAAGTTACACCAAATATTGTAATGTTTAAATATTCCAATTTTTGTTTTACAATTTCAAGGTTGTATTGATTCGTACTTTTATTCATTGTTCTAGTAGTACAGGTTGCATGTTTCACTGAAGCTTCCTTTTGCATAACTGCGTATCAGCTGCTAAATGTTCTTTTAGATTCTATGATCTACAGTACTTGCTTTCTTAGTAACAGCACAATTGGTTGCTGTCATTTGCTGTTGTTGGTTCAAGAGCCACTGCCAATGTCACTTTTAGCTACAACTGCTATCCAGGAACTGCTTTTCAGGGGGCTCTCCACCTCCATCACCACTGTAGAAGCCTCGTGGCGCAGTGGTTAAATGCCTGTACTGCAGGTAAAACTGTGCTCACAACCTGGGGTTCAGTCCCAGGTAGCAGGCTCATGGTTGACTCAGCCTTCCATCCTTCCGATGTCAGTAAAATGAGTGCCCAGCTTAGGGGGGAGGGAATGTAGCCTGCATACTGTAATTAAACTGTAAACCGCCCAGAGACTACTTGAAGTGGTATGGGGTGGTATATAAGCAGACCACTTTGAACTATCAATACTCTATGACTGATATGGCGATTAGTTCCATAGGTGGGTCCATCAGAGTCTGGTGTCTCAGCTTTGATTATTCTACCTTGGGTGATACTGCCAGGAGTCTAGACTTTTGATGGAGACGGTCTCCTGACTATATTAATTTCATCTTCACTGACACTATCAACCCCCCCATCAATATAACAATAATACCTTGATGTCCCTGGAAACATCTAGTTGCCCACTTTGAGATACTAGGCTGAATTCTGATCTGATGAAGCAGGATTGTTCGTGGAGGAAGAGAGAGAACCAAATGCTAACAATATATATCTCATGTTAATAATATCTTATCTGAACCTACACATATGTCATAGAATAGTTTAGAGCAGTGGTTCTCAACCTGTGGATCCCCAGATGCTCCTGGACTGCAACTCCCAGAAACCCCTTCCAGCACAGCGAGTGGTGGAGGCTTCTGGGAGTTGCAGTCCAGGAACATCTGGGGACCCACAGGTTGAGAACCACTGGTTTAGAGCATAAGGTGGCTCAGTAGACTAAGGCCTCCAAAAACTGTCGGCTGCAAAGTCGGCAGCTTGGCAGTTCGAATCTCGGGTGCCACGCAGCGGAGCTCCCGCTCTTAACCCCAGCTCCTGCCAACCTAGCAATTCGAAAGCATGTCAATGCAAGTAGATAAATAGGTGCCACTGTAAAAAGCGGGAAGGTAAAACAGTGTTTCCTTGCAGCCACGCCGGCCACGTGGCCATGGACTTGCACAACACTGGCTCTTTGGCTTGAATACGGAGATGAGCACCGCCCCTAGAGTCGGACACAACTAGCACGCATGTGCGGAGGGAAAACCTTAAACCCAGTTACCACGCTGGAGTAACCGTGAATCAAATGCTATGAAGTAACTAATCAATATTAAGGATGTACGTAAAACTTAATCCTTTAATGTGCTGTATTACCCTGTTTGAGCCAGATATTTCATCTGTCTAGCTTTGTATGGCTCACATTGTCTGATGGGAGCTCTCTCTGCAATTTGGGGCCAGGATTCTTTCCTTACCCTACATAGAAATGATGGGGTTCAACCTGTGATCCTTTGCATGCAAACCAAAGCAATATGCCACTAAGATATTTCTTTAGTTTCCCAAGTCATTTTAGGTAGGCAGGAAGGGAGTAAAACAGTTTTCTTCTCTGTATTTAGCTCAATTGTTTTGTTTTGTGTAGCTTGGGTGGGGAAGGATTGGAATGCAACTGGTAATCTGAGAAATCTAGACCTTCAGAGTTCTAGGTGACGATTCTACTGTTCAGGGAAAATGCAGGCAGCAAAAGCAATTGAATTATAGTGACAGTAACAGTAGGTCAGAATTGCCATGAGTCCCATGGTTGATCATTTGTCTTCCTTCCACTTGTTCTGGCCTTTTCTGACCTTTTCATTCATCGATTCTGAAGACAAGAACAACCCCTTATTATCTGTAGAGGAGGCACAGCAGAGTCAGAAGTAGCTCTGCAGTTGAACATCCTCCAGTGCAACACAGCTGATTTTAGAATACTATTTCCTCAGCCTAATATCCTCCAAGCTTCCATCACCCACTCACTCAGTCAGTCAGCAGGTCCAGCGGTCACACCGGCATGAGAATGATGAGTGGTATCATTCAATATATATGGAGAATGCATGGCAGCTGGAGGTAACTGAGTATCTTCTACAGTACCTCATTGCTCTGCATCCAATCTTGAGTCTTGTCTCATTTAGGAAGCTAAGCAGCTGTGGGCCCGGTGGGTTCATGGATGGGAGACCACCAGAGGTCTCTAGGGAGAAAGGGGTCCTACCCATAGAGCTGCCACCATTCAGAATTGAGAGCACCAGGCCAGGTGGATCAATTTGTAACCTAGTTTAAGGCAGCTTCATGGGTCCTTATGTTTCTGTTTGTATCCTGCATATAATACAGTGTATAGAGTTTTTGTTTATGCTTGTATTTTTGTATGTGTTTAAGTTCAGTAGACTGCCTAGAGTGGCATTGTTGCTAGATGGTGTGGTATGTAAATGAAATAAATAAATAAATAAATAAATAAATAAATAAAATTAGGGAGAGCAAGGAAGACTGATGAATTCCATCTGCAGACCTAGCCTTGGAACCTCTGGCTCAGAAAGACAAGCAGAAGTATTACACTGCAAGGAGTGTTAAATCATCGTTTCAATATATGCAAGAGGCAATGGGGAGAAATTCTAGCTGTCCTAACAAATCAACCTCTGTTTCAGAGGTGGTATCTGTGTCACTGTGAGTGCAGGCCCTATCTTTGTGCAGAATGGTGTGGGTGCCTCAGCTCAAGCACCTGCTTTTGGGTGCCAAGACTGGTCAGCAAGGCCTGTTTTTCAAATTTATTGTTTTCTTTTCATGTTTTTAGTCCCCAAGAAAGCCATTTGCAAGATTTTCTGCTTTGAGGGGGCAAAATAAGTTGCATCCCCTTGTGCACAGCTTGGAGTAAATAATAAGGTGAAAATTATTATTCAGCATTTTCCCCAGTAGCAAAGTTATAACTGAGTTATGATGAAGTTGTAACTTATAGGAGAATAACGTCACTCCTTTTGCAGTACAGCTGTGTCTCCCTAGTTGCTTTTATAGTTACAGAGGTGTGACCTCATAAAGTGAGGAATATCACACAGCAGAAGGGCTGGCTTGTGCTCCCACCTCATGCTCTGTGGTGAGTGTTCAGGTGATTGGAGGGTGAAAATGTGGCCGCAGAACCTGCTGTCGGACGGGATAGTGCAATTTCCGTCTTGTTGGTGGGGCATGGCCAAGACATTTTACTGCTTCCGGCACAAAACAGGATGGTGTCTAATCCATATTTCACCTACAGAATCCAGTTGGATTGACAGGCAGTTGAAACCTCTTCCAGTAATTGGGATGGGATATTGTCATTTTCTATCTCTGAAAGAATAGGTTGATTTTAGACTTGCGGAGTTTGATTGGATTCTAGAGAGCATCGAGTCCAGCTGTGGTCACAGAGGCATAGCTGAGAACTGAATTCCCAATACCAAAACCAATGAGCTATCCAGCAGTTCTTATTGGCTTCCTTGCTCAGTTGGGGTGTGCATTTCTATGCACTGGTTGGAAATATGCTCTATGGTTTATTCCCAGATACACATACTTAGGATTACAGTTTTAATGTCTCTAAGCAAGAGAGAGCAACCGTTGGCCCTTCAGATGTTATTGGCTGAAAACTACTGCCATCCTTAAGCTTGGCCATGTGGTCAAGGATGCTGGAAAGTGCAGTCCAACAACACTGGACAGGCCAAGTACCTCCTCCCATGGACATGCCATTAACTGTTCCATCCCATACAATTTTACTTTCATGTTGCATTTTGAAATGCACCATAAGACATACTGCTGTGCTGCAAAATACCACTCTGTGGCCAGGCCCAATTCCAATGCTGGCAGAAGTGGGCTCTCTACCTCTCTGAGACTCAAGGGTGAGATTCCTGAATCATAGTTCACCTATGAACTTGGGTGTTGGTGGCACAGATGCAGATGAGGTCTTGGAGGTCACATGTGTAGCCATGGCATGCTGGGGGTATAAGTGTGACAGAACCCTCATGAATATTCGAGTGGGTAGCCAATCACTGAGTTTAGGGGCAGGGTTGGACCAGATATAAGGAGGTACTGTAACTATTGAACTGTCAGTTAGTAAGATCCAGAGTAAGATCAGAGCTGAGAGTAAGATCAGGAGCTCAGTCCGTGTTAGTTGGCAACAGGGAACAGTAACTGTTAGGGTATGTTTAGGAACTTGTTTAAGTTACATCTTAAGAACAATTCAAACTGAAAATTATTAAAGCACACTATTATTTATGTTGTGAAACTAAATAAACTACATATTCATGTTGAGGAGTTAACACACATGTCAGGTCCTGGTTATTCATAAGATTAACAAGTCAAGGTTTTAATAAATGGTGGCAGCAAAGGTACAAAAGGTTTCAACTTGTTTTTGAAGTGCGGCCAGGTTGTGAAAGACCTGTTCTGTCACAAAATTGGTGGCATTGGGTTGCGATTTCGACAAAGATCCACTCAGCCTCATAAAAAGTTGCCAGTGAAGAGTTATATCCAGTATCTCTGTAGTTCTGAAGCTTTGCCAACTGAAAAGTGGGAAGCCTTAGGGATAAAATAAGACTTTGTTTAAAAGGCAGTTGTATTTAAGGGAACTGTAGAGATTTCCTGAGTGTTTGGGTTAGGACTGGGAATAGGGGAAGTGTACCCTAATTAAAAAGTGAAAAGTTTTATTTTGGGGAAAACGTCTGGGCCCAGTCTGGGACAAACCCTAAAGTGAGAGGGAATGCAGGCTCTGAAACTGTGTTTTCCCCCACGATTTCTGAGTGCCTGTCTGTTGGTCTGATGCCTGCAAAACTGAGATACACAGTACAGTAAACCCCCACCTATTGCAGAGGTTAGGGACCTGACCCGACCCGCAATAATTGAAAATCCGCAATATGTGGATGCTGGGTCAGGTCGGGACTGGGCGGGCTCTCTGGGGGCTCTTGTACTTACCCCAGGCCTGGCGCTGCTCCAAACGGGCCTGCAAGGGGCTTTCCAGTCCCACAGAGGCCCCAAAAGTGCTTTCTAGTGATCTAGAGTTCACTTCTGGTTTACCAGAAGTCACTTCCGGTTTGCAGGGAAGCATTTTTGGGGCCTCTGGCGGGCCTGGAAAGGTCTTTCCTCCTTACCCCAGGGGGCCTTTTTTTCATATACTGCAGACCCGCGATATACCAGGACCACAGTATATGAACCGCGAAAGGGCGGGGGACGACTGTATCTGTTTAAGGTCAGGCAGCAGGGGCTAGAAGTCTGCTGTGGCAATTTGAACCTGTTTCCCTTCATAGTGGTGTTAGGACCCCTGGGAAAGTCTGGAGTGTTTGCCCTAGAAAACCGAAAAGTGTTGATGGGAGGCTCCAGTAAAGATCTGGAGTAAAAACCATGGTTTTATGAGGGAAAAGTTCAAAAGTGGCAACTGTGTGTGGTGTGTGTAAACTTTCAGAGTGACCGAGGGATTTAATAGCTGCAAGAGTCTCTAGTGAAAAAGAAAACAAGGCTAGCTAGGTAAATAAATCCACGGTACTGAAGAAGTAAAAGCTGTTAAATAAAAGAAGAACGGACTTAAATTTTGTTTCCTGAAAAGCTGGGAAATAGCGGTGGAAACAAGGCTAATGTCTTGAGTCCGGGCAGCGTTGCCAGGTGGTCATTACGATGTAACTACCAAAACCATCAGCTCTGGAGGAGAGATAACCAAGTATCCACAGAAGGGTTGAAGCAGAAACCCAGTGCACATAACCGCCAGAGCTTTCAAAAGTGAATACAGTCTATATAGTAGTTAACATTTGGAGAGCAAGTAACTATAAATGGGAAAGCTTCTATGGGATTGATTGACAGGATCAAGTTTAACTCTCATACATCCTGATATATTGAGGCCTGAGGTTATCCTACCAGGGGGAAAAATACTGTAATAGTAAAAGGAATTGGAGCTCCGAAAGTGGAATTACCCATGGCAAAAGTTCGAATGCATATCAGAGGTTGGGAAGGAACGTGGAATGTAGGAGTCTCAGATCAAATTCCTAGTGCGAGTTTGATTGGGGTAGATGTCCTAGAGCAGTGATGGCGAACCTATGGCACGGGTGCCAGAGGTGGCACCCAGAGCCCTTTCTGTGGGCACCCAACATCGCCTCTTCATAGCCACCTGTATACAGGTTAAATTACTGTATTGGCACTTTGCAAATAAATTAGTGGGTTTTGAATTGCAGTTTGGGCACTCGGTATCTAAAAGGTTCGCCATCGCTGTCCTAGAGCATGTACAGAGTGTTTTGGGGATGACAAAGTCTAAGACTGTCCAAAAAGCTGACAACGCTGAAAACAAGCAATGTTAATGATAACATTTCCTCAGAATATATTGAAAATGAAAGTGAGCAGGAAGCAGAGAATTTGGCAGTTTAACTAACAATCTGGATGGGCTGGGGTCACCCTTTGCAGTAGAGCAGAAGCAGGATGCCAGTTTAAGAGAAAGTTTTGAAGCAGTAGAAAAAGATAAATCACTGTTAAGTCCTGAATGTCCTGAAAAGTTTATAATAGAAAATTAACTATTACATGGAACATATTTGTCTTTGCCAAAAAGAGGAAAAACTGACGAGAAGAAACAGCAAGTGATGCTTGTCAAAAATCGAGAGCAGTTGTTTAAAAGAGCTCACAGTGATATGTTTGGGGGACACATGGGAGCAATTAGAACAAAACAAATGATTAATCAGAATTTTATTGGCCTGGGATGGGCAAACAGATTAAACTTCTAGTAAGAAACTGTGATATGTGTCAGAGATTAGGGACAATGCATGACAAAACCAAAGCCAAGTTGAATCCCATACCTGCAACTGGCGTCGCTTTCTAAAGGTTAGCTGTATATATCATAGGTCCCCTACCTAAGCCCAAAAGAAGGGGAAATAAATATATATTAACTATTATGGATTATGCAACCAAGTACCCAGAGGCTATCTCTCTAAGAAATATTGAAACCGAAGATAGTAGCCGAAACCTTTATTAACTACATGTGTAGATTAGGATTTGCCATTGAAATCGTTTCAGATTTAGGAAGCAATTTTACCTCAAAATTAATGAAAAGGATATGGCAAGCATGTGGCATGACGCACCTGATTTCTTCTGCTTATCATCCTTAAACTAACGATTTGCTGGAAAGATTTAATCAAACGTTATTAAGGATGATTAAAGTGTATGTCCACAAACATCATAATGACTGGGATGTAAAGCTACAACTATTACTTTATGCATTATCAATCTATTACTCAAGAAAGTACTGGTTTTAGTCCATTTGAGTTATTATTTGGTCGACCCGTTTGTGGTGCTTTAGATATCATAAGACATACATGGGAAGGCGGTAAGAATAAAAATGATCCTGTGAATGTTACAGAATATGTTGATAATTTAATGCATGCAGTATGACCCCCCTTATCTGCTGATTTATTATCCGCTGATTCACTTATCCATGGATTGAGCGGAAAAATAGTTGAGTAGCAAAGCAGTTGGCTTCAAGGCATCCGTTGCCTCGCGGCCACCTCGCTGCTGTGCTGTGCAAGTCTCACCCAGTTTCTCTCTCCCTTCCCCTCCCTTCCCCTCCTCGGGCAGACCCAGAAGCAGTGTCTCCCCCACCTTGCTCTCTTTGTGGCTTCCTACCTCCTGGGGCCTCCCCCTGCACACCTCTCTTCGTGCGATGGCTCCTTTAGTCTTCTCATGCTCACAACGCCATGCCAGTGAGCCTTCCCTCCCTGTGCAACGTTACAGCGCCTGGGCAGGGAGACAGAGCCAGGACCCCAGCAGGCAGCCAGTGGCCTTGCCTGTGAGTCCCCTTCCTTGCCGCCATCACTTCCTGAAGCTGTTCCTCTCTGGTCGTTTAAGGAAGAGGAGGCATGGGAAAGTGGCAGCAGGGAGGCTGCGTGCCCACCTGCAGCTCAGCTGAAATGGCGGAGGTGGTGCCGCGTTGCTCTGGAGCACCTGTCTGCCCACCAGCTGGGTAGCGGCAGCAACAGAGGTGGCTGCGTGGCTCAGAAGTGCCCATCCGCCTGTGGCCATGTGGCCCAGGAGCGCCCGGCCTGCCTACCAGCTGAGTGGTAGCAGAGGAGGCAGTGGCGGTATCAGCACCGCTCAGGAGCACCCACCTGCTCGCTGGACAGGTAACTGGGCAGAGGTGGAGGAGGCCGTGCATCCACCTGCAAGCTTGGTGGCAGTGGCTGAGCTGGGTGGAGGAGGCGGCGGCCACATGGCTAGGGAGAGCCCGCCTGCCAGGTCAGCCATGGTGGTGGTGTAGTGCCATGGCGGGGTTCCCCAGGGAAAGCACCTGGAGAACAAGTGCTTATGTTAAGCCCAATTAAAGGAAATAAAATGCAACTAACCTAGTTAGGACCTTTCACAATTGTATCTAAGGTGAACAATGTTAATTATATGATTCAAGATACTGATGGAGGAACCAGATTAGTCCATGTGAATGTATTAAAACCATATTTTAACAATGAGGAAGCACAGTCAGTTCTATATGCAATGAGAGAGGTTAAGGATGAAGGTCCTGAACTGATATACAGTGGACCCTTTTATAACAAACAGCTTGTATAACATAAAATCTGTACAACATAAAAAATTCCGGAGATAGGGGGAATTTGCTTAACATAATCACCTATGGGAAGAATCTGTACAACATAAAAATGGGATTGCTCTGTTTTCAATGCATTCCTATGGGAATTTGTATAAAGGAAAATTTGCTTAACATAATTTCATTTGGAACGAATTAATTCCTTTATACAAGGTACCACTGTATTGGGAAAGGAGGAAGAAAGAGGAATATAACCCGGAAGCAGTGCAATATAGTCCTATCTTAACAGAGAGACAAAAGACAGAAATGCAGGAAATGTTAAACAATTATAGGACTTTGTTTACACCTAATGCAGGGAGAGCTAAGGGGGTGGAGCATAAGATAGACACAGGAAATGCTGCTCCTATAGCTGTGATTCCATATAGAGTTACCAGAATATATGTAGATAAGATCAAAGCTGAAATAGAAGACATGTTACAAGTAAGAATAATTAAGAACATAAGAACAGTTTTGCTGGAACAGGCCACAACCTATCCAGTCCAGCATTCTGTCTCACACAGTGGCTTCAGGGTCTTCCCAAGCAGATGTGTTCACCTGCTTATGATTCCCTGCAAATGGCATTGAGAGATATCTTGCCTATTTCTCCAATCCAGAGGTTGTCCTTGGGCATCCATAATGATAGCCATTGATACCCTTGTTCTCCATGAACTTGTCCAATCCTTTCTTAAGGTTGTCAAGGCTGACAGCTGTCACCATTTCTTCTGGCAGGGAGTTCCATAGCCCAGTGATCCACTGGCTCAAAAAGTAATTTCTCTTATTTGTTTGAGATCTAGCACTCAAAAGTTTCATGGAATGCCCCCTAGTTCTAGTTTTGTGTGATAGGGAAAACAGTTTTTCCTTATCTACTTTGTCAACAACATGTATGATTTTATAAACTTCAATCAGGTCACCTCTTAGGCACCGTCGTTCAAGAACAAAAAGGCCCAGCCAGTACAGCCTCAGATGGTAAGGAAGGTGTTCCAGTCCCCGAATCATTCTGGTTGCCCTCCTCTGCACTTTTTCCATTTCCATAATATCCTTCTGGAGGTATGGTGATCAGAACTGTGCACAATACTCCAGATGGGGCCTCACCATAGATTTATAAAGAGGCAAAATTATACCTGCTGACTTATTTTCTATACCCTTCCTAATCATCCCTAGCATTGAGTTTGCTTTTTTCACTGCTGTGGCACACTGGGTTGACACCTTCATTGAGCTTTCCACCAGGACACCAAGGCACCTTTCCTGGTTTGTTGCAGAGAGTTCAGACCCCATCAGTTTCTAAATGTAATTGGGTTTTTTGTGTTGTTGTTGTTTTTGCCCCAACGTGCATCACTGTGCACTTGCTCATGTTGAAGCTCATTTGCCATTGGTTTGCCCATTCCTCCAGCGTCAAGAGATCCCTCTGGAGCTCTTCACAATCTCTCTCAGTTTTTACTACCCTGTATAATTTATCGTCGCCGGAAGATTTGGCTACCTAGCTATTTACTCCTACTTCTAGATCATTTATGAAGAGGATGAAAAGCAGGGGTACCTCCCTCCACTTGGTCCATTTAGTGCTACCCTCTGTTTCCTGTCCGTTAGCCAGTTTCTGATCCAGGACAAGACCTGAGTCGCCTTTAGTAATAATAATAATAATAATAATAATAATAATAATAATAATAATAATA